>CM022302.1:35334816-35785332 GCA_011799875.1 Thinopyrum elongatum | reverse complement strand
TTTTATAAAACTCAAACTAGAGCCAAAACAGTGTTTGAAGCATATTTGAAATAATACAAATTTAAACTACTCAAATTTAAAAACTAAGTACAGAAACAGAAACTTCAACAAATTTGTGACACAATGCAAAAAAATCACTCAATTTAGATCTAAAACATAAAAGTTATTAACAATCTAAAACAGAAACTATTTCTGAAAATAAAACAGAAACGAAAAATAAAAAAAAACAAAAACGGGCAGGTGCTACGCGTCGGGCTGCTATTGGGCCTAGAGGATGTGCGATCCGATCTATAAAACGCTCGGCCGATACTTAACGAAACCGCACGTGCTAGTAAAGGAAAAACCGACCGGCTAAATCGATTAGATCTAAATCGTGAATAAACCGAAGCTAAACCGATCTAGTAAAAAAAACCTAACTGTTCGATCTAATCTAATCACGACCGTATAATCTAGATCGGACGGACGAGGAGGGAGAGAGAGCTCACCGCGGTGGTGATGAACTCCGGCGAGGTGCTCCGGCTTCGGTGGTCGACGGGGACGGCGCTTCGGTCGTCGTCGAGCTCGGTGGACTCGTCAGGAGGACGTAGCGGACGAAGACGATCACGGTGGTAGCTTCGGTGGTGCTCGGGGACGTCGGAGGAGGACGGCGGCGAGGTCGAGGCGGCGGTGGCGTTCGGGCGTCGACGGTGGTGGTGTTCCGGTGCTCGAGGGAGTCGGGCGAGGTCATGGAAAGATGCGGGCGAGCGAGTGGAGGCCGAGGTGGGCTCAGGTGGCGTCTAGGAGGTCGGGATGAAGAGGCAGGGCGGCAATGGCGCGCGGCGGCGCTCGGGTTCCGGCGAGGAATCGCAGTCCTCCCAACTTATTATCTCAGGGATAATGTCGATAATAAAACTCCTGATCACCTATATTCAACTGGATATATGTGCCTAGATCTTTCCTACACCACATGACGCTTGCCAACTAGAGAATAAATAGAGCGGAATAGGGATGAACATTACTAACTCTTGCATAAAAGTAATACAGAAAAGTAAAATATAGGCCCTTCGTAGAGGGAAGTAGAGGTTGTCATGCGCGCTTTTTATTTTGGAGGTGCAAGCTCTTAATGGAAGGAACGTCACTTTATATTGCCCCTGGTGATAGCAACCTTTATTATGCAGTATGTCCTTTTTATTTCTTCACCATCACAAGTTCGTACAAAGCTTATTTTCCCATCCAATAAAAGATCATACATATTTAGGAGCAATTTTTATTTTTTATTTTGATGCCCGATGACAACTTACTGAAGATCTTATTCAATCCATAGTTAATGAGGTGGACTCTTATGGCAAGAAACTGGGTTAAGGGGTTTGTTGGAGCAAATAGTCATCTAACTTAGTACAAGTGTTTGCTAGCAAAAGATCCTAAGCAAGTACCACATGTAGAGGAACCATGGCATATAACTTCTATGTGAATATAAACAAACATAACTCATTACGTTGTCTTCCTTGTCCAACATCAACTACTTGATCAAGCTGCGAAAAATAATTAATGGGGGCTCACAATCAAGAAGATGTCGAAGATAGTATATTTATATGTGAAATCTCTCTTCCCTCAAAATTCTTTCATGAATTGTTCAAGTGACCAATGTTGTGTTTGCTAACTTTCAATAAATTTTACGACTTTACTTCTTATTGTGAAGTCACTACTCATGAGAAAAGCAAATGAAGCACATGTAATTTCAACTTTATGATATCAATTCATTCAACAATTTACTATTAGGATAAGTGAAGAACAAGAGTAAATGACAAACTACTCCAAAGATATAAGTGAAGACCAAATGAGTGTAGTAAGTAAATAGTAGCTATGTGAGGACTCTCTCTCATTTAAAAAATTTCAGATCTTAAGTATTTTTATTCAAACATAAAAAAAAATTAAAATTAAAGGACACCCAAGAATAGCACAACTCATGTGAAGAAGCAAAAACTTAGGCTCAACCGAAACTAACCGATAATTGTTGATGAAAAAAGGTGGGATGCCTACCGGGGCATCCCCAAGCTTAGATGCTTGAGATTTCTTGAAATATTATTGGGATGCCTTGGGCATCCCCAAGCTTGAGCTCTTGTGTCTCCTTAATTCCTTTCATATCATGGCTTCTCCTAAATCTTAAAAGTTCATCCACACAAAACTCAACAAGAACTCGTGAGATAAGTTAGTATAAATCAACTCAAAACCTTAACATTCTCTACTGTAACAAATAACTAAAATTATAATTAAACATTGCATACTGAATATCTCTGCATATTTATACTCCTATCCACAAATAGAACATTAAAACAAGAAACATATGCAAACAATGCAACTATAATAGCAATCTGCCTAAACAGAACAGTCTGTAAAGGGTGAATAGAATTCAAACTTCCCAAACTCCAAAAATTCTGAAAAATACAAGTGACAGAGAACTCATGCATTCTACTTTGTAAAAATTTCAGATTTTATCATTTCCTGAAAATTCAAAAAATTCAGGACTAACAGAAAACTTTCTGTTTTCAAACAGCAACACATAAACTTGCAAACTGTGCATGGTAAAGGCTATAATTGGCATTTTATTTAAGTAAAAGAGACAAAAATTATTATAAATACAGCAAGCAATCTCAGCAAAATAAAATGATGCTCCAGAAAAAAATATCATGTGACGAATAAAATATAGCTCTGAGTGAGGTTACCGAATGTGTTGAAGACGAAGAGGGGATGCCTTCCGGGTAATCCCCAAGCTTAGTTACTTGGGTATTCCTTGATATTCCTTGGGGTGCCTTGGGAATTCCAAGCTTAGGGTCTTGCCGCTCCTTATTCTCGTCATATCCTTATCTCACCCAAAACTTGAAAACTTCAATTACACAAAAACTAACGGAACTTCGTGAGATAGGTTATATTGATAAAACTAAATCATCCACTTAGGTACTGTCAATACAAGATTCATAATTGTTCTACATAATTCCTACTGTATTATATCATTTCACAATTTATATATTCAAATAGCTATGGAAACACTAAAACAAGCAAACTATGCACTAAAAAACAGAATCTGTCAAAAACAGAACAGCATAGTGAGCGATTTAAAAACCATACTTCTGTAGCTCCAAAAATTCTGAAAAATTTCGAACGCGTAGGAAATTTGCACATAAATCTATGTAAAATTTCAGAATTTTCTTACGCTCCGTACAGAATAGAAATTCCAGCACTGGACGCAAAAGTTTCTGTTTTTGCAAGGAATCAATCAACAGTTCCACACTATCCCAAAGGCTTTACTTGGCAGATTATTTAAAGAAAACATATAAAGCGATTAATACAGTAGCTTAATCATGTGAACACACAAAAATAGTAGGTATAAAATATTGGGTTTCCCCAACAAGCGCTTTTCTTTAATGCCTTTTTAGCTAGGCATGATGATTTTAATGATGCTCGAATAAAAGTAACGAATTGAGATATAACGGGAGCATCATGAATCATATGTTCCTCTCTCATAATAATTTTCAGTAGCATCATGTGAATTCAACAATATAGCTATCACATGAAGCATTCTTTTCTCATGATCCACAAGTATAGAAATTAATTACTCTCCACATAAGCAAGTTCTTCTCATTCGTAATAGTGGGAGTATCATATAAACTCGAATACTATAAATTGTTTCCACATTAAAAGAGTGATGTTCAGTAAAAGGATATCATAATTATGACAAGTTTTATAAGATGTACATCACTTCTTTTTATAACATAAGTATCATCACAATAATCATCATAAGTAGGAGGCATGAAATCATCATAACAAATTTGATCATTAAGTAGGGGACTAAAAAGATCATCTTCATTAAGCATAGCATCCCCAAGCTTGGGACAAAACTTAATTGCGGCAAATAAATCTCAAACATGTCATTCTCATCAAACATTGCATCATCTCAGCTTGTGGCTTTGCATATCATAAGCATAATTACTCTCATCATTAATAGTATGAATAGCACCAATAGTATAGCAATTATATCTCAATGATTTTCTAAGTTGTGCCAAAAGATTCATCAGATTATAAGAAGTATCATTATCTTCCCATCATATTTATCACAACAAGTAATAGGTATAATAAAATCATCCTCAATAATTCCTTCGAACATTATGCCATAAGACAAGAAGCAATATCATCATCAAGTGTATTATCTTCCACGATTATTTTTGATTCATTCTCATGAGGCACAACAATAATAGGAGCAACATTATTGGGAGAGATACCTTTTCCTCTACTTTTTCTTCATTTCTTCTTCTTCACCACATCATGTGTGGGTTTAATCAATGTTTCCGAGCTTCTTATTGATGAGATTGGTTGAATAGGAAGCTCCTCCTTGTCACCTTTTCATCTGAGCGACAATAGGAGGGAAAGTCGAAATCTTTACCCTTTCATTAGTGTTCTTTTTATATTCTATTGTTTTTCCCGTCTTTCTATAGTTGGCAATATAAGCATTTTCATTGCAATTTACCATACAAAACATATAGATTTCTTTCAAACTAGTTTCAGCATGGTCTATGAATATGAATGCTTCAAACCAACTATTTTTATGTGACAATTCTTCACACTCCAAAAAAAACAAAGTTCATTATAAGTTCGAGGGTGATCAAGTTATTGCTATATTGGGACAATGACGATCATAAACAAGTTTGCATTGGAAATTAAGATGACCAACTTTATTGCAAAGTTCACAAGTAATAGGATAAAGAGAACATAATTTTGTAGCAAATTCATCTATCACTTTGATGAAAATTTGGTTCTATCATGTTTATGCTTCTTACAAAATCTATCATCCCTAATAGGCAAGTCTTCACAAACTTTATGCACTCCACAAAAATTGACATGCTTATAAAGAACATTTTTGTCATGATAGTGCAATCATCATTAGTATTTTGGATATTCATAGAATTCATACTAACAACATTGCAATCATGCTCATCATTCAAAGATTTTATGCCAAACATTTATTGAATTCTCTTCTATTAATTGAGCACAATTTTCTGCTCCATCATTTCAAGGAACACGTTATAAAGATGAATATATGAGGCAACCCATTCCATTTTTTTAGTTTTCTTTAAAAACCAAACTAGTGATAAATCGAAACTAAAAGATTCAATTGCAAGATCTAAAGATATATACCTTCAAGCACTCACCTCCCCGGCAACGGCGCCAGAAAAGAGCTTGATGTCTACTACACACAACTTATTCTTGTAGACTCGTGCTGGGCCTCCAAGTGCAGAGTTTTGTAGGACAGTAGCAATTTTCCCTCAAGTGAATGACCTAAGGTTTATCAATCCGTGGGAGGTGTAGGATGAAGATGGTCTCTCTCAAACAACCCTGCAATCAAATACAAGAAATCTCTTGTGTCCCCAACACACCAAATACATGGCAAATTGTATAGGTGCACTAGTTCGGGAAGAGATGGTGATACAAGTGTAGTATGGATAGTAGATATAGGTTTTTGTAATCTAAAAATATAAAAACAGCAAGGTAGCAAGTGATAAAAGGGAGCACATGTTGGGAGACGTAGCATGCAATTTCAAAAAAATTCCTACGATCACGCAAGATCTATCTAGGAGATGCATAGCAACGAAAGGGGAGAGCATCTTCATACCCTTGAAGATCGCAAAGCGGAAGCGTTTATCAACGCGGTTTGATGTAGTCGTACACCTTCACGATCCGTCCCGATCAAGTACCGAACATACGGCACCTCCGCGTTCAACACGTTCAGCTCGATGACGTCCTCGCCTTCTTGATCCAGCAAGACGGGCGAAGTAGTAGATGAGTTCCGGCAGCACGACGGTGTGGTGGACGGTGTTGGTGATAACAATCTCCGCAGGGCTTCGCCAAGCACAACGAAAATATGACGGAATAAACTAGAGGGGAGGGTTGTCGGCACACACGCTTGGTGTTTCTTGATGTCTCTTTGGTGCTAGCAGCCTGCCCCTCTATTTATATGTTGAGCCCTGGGGTCGAAACTTGGAGTAAAAGCCTCCTCAAAGTCAGTTTTTCCCAAAGGCAAGAATCCTACCCGGACTCCAGGACCAACGACATATCCTTGGCGTCTGGCCCAGATGCCATGGGCTCGGCGTCTGGCCCAGGGCCAGACCCCAAGGTCTCCGGCGTTTGGCCCCCTGGCCTCCGCAAAACTCCTTTTGCTCCGACTATCGCCCCGTGGGCTGATCCCTTGGCCTAACCATATCATCCAATATATGAATCTTTACCTCCGGACCATTCTGGAGCTCCTCGTCATGTCTGTGATCTCATCCGGGACTCCAACAACATTCGGTCACCAACATAATAACTCATATAGTACTATATCGTCCACGAACGTTAAGCGTGCGGACCCTACGGGTTCGAGAACTATGTAGACATGACTGAGAATCTCTCTAGTCAATAACCAATAGCGAACCTGGATGCTCTTATTGGCTCCTACATATTCTACGAAGATCTTTATCGGTCGAACCGTTATGACACATACGAATTCCCTTTGTCCATCGATATGTTACTTGCGCGAGATTCGATCATCGTATCTCATACCTAGTCAATCTCGTTACCGGCAAGTCTCTTTACTCGTACTATAATACATCATCCTACTACTAACTCATTAGTTACATTGCTTGCAAGGCTTATTATGATGTGCATTACCGAGAGGGCCCAGAGATACCTCTCTGATACTCGGAGTGACAAATCCTAATCTCGATCTATGCAACCCAACAAAACACCTTCGGAGATACCTATAGAGCATCTTTATAATCACCCAGTTACGTTGTGACATTTGATAGCACACAAGGTATTCCTCCGGATACGGGAGTTGCATAATCTCATAGTCAAGGAATATGTATAAGTCATGAAAAGCAATAGCAATAAAACTTAACGATCATTATGCTAAGCTAATGGATGGGTCTAGTCCATCACATCATTCTTATAATGATGTGATCCCGTTCAACAATGACAACACATGTCTATGGTTAGAAACTTAACCATCTTTGATTAACGAGCTAGTCTAGTAGAGGCATACTAGGGACACATGTTTTGTCTATGTATTCACACATGTATCAAGTTTCCGGTTATAAATTCTAAGCATAATAAACACATTTATCATGATATAGGAAATATAAATAACAACTTTATTATTGCCTCTAGGGCATATTTCCTTCAGTCTCCCACTTGCACAAGGTCAATATTCTGTTCACATCGCCATGTGATTTACACCAATAGTTCACATCACCATGTGATTAACACCCTAGTTCACATCGCTATGTGACCAACACCCAAAGGTTTACTAGAGTCAATAATCTAGTTCACATTGCCATGTGATTAACACCCAAAAGTACTAGGTGGTGTGAGCATGTTTTGCTCATGAGAGAAGTTTAGTCAACGAGTCGCCACATTCAGATCCGTATGTATTTGCAAATTTCTATGTCTACATGCTTTGCATGGAGCACTCTAGCTAATTGCTCCCTTTCAATATGTATCCACATTGAGACTCGAGTCATCCGGATCAGTGTCAAAGCTTGCATCGACGTAACCCTTTACGACGAACTCTTTGTCACCTCCATAACCGAGAAATATATCCTTATTCCACTAAGGATAATTTTGACCGATGTCCAGTGATCCAGGAGTGATCACTATTGTTCCTTTTTGCCAAACTATGGTGAGGTACACAATAGGTCTGGTACACAGCAGCATACTTTTATAGAACCTATCACTAAGGCATAGGGAATGACTTTCATTCTCTTTCTATTTTCTGCCGTGGTCGGGTTTTGAGTCTTACTCAACTTCACACCTTGTAACACAGGCAAGAACCCTTTGTTTGACTGATCCATTTTGAACTTCTTCAAATCTTGTCAAGGTATGTGCTTTGTGAAAGTTCTATTAAGTGTCTCGATCTATCCCTATAGATTCGATGCCCAATATATAAGTAGCTTTACCGAGGACTTTCTTTGAAAAACTCCTTTCAAACACTCCTTTTGCTTTCCAGAAAATTCTACATCATTTTTGATTAACAATATGTCATTCACATATACTTATCAGAAAGGCTGTAGTGCTCCCACTCACTGTCTTGTAAATACAGGCTTCACCGCAAGCTATATAAAACTGTAGCGACCAACCTCAAACGGTCAAGCCTTCTGTGTATCTGTGCCATCCCTGGATCAGTATGCTGGCACACACAGTACATCAATGTATATATACAAGTCAATCACATGTATAAATAACGTAAAACTGATATATACCTCATAATTGTCAGCGGAAACAAATAGTCGGGTGTGGAGTCCCATCAACCATCGGCAGGTGAGTGTAGACAGTAACCCTGTAGCGTACTCTTACTCGTCGGAAGAAAGTATCTGCAACATGATACATTGCAGCCGTGTAGGTCAGTACATTGAATGTACCGGCAAGATCCAATATGAGAAACAGATGATAAAACTATACTATATGCAAATTGGCTTTGGTGCTCTGGTCTGAGTTTGTTTTGCGTAAAGCTGGTTTTATTTTCCCTACATCAAAGGATATCAGGAGTCTGTACTACAGAGTTTTCTATCATGACATGGTTCCGCCACCGATGTCTCATAGCCAGAACAATCATAAGTTGCCCACAATTAAGTTATCAGTCCGGTGTTGAGAGTTCCGAGATAGATCCAAGTCCGATGCTCAAATTGTCCGTAACCGGGGACACGGCTAATCGATTAGGTTTTAACCTCTACAGAGTTTGCACACTTTACCGCAAGATTCGATCCCTCTTTTCTACGTTCTCGCACTTCAGGATGTTTGAGAACAAGACACCGAAACATGGTCTTCCGAAGAGTTCCCCTGACCACTGTCTGGTGCTCATCACATCCTACCATAGTTCTAACTCTGCTAGCACCGTCCCAGTTAGGTCACAACTAAGGTCAACCAAGCCAGAGCCCATAGTGACTTGCGGTTGCACAGTAAGCTTCTAGGCATGAAGTATTCTTCCGTCTCTTTGAGTTCTGGGTGAAGCTTTCCGCAAGATGTCATGGCGCTTCTCCATGCATCCCGGCCATCCACTGGTTTCTCCAGGGTGCCCGTCAACCGTCCTTCACCCAGTAGTGTGTTTGAATTCTTGTCTCAGTCTTGTAGTCTTGAGGCCTTGAAGATGCAGTCATTGCAGATTTCATCATGGAGTTGTCGTCATTGACTAGAGTCCTCCATTCTAACACCACTCCTGAGCACTCATACCAAACCCCGTCTACATTAGCGTAGCATTAAACTATATAATGTCCCGGGCTTGGTAACAGGGAGATGGGTTCCTACCTCATGCATTCTACTCAACTACAAGATTCAATAACACTACTGGAGGGATTGTTGAAAGGGTGCTACTACATGCAAATAAAACATAGGTATGAAAAAACATGGTCAAAGTGAACTTGCCTGGTAATACTTGATGAAGATTATACGCTCTCAGAAAACTTGATAGAACATTTCGTCACTCTCCGAAGAAAATCTATACAAGTCAACAACAGCATTCACGTAAGCAATCATTCTAGCAAGCAATACTAACACTCAAAAAACATTAAAACAACAAATAAAAACTCAATAATAAAACTCCAACAAATTCCAAAGAAGCTTCAAAACAAAACTAGAAAGAAAACTACTAACGAAATCTTGACTTTGCTACAAACATCTAACATAGTTTTGCCCTAAGTAAAAACGTAACAGCAATTAAACACTAAACTAATAAGTTAAAAGAAATTAAAAAGTAAAACAACTGAGTTAACAGAAAGTATTTTCATACAAAATTTTATTAGCAAAAAGAAACAAATGAAAAGCTTTTAAGAAACTCTAACTATGACCTATCAAGTTTTCATACAAAACTAAATGAAATAAATTTTAAAATAAAAAATAAATTTTCTTCTATTGAATAACAGAAACAAACTAAATTTTTCAAAAGTGACAAAAAGAAATAATTTAAAAACAATTAAAACTATAAGAAAAGACTAAAACAAAACTAGAACTAAAACAGTACTGTTTTGCCTAAAACCCTAATTTAAAAATAACTAAAAATTACTAAATATATGCTACAGGATAGACAAAACAATAACAAAACAGTAGCAAAAAGAATCAATCAAAAATCTATTCTAGAATTTAAACTAGAGTGAAAACAGTGTTTGAAGTATATTTGAAATAATTCAAATTTAAATTACTCAATTTTGAAAACTAAGTACACAAACAGAAACTTCAATAATTTTGTGACACAATGCAAAAAGAATCACTCAATTTGGATCTAAAACATAAAAGATATAAACAATCAAAGATTGAAACTATTTCTATTTTTTTTAACAGAAAAGAAAATAGAAAAAAAAAATCGGACAAGTGCTACGGGCTGGGCTGCTATTGGGCCAAGTGGTGTGCGATCCAAAGTTATACAGCGCTCGGCCTATACTTAACAAAACCGTGCACGCGCGTTTAAAAAAAAGAAACCGGTGAACCGGTTTGATCTAAACCGACTAAACCGTAAATAAACCGAACTAAACCAAATAAAACCTAACTATTCGATCTAATTTAATCAGGACCGTAGGAAAAGGATCGGGCGGTGGAGGTGCTTACCGCGGCGGCGCGACGGGAACGACGGCGAGGGGCTGCTCGGGTGTGGCCGGGGGGGATGCTCCGGTGGTCGCGAAAGGCGGCGGTGACGTCGGTCAGGCGCGACGAGGAGTGGCGCGTCCAGGGGTGGTGGAGGTAGCGGTCGAGGACGACGGACGGTGGTGTGGCAAGCTCGGCGAGCTTCGGCTCCGGCGATGGCGTCGGTGGTGAAGATGGCAGCGGCTCCGGTGGTCTCGGAAGGCGGCGGTGGTGTTCGTCGGACGCGGATCGTTGAGTTGAAGTCGAGGGTGGGGGTCGGTGGCGGTCGAGGGCGTCGGGACGGAGCGGTAGAAGGTGGTGGAGCTTCGGGTGAGCTCGCAAACTCCAGCGAGGTCGTGCGGGGTCGGGGTGTCTTCTGTGGAGGGAGAGGAGGCAAAAGGCCATGTCAAAACAGAGCGCGACAACGAGGAGAGCCGACGGGAGAAGGAAGGGGCCTCGGGGAGGCTTACCGGCGACGGAAACGGCGGCGCTCCGAAGCTTCGGTGGCGGAGATCCAAACGACGACGACGGATGAGGTGGTTGGTCTCGGGCGAGGGTTCAAAGGGGAATCGAGGGAGGAGGGTCTAGGGATTTTATAGGGCATATGCGTGCGCGAGGGGAAGGCCAAGGATCACGATCCCGAGGAAAGCGGGATACGGCGGCGGGTGAGCGTGCTCTGGCTTGGGCAAGGGGGAGAAGAAGAGGGGCGGGCCCCAGGTGTCAGTGGGCACGGGAGCGAGGGAAGCGAGCCGGGCGACCGAAGCGAAGTGCCGGCGGGAGCGAGGCCGTGGGGAGGTGGTCATGGGCCGGCCTGCTGGCCTAGTGGGTTGCGGCGCTAGGTTAGGTCAGCTAGGGTTTTCTCTTTTCTTTTTTTTGGTAGAGGACAAAACAAAAATAAACACAAAATAATAAAAATGATATATAGACATATAATATATCAAAATGTTCATAAAAAGAAGTCCTAAAACATGGACTATTTTTCAAGTCCAAATAAAATCAACAAAAATTCAAATAAGGCAAACAGTGCTACTGTTGCAAATAAACCCAATAAAAGTCATTTTTAAAATACCAAAATGATTCCAAATTTATTTTCTCCTAATTTTCCATTGAAGGGAATCATTTTACCCTTATTTCAATTTATTTATTTTTAGGAGTAAAATAATTTGAATAAAAGCCAAATAACTCCAACTTGAAAGTGGGTTTTCAAAATAACTTCAAAGGGGCTTTCAATTTGATTCTTTTAAGCTTCCAACTCATATTTCATATAATTTGAAGAAGTCATTTTATCTTCTCTTATCAAAATCATTGAGTTGCATAAAGTTTCGAATTTGAAATATTTTCGGATAGAATTCAAATCTTCTCAAAACCCTTTTCATTTCAAATGGAAGAAGTCATATCATCTTCACTCTAGGGTTTTGTGATGAAATGAATTTGGATTCATGGACATCAAGTTGCAAAGATGAAAGTTTTAGGAAAGTCATTTCATTCCCTCTCATTCAACTTTCAAAAAGTTTCAAATTTCACTCAATTCACACAATCAATCACCCAACAAACAAACAAACAAACATAAATATTTTAATTATTATAACATTCCAAAATTTAGAATTTTGGGATGTTACAAAAACTATATGCCTTGATCAACTCATCAAAGCATATATTCCAACTCCGAGATGCTTGCACCAGTCCATAGATGGATCGCTAGAGCTTGCACACTTTGTTAGCACCTTTAGGATTGACAAAACCTTCTGGTTGCATCATATACAACTCTTCTTTAATAAATCCATTAAAGAAATGCAGTTTTGACATCCATTTACCAGATTTCATAAAATGCGGCAATTGCTAACATGATTCGGATAGACTTAAGCATCGATACGAGTGAGAAAATCTCATCGTAGTCAACACCTTGAACTTGTCGAAAACCTTTTGCGACAATTCGAGCTTTGTAGATAGTAACACTACTATAAGCGTCTGTCTTCCTATTGAAGATCCATTTATTCTTAATGGCTTGCCGATCATCGGGCAAGTCAACCAAAGTCCACACTTTGTTCTCATACATGGATCCCATCTCAGATTTCATGGCCTCAAGCCATTTCGCGGAATCTGGGCTCATCATCGCTTCCTCATAGTTCGTAGGTTCGTCATGGTCTAGTAACATGACTTTCAGAATAGGATTAACGTACCACTCTGGTGCGGAACGTAGTCTGGTTGACCTACGAGGTTCGGTAGTAACTTGATCTGAAGTTTCATGATCATCATCATTAACTTCCTCACTAATTGGTGTAGGCATAACTGGAATTGATTTTGTGATGAACTACTTTCCAATTCAAGAGAAGGTACAACTACCTCATCAAGTTCTACTTTCCTCCCACTCACTTCTTTCGAGAGAAACTCCTTCTCTAGAGAGGATCCATTCTTAGCAACAAATATCTTGCCTTTGGATCTGTGATAGAAGGTGTACCCAACAGTTTCTTTTGGGTATCCTATGAAGATGCACTTCTCCAATTTGGGTTCGAGCTTATTAGGCTGAAGCTTTTTCACATAAGCATCGCAACCCCAAACTTTAAGAAACGACAGCTTAGGTTTCTTGTCAAACCACAGTTCATATGGTGTCGTCTCAACGGATTTAGATGGTGCCCTTTTTAACATGAATGCAGCTGTCTCTAATGCATAACTCCAAAACGATAGTGGTAAATCGGTAAGAGACATCATAGATCGCACCATAACTAATAAAGTACGGTTACGACGTTCGGACACACCATTACGCTGTGGTGTTCCAGGTGGCTTGAGTTGCGAAACTATTCCACATTGTTTCAAATGAAAACCAAACTCATAACTCAAATATTCACCTCCACGATCATATGGTAGAAACTTTATTTTCTTGTTACGATGATTTTCCACTTCACTCTGAAATTCTTTGAACTTTTCAAATGTTTCAGACTTATGTTTCATTTAGTAGATATACCCATATCTGCTCAAATCATCTGTGAAGGTCAGAAAATAATGATACCCGCCGCGAGCCTCAACACTCATCGGACCGCATACATCAGTATGTATTATTTCCAATAAGTCAGTTGCTCGCTCCATTGTTCCAGAGAACGGAGTCTTAGTCATCTTGCCCATGAGGCATGGTTCGCAAGTATCAAGTGATTCATAATCAAGTGATTCCAAAAGCCCATCAGCATGGAGTTTCTTCATGTGCTTTACACCAATATAACCTATGTGATGCCCCCGGCCCAATCGTGCACTAATCATACACGCAAATGCACACGATCAAGCCTAAGGACTCACGGGAAGATATCACAACACAACTCTAAAACATAGATAAAGTCATACAAGCTTTATATTACAAGCCAGGGGCCTCGAGGGCTCGGATACATAAGCTTGCGAACAAGCGTCAGCGGAAGCATCAGATATCTGAGTACAGATATTAAAAGAGAAACAGAAGGGCCTTTAGAGAGGCGGGGCAAAATAAAACACTACGATCGAAAGGCGTAGGCCTCCTGCCTGGGACCCTCCGAACCTACTCCTGGTCGTCAGTCAGCTCGTAGAAGTAATCATCCTCTGGGTAGTAGTAGTAGTCGATCGATGGGGCATCTGTCTCAGGGGCTCCGTCATCTTGGTCACGACAAACTGATATGGGGAGAAAAGGTAAACAAAGCAACCGTGAGTACTCAGAAGTACTCAGCAAGCAAGGATCTACACTACATATGCAACATTTTCAAAGGGAGGCTGTATATGTGGACTGGGCTGTAGAAATGCTAGAATAGAGAGAAGGCCTAGTCCTATCGAAGACTAGCATCTTCATCGGTCTTGCAGCAATAGAAGAGAGCAGAACAGATCAATATAAAGTAGCAGTATCATTAAGTCTCAACCTCACCCAGAGATCCTTTCTCGACTCCCTGCGAGAAACCAATCCCAGAGCCATACAGTCATCAACCTCGTCCTGAGATCCCTTCTCGACTCCCTGCGAGAAGCAATCCCAGAGCCATAGTATCCAAGTATCCAGTTCTAAATTGTATCAATCAGGATACAACTCCGAGTGTCCTTTACCGTAGGACCGGCTATCGATAGAAGTGTTCTTCCCTGCAGGGGTGCACCAACTTACCCAACACGCTCGATTAACTCCGGCCGGAGACACTTTCCTGGGTCATGCCCGGCCTCGGCCAAACGACACACCGCAGCCCTACCTAAAGTTCAGCAGAGAGGTCCCCGCCGGTCTACATCCTAAGCACTCAGGGGTCTTGGGCCATCGCCCTGTGCACTCCGGGTCGTTGTGTGCAGGGTGGATACCAGCACCGCCTCGGAGGGTCGGTACGATCCGATCGGGCCACAATGCTGAACTGGACGTCTGACAGAACTGTCGGCTGATGCTACGATGCAGAACGCCCATACTATGCCCACGTGATGGTTAGTGCTATCAGACCAGAGGCCTGCTCGGATCAAATATCCAAATCGCTAGTACCTTGGGCTTGCGGTAACGAGCAGAGACTGACGAAAGATGTGACCCCGTCGCCCCGTCTTGAGGACTTGCTGCAAGGGTTAAGAATGCCCGGCCGCGCCTCGTATTCATCACTCGGGCACCATACAGGCAACCCGTCTTCACATCACACGCAGGTACCCCTCAGGGTCGACCCGCCTTTCCAAGTAACAATAGTACAGTCCAAGTATCCGTGTGTCCATAACATCAGGGGAATCCGAGGTATCATCCTCGTTGGATTCCTACTCGATGTATCCGCAAAGGTGAACTCGGAGGAATCACCCTCGCTGGGTTCACACTTGAGGTGTTGCACGACAGCGTCGTTATCGGAAGCGGTGAAGGAGGAATCACCCTCGATGACCACGACCGAATAGCTACTCTACAGAGTTAACATCAGAAGTGCTACACGAGGTATCACCCTCGGCACTCGATGGTAACACTGCAGTGTCGTTACAACTAAGGGGGTGAGGTGCGGTGCCAGGGCCTGGTCTTCAATCCCATTGATCGGGTCTTCTGATAATCCAGCGGGGCGGTCAGGAATAGTGGGGTCACTGATAGGTCTCTACCCAGCCTATACTAAGCAGTTTAGGATATGCAGGTAATTATCAACAGCAGGTTACAATAAACAGGCTATGCATCAGAATAGGTAAAGCAGTAGCAGCAACAATTCTAATGCAAGCATGAGAAATTAGAATGGGCGATATCGGGATGATCAGGGGGGGGCTTGCCTGGTTGCTCGGCGGCAAGGGCAAGATCGTGAATGGTGTCTTCGGGCTCCGGAGCTGCGTCGGCCTCGGGGATGACGTCGGTATCGGGGCTACCGAGAGAGAAGAGGGGGAGGAAACAGTAAATACAAAGCAAACAAGAGCATGTCATGAGCATACGCAGCGCCGGGTGTGTCCTAACGTAAGGTTGCACGTCACCGGGGAAGGTGGAAACCATCCGGGAAAGTATTCCCGGGGTTCGGCATTTCGGACAGACAAAAAGAGGGGAACGGTTGCATGTTCGGATAGTTAGGGACATGTGGCGGACGAACGGACCGCGTATTCGGATTCGTCTCGTCGTTCTGAGCGACTTTCATGTACAAAGTTTTTCGATCTGAGTTACGGATTATTTTATATGATTTTCTAAAGCTTTTATTAATTTTTGGAATTTAATGGAATTAATTTAAATTCAAAAATAAATTGGAAAATGCTACGGGTACCCAGCTCTGTGTACACAGAGTGCACAACAGTGGCTGACCAGTGGGCCTATAGACTGGGTCAAGGGTCCAGTCAACGGCCAGCCCACAGAGGCTGACATGTGGGGCCAGAGTCAAAGTCAACGGCCCAGTCAGCTGCTGACTGGGCTGACTGCTACAGTGGCAAACAGTGTAGGTGGGGCCTACCTGTCATAGACACAAGTACTAAATGGGTTGATTAATTTAGTTTAGTTAGTCGGTGGGGGCCACTGTCAGTGGGGTTAGTGGGTAGTTAAATTAGCCTAACCAATTCATTAGCGGTTAATTAAGCCAGCTGAACCCACCAGTCAGTGGGTCAATCCCACTGGTTTTAGAACGCGCGCGCATGCACGGTGCGTACGCCGGCGGCGAGCTACAGGAACGGCGGCGATAGCCGAAAACGGCGCTCCGGCAGCCAAATGGAGCGGCGCGAGTTCCTATCGAACCAGCGCGATGCGCTGCATCGAACCATACCACGGGCGTGAGCTGAGGCGGACAAAAACGACGGCTACGACGAGCTCCCGCGGTGGCGACGGCTCGGCCTCGACGGAGTCGAGCCAACGGGGCTCGGGGAAGAAAGGGGAGAGGCTAGGGAGGACCGGGAGCTCACAGCGAGCTCGATGACGTGGTCGGGGAGGCCGGGGGCGCAGCGAGGACGGTGGATCGAACGGCGGCCGAGGCGGATGCCGATGGAGGGGAACGGCATGGGCGACGGCCGTGGTGCTCCCCGTGCTCGATGCAGTGGCGAGGAGGAAGAAGGCGTCCGCGACGGAGCTTCCGGACAGCTCAGAACGGAGAGGGGATTCCGGTGAGCACGCAGGCGAGGTGAAGCATGTCGACGGCGGCTCGGTCTTGCACGGGGAAGAAGAGAACGACGTGAGGGAGGAGGATGAGCAAGCTAGGGTTAGTCGAGGGAGCACTGGGGGTGCTCTTATCCACCAGAGATGGGCGCAGTGACGCGCTGTCGCGCAGGAGAGGGGGGGCCATGGCGCGCGCGTGTGCTGTGCAAGCGACAGCAGCGCAGGAGTGAGAAGGAGGATGGGGTTGAGGCGGGGAGTGGGGCGCTGGCTGGGCCGGCCTGGCTAGCCCAGTGGCCAGCTGGGCCGAGGCCCAGCGAGGGGGGGTTTTTTTTTATTTTTCTTTGTTTCTGTTTTCTGTTTTCCTTTTCTTTTTCTGTTTGTCTTTTGTTTTTACTCCAAATGACTTTTGTAAAATGTGGCACTTGCCCATATAATATCAGTGCAATATCCAACCCTGGTAGAAAATAGCTTTGGGGCCAAATGTTTTCATATGGATTTTATTTAAATAAAAAGGTATTAAATAACTCTGTTTTGTGGTTGTTAGAGTCACATAATTTATTTATTATATAATTTTAGAATTGTCTCTGGATTATTAGTCATTTAGTGAACATTTTAGTTTCTGATTTGAGCAACTTTTATTTTCCACTTTGAATTCATTTGACGTTTGAATTTGGAGTCTGAAATGCAATATGATGATTAGGCACTGATAATCATGATGACATGGCATAATCAAAAGGGGATTACTGTAGTCAACCACTGGGGGTGTTACAAGTCTCCTCCACTAACAAGAATTCTCGTCCCGAGAATTAAGAGGTAGAAGGGAAAAGTTCGGGGTATTCAGCACGGAGGCTATCCTCGCGTTCCCAAGTGGCTTCATCTTCAGTATGATTTAACCACTGCACTTTGAGGAACTTGGTAACCTTTTGACGGGTCCGACGTTCAGCTTCATCGAGAATGCGGATCGGATGCTCCTTATAAGATAGGTCATCTTGCAATTCGAGCACCTCGTGATCCACTGCTCGGTGCGGAGATTCCTTGAAGCAACGACGAAGTTGCGACACATGGAAGACGTCGTGGACATGAGAGAATTGCGGCGGCAATTCCAATTTATATGCCACCTGACCACGCCTAGCAATTATGCGGAAAGGACCAATGTAGCGTGGAGCTAACTTGCCCTTGATTCCAAAATGGTGAGTGCCCTTCATAGGAGTGACTCGCAGATAAGCTTGATCACCAGGTTGATAAGTCAAACCCCATCGTTTGCGATCATAGTTGCTCTTCTGGCGGTCCTGAGCCGCCTTGAGATTTTCTCGAACAATACGGACTTGTTCTTCGGCGTGTTGAATAATGTCCGGTCCCACGAGTGGTCGTTCCCCAGTTTCTGACCAATTCAGAGGGGTTCGACACTTCCATCCATATAGAACTTCGAAGGGGGCCATTTTCAAGCTGGCTTGATAGCTGTTGTTATAAGAGAACTCGGCATACGAGAGAGATTCTTCCCACTTCTTGCCGAATGAAATAACACAAGCCCGAAGCATGTCTTCAAGCACTTGATTGACTCGTTCGACTTGGCCTTGGGATTGGGGATGATAAGCTGAACTCCAGGTAATATGAGTTCCCATAGCTGTTTGGAAACTTTCCCAGAACTTGGAAGTGAAAAGACTGCCACGGTCCGAACTAATCTCCTTCGGAATACCGTGGAGTGAAACAATTCTGGAGATATACAACTCTGCTAACTGGCTAGCAGTGATTGTTTCTTTGACGGGCAGAAAGTGTGCAACTTTAGAGAGTTGGTCGACGACGACAAGAATAGCATCGTGACCCTTCTGTGACCTGGGAAGTCCTGTAACGAAATCCATCTGAACCTTATCCCATTTCCATAGAGGAATAGGAAGTGGTTGCAGAATTCCAGCTGGTTTCTGATGTTCTGCTTTAACGCGACGACAAACATCACATTCAGCAACATAACGAGCAATGTCTTGCTTCATTTTAGACCACCAGTACCTTTGACGGAGATCATGATACATCTTGGTGCTACCCGGATGAATAGACAGCGGGGTATCATGTGCCTCCTTCATGACCTTGTCGGTCATAAGCTCGAAGCGAGGTACGACAATGCGGTTTCTGAAATACAAGGTTCCATCTTCAGACAGCGAGAAATCCCTGTACTTTACAAGGTGAAGGTCTTCCTTCATCAGATCAATTTCAGCATCTTTAGCTTGCGCATCCTTAACAGCTTTCTCAAGATCTGGTTGTATCACAAGGTTATTAAGAGAACCCTGTGGGACAATACGGAGATTCAGCTTGCACAGTTGTTCAAAAAGACGAGGTTGAGCTCGCCTAACCATGAGGTTGTCACAAGAGGACTTGCGGCTTAAGGCATCAGCCATCACGTTAGCCTTGCCAGGGGTATAGGAAATACCCCAATCATAGTCCGCAATGGCCTCCATCCATCTTTGCTGACGGAGGTTTAGAGATGGTTGAGTGAACAAGTACTTCAGACTTTTATGATCCGTGTAGATCTCGCAACGATTACCGAGAAGGTAATGTTGCCACAACTGCAATGCATAGATCACAGCAGCTAGTTCTAGATCATGTACCGGATAATTCTCTTCATGTGGGCGCAACTGACGAGAGCCATAAGCAATCACTTCACGCTCTTGCATTAGGACACAGCCTAATCCTTCACGGGATGCGTCACAATAAATCACAAAGTCTTTGCGGGTATCTGGAGGAGATAGTACTAGGGCAGATGTCTGCTTGTCTTTGAGTGTTTGAAAACTTTCCTGGCATTTTTCTGTCCACTCAAACTTAACGCCCTTGTGAAGCAGATCAGTCAGGGGCTTAGCAATCTTAGAAAAGTTCTCGACAAATCGACGGCAATAGCTTGCAAGGCCGAGAAAACTTCTCACTTGCTTGACGTTCTTCGGAGGAGTCCAGTCAAGAATAGCCTGAACTCGTTCTGGGTTAACGGCAATGCCATCTTTCGAAATCACATGACCAAGGTAAGTTACTTCAGAAAGCCAGAATTCACATTTGGAGTATTTGGCATACAACTGGTGTTCTCGGAGCCTTTCCAGTACAAGACGGAGGTGTCCGGCATGTTCTTCCTTATTCTTCGAATATACCAAAATATCATCTAGATAAACCACGACGAAGTTGTCGAGGTAATCCATGAAGATATAATTCATCAGACGGGAGAATGTGGCTGGAGCATTTGTTAAGCCAAATGACATGACGGTGTACTCGTAGGAGCCATAACGAGTAACAAATGCAGTCTTGGGAATATCCTCTTCACGAACACGGATCTGATGGTATCCCAATCTCAAATCAAGCTTAGAGAATACTGAGGAACCAGCAAGTTGATCATACAAATCATTGATCCGAGGAAGCGGATATTTGTTCTGGATGGTGGCTTGGTTAATGGGCCGATAATCGGTTAGTTCCATCCTTCTTCTTAACGAAGAGTGAAGGTGCTCCCCAAGCAGAGGAACTGGGGCGGATGAAACCTTTCTTAAGTGACGTGTCGATTTCTTCCTTAAGCTCGAGGAGATGATGCGGAGGCATCTTATAAGGACGCTTCGCAATAGGTGTTGTGCCAGGCTTCAAGTCGATGACAAACTCGACAGCTCTAGCAGGGGTATTCCTGGAAGTTCTTCTGGAAATACATCTTGAAAATAATGAACAACTAGAACGTTCTCGATGCCTTCAAGAGGTGAAGCATTCAATGCATTCAGGACATAAATCTGAGCTTCGACGTCCTGCACTGTTCGAGCAGAGTATCTGACTGTCTGACCAGAAGGGTGTGTGAGGCGGACTGTTTCAGTGGCACAGTCAATCAAAGCTTTATGAGGCTTCAACCAGTCCATACCCAGAATAATGTCTATGTTGGAGGTCTTGAGAGCAATGAGAGAAACGGGGAACATCAATCCTCCGATCACAATGTGGTTACCGTGGCTTACCATGGTAGTTTGCCAATTAGCCCCAGGTGACTGGATTACTAATGGGGTGGACATCTCCTCGAAAGGTATATCATGGCTTCGGGCAAAACTTTCGGACATGAAGGAGTGCGATGCTCCAGAATCAAAGAGGACTGAAGCTGGGATTGAATTCACTAGAAGGGTGCCCATCACAATTTTGGGGTCCTGTCGAGCTTCTTCCATGTTAACTTGGTTGACATGGACCCGAGCTATAGCAGACGGCCTGGCATTACAGTTTCTGAGACGACGGTTTCGACAGCTCTTCTTGCAACCAACGGGAGGACGTGGTGCATCCTGATGAAAAGCCATAGCATCAGGCGGTCCATCATGAACCGATAGCTGTCTCGGCGGTGAAGGCAAACGAGGTGCAACATATGACGGCCTTGGTGTTGGAGCAGGTCGGTGGTAAACATTGTGGGGAATCCAGACATGACGTTTCTGAACAGGCTGACCCAAGGATGAGTCAGCTTCATGAGTGCGCTTGAGCGACTCCTGGTACTCAGTCAGAGCTGTTTCAACTTGGAAATATTTGCTGACAAGTGTTGCGAAGTCTGCAAAATCAAGGATAGCAAGTGCAAGGTTTATATCCGTACGCAGTCCTTCACGGAATTTCTCCTGCTTGCGTGCGTCAGTGCAGATGTCATCTTCAGCATAGCGGGACAGTTCAAGGAATTTCCTCTGATATTCATCCACAGTCATTGTGCCCTGTGAGAGTTTGCGGAACTCCTACTTCTTCTGGTCCATCAGACCTTGAGGAATGTACCGTGCACGAAAAGCTGACTGAAATTCCTGCCAAGTGGTTATTGATTCAGCAGGCAACATACCCTTGTGGTTTTCCCACCATTGAGCAGCTGATCCCCTCAGGTGATACGTCGCATAGGTGACGTAACTGTCAGGGTTAACACTAGCCAACTTCATATGAAAGGCAATGTCACGGAGCCAATCATCAGCATCCATTGGATCAGTCGAGCTGCGAAAAGTGGATGGATTGAGGCGCATGAATTCTGCCAGAGTTATTGGAGCATTCTGTTGCTGAGCATTCTGGTTTGAAAATTGAGCCATTAGTCCGGTCATAAACTGCTGCATCATAGCGGCAATATAGGGTGGAGGTGGAGGATCGTCAGCCATCCTGCCAAATCAACAGGGGCAGTTTAGCAAGAAAAACTACATGTGAATGGAGTTATTCATGATGTAACACGGGAAGAATAGGATAGGCATTAGATATATAATAGTAGTCGTCAAAGACATACCAATCCATGCACAGAGTTGGATTCAAACGGATAGTACGCGCACGGGAACGCTTGCAGCTAGACAAACTAGGCGGCGCGCA
This sequence comes from Thinopyrum elongatum, assembly GCA_011799875.1. Taxonomy (NCBI): domain Eukaryota; kingdom Viridiplantae; phylum Streptophyta; class Magnoliopsida; order Poales; family Poaceae; genus Thinopyrum; species Thinopyrum elongatum. The sequence continues at coordinate 35,762,909 of CM022302.1, read as the reverse complement.
GGCACGCGGTAGGGAAGTACACAACGAGACATAGCAAAGGCTACATCAACGTCGAAGAAAACTGTTGGAGCGAGGAATCTGCAAGTGACAACACAGGGTGCCCTCGATAAGAGGATCCTGCAAGCAGAACCTGGCCCACAATCTTGGAGCAAGGGGGATATTTCAGAACACCGGGTGGATGTGATTACGAGAACCTAATGTTGGGGTTAGTAAAAAATTTAACCCGAATAGAAAAGAGATCAGAGTCCCAGAGTAAAGGTCGAGGAGTAAAAGATCCTAATACCACCCAATTGGCGACGTGGGCCCGTAAGCCACACAGCCAAGTTAGTAAATTAGTTTTTCGGTTCACTAGACTCAACTTTGGCCAAGGAGTTGGAAAGGGGGATTCCTAGAGGCAGTCGGCTCTGATACCAACTTGTGACGCCCCCGGCCCAATCATGCACTAATCATACACACAAATGCACATGATCAAGCCTAAGGACTCACGGGAAGATATCACAACACAACTCTAAAACATAAATAAAGTCATACAAGCTTTATATTACAAGCCATGGGCCTCGAGGGCTCGGATACATAAGCTTGCGAACAAGCGTCAGCGAAGCATCAGATATCTGAGTACAGATATTAAAAGAGAAACAGAAGGGCCTTTAGAGAGGCGGGGCAAAATAAAACACTACGATCGAAAGGCGTAGGCCTCCTGCCTGGGACCCTCCGAACATACTCCTGGTCGTCAGTCAGCTCGTAGAAGTAATCATCCTCTGGGTAGTAGTAGTAGTCGATCGACGGGGCATCTGTCTCAGGGGCTCCGTCATCTTGGTCACGACAAACTGATATGGGGAGAAAAGGTAAACAAAGCAACCGTGAGTACTCAGAAGTACTCAGCAAGCAAGGATCTACACTACATATGCAACATTTTCAAAGGGAGGCTGTATATGTGGACTGGGTTGCAGAAATGCCAGAATAGAGAGAAGGCCTAGTCCTATCGAAGACTAGCATCTTCATCGGTCTTGCAGCAATAGAAAAGAGCAGAACAGATCAATATAAAGTAGCAGTATCATTAAGTCTCAACCTCACCCAGAGATCCTTTCTCGACTCCCTGCGAGAAAGCAATCCTAGAGCCATACAGTCATCAACTTCGTCCTGAGATCCCTTCTCGACTCCCTGCGAGAAGCAATCCCAGAGCCATAGTATCCAAGTATCCAGTTCTAAATTGTATCAATCAGGATACAACTTCGAGTGTCCTTTACCGTAGGACCGGCTATCGATAGAAGTGTTCTTCCCTGTAGGGGTGCACCAACTTACCCAACACGCTCGATTAACTCCGGCCGGACACAATTTCCTGGGTCATGCCCGGCCTAGGCCAAACGACACACCGCAGCCCTACCTAAAGTTCAGCAGAGAGGTCCCCGCCGGTCTACATCCTAAGCACTCAGGCGTCTTGGGCCATCGCCATGTGCACTCCGGGTCGTTGTGTGCAGGGTGGATACCAGCACCGCCTCGGAGGGTCGGTACGATCCGACCGTGCCACAATGCTGAACTGGACGTCTGACAGAACTGTCGGCTGATGCTACGATGCAGAACGCCCATACTATGCCCACGTGATGGTTAGTGCTATCAGACCAGAGGCCTGCTCGGATCAAATATCCAAATCGCTAGTACCTTGGGCTTGCGGTAACGAGTAGAGACTCACGAAAGATGTGACCCCGTGGCCCCGTCTCGAGGACTTGCTGCAAGGGTTAAGAATGCCCGGCCGCGCCTCATATTCATCACTCGGGCACCATACAGGCAACCCGTCTTCACATCACATGCGGGTACCCCTCAGGGTCGACCCGCCTTTCCAAGTAACAATAGTACAGTCCAAGTATCCGTGTGTCCATAACATCAGGGGAATCTGAGGTATCATCCTCGTTGGATTCCTACTCGATGTATCCGTCAAGGTGAACTCGGAGGAATCACCCTCGCTGGGTTCACACTTGAGGTGTTGTACGACGGCGTCGTTATCGGAAGCGGTGAAGGAGGAATCACCCTCGATGACCACGACCGAATAGCTACTCTATAGAGTTAACATCAGAAGTGCTACACGAGTTATCACCCTCGGCACTCGGTGGTAACGCTGCAGTGTCATTACAACTAAGGGGGTGAGGTGCGGTGCCGGGGCCTGGTCTTCAATCCCGTTGATCGGGTCTTCTGATAATCCAGCGGGGCGGTCGAGACTAGTGGGGTCACTGATAGGTCTCTACACAGCCTATACTAAGCAGTTTAGGATATGCAGGTAATTATCAACAGCAGGTTACAATAAACAGGCTATGCATCAGAATAGGTAAAGCAGTAGCAGCAGCAATTCTAATGCAAGCATGAGAAATTAGAATGGGCGATATCGGGATGATCAAAGGGGGGGGCTTGCCTGGTTGCTCGGCGGCAAGGGCAAGGTCGTCAATGGTGTCTTCGGGTTCCGGAGCTACGTCGGCCTCGGGGACGACGTCGGTGTCGGGGCTACCGAGAGAGAAGAGGGGGAGGAAACAGTAAATACAAAGCAAACAAGAGCATGTCATGACAATACGCAGCGCCGGGTGTGTCCTAACGTAAGGTTGCACGTCACCGGGGAAGGAGGAAACCATCCGGGAAAGTATTCCCGGGGTCCGGCATTTCGGACAGACGAAAAGAGGGGAACGGTTGCACGTTCGGATAGTTAGGGACGTGTGGCGGACGAACAGACCGCGTATTCGGATTTTTCTCGTCGTTCTGAGCGACTTTCATGTACAAAGTTTTTCGATCTGAGTTATGGATTATTTTATATGATTTTCTAAAGCTTTTATTAATTTCTGAAATTTACTAGAATTAATTTAAATTCAAAAATAAATTGGAAAATGCTACGGGTACCCAGCTCTATGTACACAGAGTGCACAACAGTGGCTGACCAGTGGGCCTATTGACTGGGTCAAGGGTCCAGTCAACGGCCAGCCCACAGAGGCTGACATGTGGGGCCAGAGTCAAAGTCAATGGCCCAGTCAGCTGCTGACTGGGCTGACTGCTACATTGGCAAACAGTGTAGGTGGGGCCTACCTGTCATAGACACCATCACTAAATGGGTTGATTAATTTAGTTTAGTTAGTGGGTGGGGGCCACTATCAGTGGGGTTAGTGGGTAGTTAAATTAGCCTAACCAATTCATTAGCGGTTAATTAAGCCAGCGGGACCCACCACTCAGTCGGTCAATCCCACTGGTTTTAGAACGCGCGCGCGTGCACGGTGCGTACGCCGGCGGCGATAGCCAGAAACGGCGCTCCGGCAGCCAAATGGAGCGGCACGAGTTCCTATCGAACCAGCGCGATGCGCTGCATCGAACCATACCACGGGCGTGAGCTGAGGCGAACAAAAATGACGGCTATGACGAGCTCCCGCGGTGGCGACGGCTCGGCCTCAACGGAGTCGAGCCAACGGGGCTCGGGGAAGAAAGGGGAGAGGCTAGGGAGGACCGGGAGCTCACAGCGAGCTCGATGACGTGGTCGGGGAGGCCGGGGGCGCAGCGAGGACGGTGGATCGAGCGGCGGCCGAGGCGGATGCCGATGGAGGGGAACGGCGTGGGCGACGGCCGTGGTGGTCCCTGTGCTCGATGCAGTGGCGAGGAGGAAGAAGGCGTCCGCGACGGAGCTTCCGGACAGCTCAGAACGGAGAGGGGAGTCCGGTGAGCATGCGGGCGAGGTGAAGCATGTCGACGGTGGCTCGGTCTTGCACGAGGAAGAAGAGAACGACGCGAGGGAGGAGGATGAGCAAGCTAGGGTTAGTCGAGGGAGCACTGGGGGTGCTCTTATCCACCAGAGATGGACGCAGCGACGCGCTGTCGCGCAGGAGAGGGGGGGCCATGGCGCGCGCGGGTGCTGTGCAAGCGACAGCAGCGCAGGAGTGAGCAGGAGGAAGGGGATGAGGCGGGGAGTGGGGCGCCGGCTGGGCCGGCCTGGCTAGCCCAGTGGCCAGCTGGGCCGAGGCCCAGCGAGGGGGGGGGGTTCCTTTTATTTTTCTTTGTTTATGTTTTCTGTTTTCCTTTTCTTTTTCTGTTTTGTCTTTTGTTTTTACTCCAAATGACTTTTGTAAAATGTGGCACTTGCCCATATAATATCAGTGCAATATCCAACCCTGGTAGAAAATAGCTTTGGGGCCAAATGTTTTCATATGGATTTTATTTAAATAAAAAGGTATTAAATAACTCTGCTTTGTGGTTGTTCACATAATTTATTTATTATATGTTGAATATAATTTTAGAATTGTCTCTGGATTATTAGTCATTTAATGAACATTTTAGTTTCTGATTTGAGCAACTTTTATTTTCTACTTTGAATTCATTTGACGTTTGAATTTGGAGTCTGAAATGCAATATGATGATTAGGCACTGATAATCATAATGACATGGCATAATCAAAAGGGGATTACCGTAGTCAACCACTCGGGGTGTTACAACCTAAACGGCAGTGCCACAAATATGTTGCACTATCATTATCAACTTTGCATCTTTTGGCATCAATATTATGAATATGTGTATCACCACGATCGAGATTCAATAAACCATTCACATTGGGTGTATGACCATAGAAGGTTTTATTCATGTAAATAGAACAACAATTATTCTTTGACTTAAATGAATAACCGTATTGCAATAAACATGATCCAATAATATTTATGCTCAACGCAAACACCAAATAACATTTATTTTAGGTTCAATACTAATCCTGAAGGTAAACGGAGTGTGCGATGGTGATCTTATCAACCTTGGAATCACTTCCAACACACATCGTCACCTCGCCCTTAACTAGTATCTTTTCATTTTGCAACTCCTGTTTCGAGTTACAAATCTTAGCAACTGAACTGGTATCAAATACCCAGGGGCTACTATAAACACTAGTAAAGTACACATCAATAACATGTATATCAAATATACCTTTGTTCACTTTGCCATCCTTCTTATCCACCAAATATTTGGGGTAGTTCCACCTCCAGTGACCATTTCCTTTGCAGTAGAAGCACTCAGTTTCAGGCTTGGGTCCAGCTTTGGGCTTCTTCACGGGAGTGGCAACTTGCTTGCCATTCTTCTTGAAGTTCCCTTTCTTTCCCTTGCCCTTTTTCTTGAAACTAGTGGTCTTGTTAACCATCAACACTTGATGCTATTTCTTGGTTTCTACCTTCGCCGATTTCAGCATCGCGAAGAGCTTGGGAATCGTTTTCATCATCCCTTGCATATTATAATTCATCATGAAGTTCTAGTAACTTGGTGATAGTGACTAGAGAACTCTGTCAATCACTATCTTATCTGGAAGATTAACTCCCACTTGATTCAAGCGATTGTAGTACCCAGACATTCTGAGCACATGCTAACTAGCTGAGCTATTCTCCTCCATCTTATAGGCAAAGTACTTGTCAGAGGTCTCGTACCTCTTAACACGGGCATGAGCCTGAAATACCAATTTCAACTCTTGGAACATCTTATATGCTCCGTGGCGTTCAAAACATTTTTGAAGACCCGGTTCTAAGCCGTAAAGCATGGTGCACTATACTATCAAGTAGTCATCATACCGAGCTTGTCAAACGTTCATAATGCCTGCATCTGCTCCTGCAATAGGTCTGTCACCTAGCCGTGCATCAAGGACATAATTCTTCTGTGCAGCAACGAGGATAATCCTCAGATCACGGACCCAGTCCGAATCATTGCGACTATCATCTTTCAACTTATTTTTCTCTAGGAACATATCAAAAAATAAACGGGGAGCTACATCGCAAGCTATTGATCTACAACATAGATATGCAAATACTAAGTTCATGATAAATTAAGTTCAATTAATCATATTACTTAAGAACTCCCACTTAGATAGACATCCCTTGAGTCATCTAAATGATCACGTGATCCAAATCAACTAAACCATGTCCGATCATCACGTGAGATGGAGTAGTTTTCAATGGCGAACATCTCTATGTTGATCATATCTACTATATGATTAACGCTCGACCTTTCGGTCTCCAGTGTTCCGAGGCCATGTCTGTACATGCTAGGCTCGTCAATTTTAACCCGAGTATTCTGCATGTGCAAAACTGGCTTGCACCCGTTGTATGTGAATGTAGAGCTTATCACACCCGATCATCACGTGGTGTCTCGGCACGACGAACTGTAGCAATGGTGCATACTCAGGGAGAACACTTATACCTTGAAATTTAGTGAGGGATCATCTTATAATGCTACCGCCGTACTAAGCAAAATAAGATGCATAAAAGATAAACATCACATGCAATCAAAATATGTGACATGATATGGCCATCATCATCTTGTGCCTTTGATCTCCATCTCCAAAGCACTGTCATGATCTCCATCGTCACCGGCTTGACACCTTGATCTCCATCGTAGCGTCGTTGTCATCTCGCCAACTATTGCTTCTACGACTATCGCTACCGCATAGTGATAAAGTAAAGCAATTACATGGCGATTGCATTTCATACAATAAAGCGACAACCATAAGGCTCCTGCCAGTTGCCGATAACTTTTACTAAACATGATCATCTCATACAATAACGTGTATCGCATCATGTCTTGACCATATCACATCACAACATGCCCTGCAAAAACAAGTTAGATGTCCTCTACTTTGTTGTTGCAAGTTTTACGTGGCTGCTACTGGCTTGTAGCAAGAACCGTTCTTACCTACGCATCAAAACCACAACGATTTTTCGTCAAGTGTGCTGTTTTAACCTTCAACAAGGACCGGCCATAGTCAAACTCGATTTAACTAAAGTTGGAGAAATAGACACCCGCCAGCCACCTGTGTGCAAAGCACGTCGGTAGAACCAGTCTCATGAACGCGGTCATGTAATGTCGGTCCGGGCCGCTTCATCCAACAATACCGCTGAATCAAATAAGACGTTGGTGGTAAGCAGTATGACTATTATCGCCCACAACTCTTTGTGTTCTACTCATGCATATCATCTACGCATAGACCTGTCTCTGATGCCACTGATGGGGAACGTAGCATGCAATTTCAAAAAAATTCTACGCTCACGCAAGATCTATCTAGGAGATGCATAGCAACGAGAGGGGGAGAGTGTGTCCACTTACCCTCGTAGACCAAAAGCGGAAGCGTTAGCTTAACGCGGTTGATGTAGTCGAACGTCTTCGCGATCCAACCGATCAAGCACCGAACTTACGGCACCTCTGAGTTCTGCACACGTTCAGCTCGATGACATCCCTCGAACTCTTGATCCAGTAGAGGTACGAACGAGCCGATGAGTTCCGTCAGCATGACGGCGTGGTGACAGTGTTGGTGATGTGATCCGCGTAGGGCTTCGCCTAAGCACTACAATGCTATGACCGGAGGAGTAAACTGTGGAGGGGGGCACCGCACACGGCTAAGACAATTGATGTGTCTTTGGGGTGCTCCCCGCCCCCGTATATAAAGGAGGAGAGGGAGGAGGCCGACCCCTTAGGGGTGCGCGAAGTGTGGGGAGTCCTACTAGGACTCCCAGTCCTAGTAGGATTCCCCCTTCCTTTTCTGGAGTGGGAAAGGGGGAAAGGGAGAGGGAGTAGGAGAGGGAAAGGGGGGCGCCGCCCCCTCCCCTAGTACAATTCGTACTCCCATGGGGGGGGGCGCCACCTCCTGTGGCCTGCCTCCTCTTCTCCCCTATGGCCCAATAAGGCCCAATACTTCCCCGGGGGGTTCCGGTAACCCCTCGGTACTACGAAAAATACCCGAACCTATCCAGAACCATTCCGGTGTCCGAATATAACCTTCCAATATATCAATCTTTACCTCTCGACCATTTCGAGACTCCTCGTCATGTCCGTGATCTCATCCGCGACTCCGAACAATCTTCGGTCACCAAAACACATAACTCATAATACAAATCGTTCATCAAACATTAAGCGTGCGGACCCTACGGGTTCAAGAACTATGTAGACATGACCGAGACACATCTCTGGTCAATAACCAATAGCGTAACCTGGATGCTCATATTGGCTCCTACATATTCTACGAAGATCTTTATCGGTCAAACCGCATAACAACATACGTCATTCCCTTTGTCATCGGTATGTTACTTGCCAGAGATTCGATCATCGGTATCATCATACCTAGTTCAATCTCGTTACCGGCAAGTCTCTTTACTCATTCTGTAATGCATCATCCCGTAACTAACTCATTAGTCACATTGCTTGCAAGGCTTATAGTGATGTGCATTACCGAGAGGGCCCAGAGATACCTCTCCGATACACGGAGTGACAAATCCTAATCTTGATCTATGCCAACCCAACAAACACCTTCGGAGACACCTGTAGAGCATCTTTGTAATCACCCAGTTACGTTGTGACATTTGATAGCACACAAAGTGATCCTCCGGTATTCAGGAGTTGCATAATCTCATAGTCATAGGAACATGTATAAGTCATGAAGAAAGCAATAGCAATAAAACTAAACGATCAATATGCTATGCTAACGGATGGGTCTTGTCCATCACATCATTCTCTAATGATGTGATCCTGTTCAACAAATGACAACACATGACTATGGTTAGGAAACATAACCATCTTTGATAAACAAGCTAGTCAAGTAGAGGCATACTAGGGACACTCTATTTGTCTATGTATTCACACATGTACTAAGTTCGTAGGTTCGTCATGGTCTAGTAACATGACTTCCAGAACAGGATTACCGTACCACTCTGGTGCGGAATGTACTCTGGTTGACCTACGAGGTTCTGTAGTAACTTGATCTGAAGTTTCATGATCATCATCATTAGATTCCTCACTAATTGGTGTAGGCATCACCGGAACTGATTTCTGTGATGAACTACTTTCCAATTCAAGAGAAGGTACAATTACCTCATCAAGTTCTACTTTCCTCCCACTCACTTCTTTCGAGAGAAACTCCTTCTCTAGAAAGGATCCATTCTTAGCAATAAAGATTTTGCCTTCGGATCTGTGATAGATGGTGTACCCAACAGTTTCTTTTGGGTATCCTATGAAGACGCACTTCTCCAATTTGGGTTCGAGCTTATCAGGCTGAAGCTTTTTCACATAAGCATCACAACCCCAAACTTTAAGAAACGACGCCTTAGGTTTCTTGCCAAACCACAGTTCATACGGTGTCGTCTCAACGGATTTAGATGGTGCCCTATTTAACGTGAATGCAGCTGTCTCTAATGCATAACCCCAAAACGATAATGGTAAATCGGTAAGAGACATCATAGATCGCACTATATCTAATAAAGTACGGTTACGACGTTCGGACACACCATTACGCTGTGGTGTTCCATGTGGCGTGAGTTGTGAAACTATTCCACATGTTTTAAATGAAGGCCAAACTCGTAACTCAAATATTCGCCTCCGCGATCAGATCGTAGAAACTTTATTTTCTTGTTACGATGATTTTCCACTTCACTCTGAAATTCTTTGAACTTTTCAAATGTTTCAAACTTATGTTTCATTAAGTAGATATACCCATATCTGCTCAAATCATCTGTGAAGATCAGAAAATAACGATACCCGCCGCGAGCCTCAACACTCATCGGACCGCATACATCGGTATGTATTATTTCCAATAAGTCTGTAGCTCGCTCCATTGTTCCGTAGAATGGAGTCTTAGTCATCTTGCATAAGAGGCATGGTTCGCAAGCATCAAATGATTCATAATCAAGTGATTCCAAAAGTCCATCAGCATGGAGTTTCTTCATGCGCTTTACACCAATATGACCTAAACGGCAGTGCCACAAATATGTTGCACTATCATTATCAACTTTGCATCTTTTGGCATCAATATTATGAATATGTGTATCACCACGATCGAGATTCAACAAACCATTTATATTGAGTGTATGACCATAGAAGGTTTTATTCATGTAAACAGAACAACAATTATTCTCTGACTTAAATGAATAACCGTATCGCAATAAACATGATCCAATCATATTCATGCTCAACGCAAACACCAAATAACATTTATTTAGGTCCAACACTAATCCTGAAGGTAGAGGGAGTGTGCGATGGTGATCTTATCAACCTTGGAATCACTTCCAACACACATCGTCACCTCGTCATTAACTAGTCTCTGTTCATTTTGCAACTCCTGTTTCGAGTTACTAATGTTAGCAACTGAACCAGTATCAAATACCCACGGGCTACTATGAATACTAGTAAAATACACATCAATAACATGTATGTCAAATATACCTTTGTTCACTTTGCCATCCTTCTTATCCGCCAATTATTTGGGGCAGTTCCGCTTCCAGTAACCATTTCCTTTGCAGTAGAAGCACTCAGTTTCAGGCTTGGGTCCAGCTTTGGGCTTCTTCATGGGAGTGAAAACTTGCTTGCCATTCTTCTTGAAGTTCCCTTTCTTTCCCTTGCACTTTTTCTTGAAACTAGTGGTCTTGTCAACTATCAACACTTGATGTTCTTTCTTGATTTCTACCTTCGTCGATTTCAGTATCACGAAGAGCTCGGGAATCATTTTTGTCATCCCTTGCAAATTATAGTTCATCATGAAGTTCCAGTAACTTGGTGACAGTGACTAGAGAACTCTGTCAATCACTATCTTATCTAGAAGATTAACTCCCACTTGATTCAAGCAATTGTAGTACTCAGACATTCTGAGCACATGCTCACTGGTTGAGCTATTCTCCTCCATCTTGTAGGCAAAGTACTTGTCAGAGGTCTCATACCTCTCGACACGGGCATGAGTCTAAAATACCAATTTCATCTCTTTGGAACATCTCAAATGCTCCGTGGCGTTCAAACCATTTTTGAAGTCCCGGTTCTAAGCCATAAAGCATGGTGCACTAAACTATCAAGTAGTCATCATACCGAGCTTGTCAAATGTTCATAACGTCTGCATCAGCTCCTGCAATAGGTCTGTCACCTAGCGGAGAATCAAGGACATAATTCTTCTGTGCAGCAACGAGGATAATCCTCAGATCACGGACCCAGTCCGAATCATTGCTACTATCATCTTTCAACTTATTTTTCTCTAGGAACATATCAAAAATAAACGGGGAGCTACATCGCAAGCTATTGATCTACAACATAGATATGCAAATACTATCAGGACTAAGTTCATGATAAATTAAGTTCAATTAATCATATTACTTAAGATCTCCCACTTAGATAGACATCCCTCTAGTCATCTAAATGATCACGTGATCCATATCAACTAAACCATGTCCGATCATCACGTGAGATGGAGTAGTTTTCAATGGTGAACATCTCTATGTTAATCATATCTACTATATGATTCACGTTCGACCTTTCAGTCTCCAGTGTTCCGAGGCCATATCTGCATATGCTAGGCTCGTCAAGTTTAACCCGAGTATTCTGCATGTGCAAAACTGTCTTGCACCCGTTGTATGTGAACGTAGAGCTTATCACACCCGATCATCACGTGGTGTCTCGGCACGACGAACTGTCGCAACGGAGCATACTCAGGGAGAACACTTATACCTTGAAATATAGTGAGGGATCATCTTATAATGCTACCTTCGTACTAAGCAAAATAAGATGCATAATAGATAAACATCACATGCAATCAAAATATGTGACATGATATGACCATCATCATCTTGTGCCTTTTGATCTTCATCTCCAAAGCACCATCATGATCTCCATCGTCACCGGCTTGACACCTTGATCTCCATCGTACCGTCGTTGTCGCCTCGCCAACTATTGGTTCTACAACTATCGCTAACGCATAGTGATAAAGTAAAGCAATTACAAGGCGATTGCATTTCATACAATAAAGCGACAACCATAAGGCTCCTGCCAGTTGCCGGTAACTTTTACAAAACATGATCATCTCATACAATAACGTGTATCACATCATGTCTTGACCATATCACATCACAACATGCCCTGCAGAAACAAGTTAGACGTCCTCTACTTTGTTGTTGCAAGTTTTACGTGGCTGCTACGGGCTTCTAGTAAGAACCGTTCTTACCTACGCATCAAAACCACAACGATTTTTTATCAAGTGTGCTGTTTTAACCTTCAACAAGGACCGGCCGTAGTCAAACTCGATTCAACTAAAGTTGGAGAAATAGACACCAGCCAGCCACCTGTGTGCAAAGCACGTCGGTAGAACTAGTCTCATGAACGCGGTCATGTAATGTCGGTCCGGGCCGCTTCATCCAACAATACCGCCGAATCAAAGTAAGACGTTGGTGGTAAGAAGTATGACTATTATCGCCCACAACTCTTTGTGTTCTACTCGTGCATATCATCTACGCATAGACCTGGCTCGGATGCCACTGTTGGGGAACGTAGCATGCAATTTCAAAAAAAAATTCCTATGATCACGCAAGATCTATCTAGGAGATGCATAGGAACGAGAAGGGGAGAGCATCTTCATACCCTTGAAGATCGCAAAGCGGAAGCGTTTATCAACGCGGTTGATGTAGTCGTACACCTTCACGATCCGTCCCAATCAAGTACCGAACGTACGGCACCTCCGCGTTCAGCACACGTTCAGCTCGATGACGTCCTCGCCTTCTTGATCCAGCAAGACGGGCGAAGTAGTAGATGAGTTCCGGCAGCACGACGGCGTGGTGACGGTGTTGGTGAAGAACAATCTCCGCAGGGCTTCACCAAGCACAACGGAAACTATGACGGAGGATAAACTAGAGGGGACGGGGTTGCCGGCACACGGCTTGGTGTTTCTTGATGTCTCTTTGGTGCTAGCCCTGCCCCTCTATTTATATGTTGAGCCCTGGGGTTGAAACTTGGAGTAAAAGCCTCCTCAAAGTCGGTTTTGCCCGAAAGGCAAGAGTCCTACTCGGACTCCAGGACCAAACGCCACAATCCTTGGCATCTGGCCTAGACGCCATGGACCTCGGCGTCTGGCCCATGGCTAGACGCCAAGTTCTCCGGCGTTTGGCCCCCTGGCCTCCGCAAAACTCCTTTTGCTCCGACTTATCGCCCCGTGGGCCTGACCCCTTGGCCTAACCATATCATCCAATATATGAATCTTTACCTCCGGACCATTTCGGAGCTCCTCGTCATGTCCGTGATCTCATCCGGAACTCCGAACAACATTCGGTCACCAACATGCATAACTCATATAGTACTATATCATCAACGAACGTTAAGCGTGCGGACCCTATGGGTTCGAGAACTATGTAGACATGACTGAGACATCTCTCTACTCAATAACCAATAGCGGAACCTGGATGCCCATATTGGCTCCTACATATTCTACGAAGATCTTTATCGGTCGAACCGTTATGACAACATACGTAATTCCCTTTGTCCATCGGTATGTTACTTGCCCGAGATTCGATCATCGGTATCTTCATACCTAGTTCAATCTCATTACCGGCAAGTCTCTTTACTCATACAGTAATACATCATCCTGCAACTAACTCATTAGTTACATTGCTTGCAAGGCTTATTATGATGTGCATTACCGAGAGGGCCCAGAGATACCTCTCCGATACTCGGAGTGACAAATCCTAATCTCGATCTATGCCAACCCAACAAAACACCTTCGGAGATACCTGTAGAGCATCTTTATAATCACCCAGTTATGTTGTGACGTTTGATAGCACACAAGGTATTCCTTCGGTATCCAGGAGTTGCATAATCTCATAGTCAAAGGAATATGTATAAGTCATGAAGAAAGCAATAGCAATAAAACTTAATGATCATTATGCTAAGCTAACGGATGGGTCTTGTCCATCAGATCATTCTTCTAATGATGTGATCCCGTTCATCAAATGACAACACATGTCTATGGTTAGGAAACTTAACCATCTTTGATTAACAAGCTAGTCTAGTAGAGGCATACTAGGGACACAATGTTTTGTCTATGTATTCACACATGTATCAAGTTTCCGGTTAATACAATTCTAGCATGAATAATAAACATTTATCATGACATAAGGAAATATAAATAACAACTTTATTATTGCCTCTAGGGCATATTTCCTTCAGCACAAACGGTATTGCAATGCTTAGAAATAAGGCCTAGTGTTCATACTTTCACTAGTGCAATCTCTCAACAGTGCTAACATAGTTGAATCATATAACAATCCCACAACATGCGACAAAGAATCACTCCAAAGTTCTTATCTAGCGGAGAACATAAGATGAAATTGTTTGTAGGGTACGAAACCACCTCAAAGTTATTCTTTTCGATCTATCTATTGATCTATTCCTATAAGTGTCATGAACAGCCCTAGAGTTCGTACTAAAATAACACCATATGATACGCATCAACCAACTCTAATGTCACCTAGATACTCCAATGTCACCACAAGTATCCGTGAGTCAATTATACGATATGCATCAAACAACTTCAGATTCATAATATTCAGTCCAACACAAAGAACTTCAATGAGTGCCCCAAGATTTCTACCGGAGAAAGTAGGACGAAAACATGCAGCAACCCCTATGCATAGATTACCCCAATGTCACCTCGGGAATCCGCGAGATGAGTGCTGCTACTTGTGAGCTGCGTTGGTTATTCCCCGAAGAGGAAGGGATGATGCAGTAAAGTAGAGATAAGTATTTCCCTCAATTATGAAACCAAGGTATCAATCCAGTAGGAGAACCAAGCAACACTATGTAAACAGCACCTGCACACACAACAACAAATCCTCACACCCAACGCGAACGAGGGGTTGTCAATCCCTTGACGGTAAAGTGCAAGATTAAATTGTATGTGATAGATAGATAGATCAAAAAAAATACAAAATAAAATAAATAACAGAAAATTGCAACAAGTATTTTTATGGCTTTAGTAATCGATAAAGATAGACCCGGGGGCCAAAGTTTTCACTAGAGGCTTCTCTCTTGAAAATAGCATACGGTGGGTAAACAAATTACTGTTGGGCAATTGATAGAAAAGGAAATAATCATGACGATATCCAAGGCAATGATCATGTATATAGGCATCACGTCCGAGACAAGTAGACCGACTCCTGCCTGCAACTACTACTATTACTCCACATATCGACCGATATCCAGCATGCATCTAGTGTATTAAGTCCATAAAGAATAGAGTAACGCCTTAAGAATGATGACATGATGTAGATAAGATAAACTCATGTATGAATAAACCCCATCTTTTTACCCTTAATAGCAATGATACATACATGTCATGTCCCTTTCTGTCACTGGGATTGAGCACCGCAAGATCGAACCCATTACAAAGCACCTCTTCCCATGGCGAAATAAATCAATCTAGTTGGCCAAACCAAATCAATAGATCGGAGAAGAAATATGAAGCTATAATAATCATGCATAAAAGAGATCAGAAAAGACTCAAATAATATTCATGGATAATCTGATCATAAACTCACAATTCATTGAATCCTAACAAACACACCGCAAAAAGTTATTACATCGAATAAATCTCTAAGAACATCAAGGAGAACATTGTATTGAAGATTAAAGAGAGACAAGAAGCCATCTAGCTACTAACTATGGACCCGAAGGTCTGTGGTAAACTACTCATGCATCATCGGAAGGGCAGCAAGGATGATGTAGAGCCCCTCCGTGATCGATTTTCCCTCCGGTGGAGTACCGGAGAAGGCCTCCAGATGGGATCTCTCTGGAACAGAAAATTGCTGCGGCAGAAAAAGTATTTCGTGGACTCCTCTGTAGGTTTCCTGATTTTAGAGAATTTATAGTGGTGGAATTAGGTCAAACGGAGCTGTGTGGGCCCCACAAGGTACCAGGGCGCGCCACCCTCTTGGGGCGCGCCCTGGTGCCTTGTCGCCCTCTCCTTCCTCTTCTGGCCCTCTCCTGAAGCTTTCGGGGTCTCTTGTGTCCAGTAAAAAATCACCAAAAAGTTTTGTGGCATTTGGACTTCATTTGGTACTGATATTCTGGAAAACCAAAAACAGGCAAAAAACAGCAACTGGCACTGGGCACTAAGTTAATAGGTTAGTTCCAAAAAATGATATAAAGTTGCTTGTAAAGGTATATAAAAACATCCAAGATTGATACTATAATAGCATGGAACAATAAAAAATTATAGATACGTTGGAGACGTATCAGCATCCCCAAGCTTAATTCCTGCTCATCCTCGAGTAGGTAAATGATAAAAACAGAATTTTTGATGTGGAATGCTACCCATCATATTCATCATATGTTCTTTTATTTTGTGGCATGGACATTTGGACTTGAATGATTCAAAGCAATAGTCTATAATTTGACATGAAGATATAAATACTCAAGCATACTAACAAGCAACCATGTCTTTCAAAATATCAACGCTAAAGAAAGTTATCCCTAGCCCATTATGCTCAATCATTGATCCATTCATGAAACATACTCGAATATTAGCTACATCTAATGCACAAGTATGACAATAGTGCTCTCTAGTTGGTGCTTTATAAGAGAAGATGGAGACTCAAAGTAAAAATAAAAATTGCATAAAACTAAATAGATAGGCCCTTTGCAGAGGGAAGCATTGATTTGCAGAGGTGCCAGAGCTCAAGGTATAAATTTAGAGAGATAAAAATATTTTGAGAGGCATGCTTTTCCTGTCAACGAAAACGACCGAGAATTCCCAATGTTTTCCATGCTAGACACATCATAGGCAGTTCCCAAATAGAAAATAAAGTTTTGTTTCCTTTCCACCATTCTTTCACAATCCATGGCTAGCCGTATCCACGGGTGCCCTCCATACCATCACTTTCCAAGGAATTTATTATTAACATCATATTAAAAAATACATTTCGGGACTGGGCATCCCTATTACCTGCCACTCTCTCGTCCAATGACAAGTGAACAAACACTCATCGTGAGAATAACACACCTAGCATGGAAAATATTGGCCACCCCCTGCCGCTTCATGAGCGGTACGGGCACACAAAAAGGAAAATTGTTTTTGAAAATTTAGAGTTGGCACATGCAAATTTACTTAGAACGGCATGGAAATACCGCATATAGGTAGGTATGGTGGACTTATTTGTCACAACTTTAGGTTTAAGGATTCAGATGCACAAGCAGCATTCCAGCTTAGTACAAATGAAGGCTAGCAAATAGATTGAGAAGCGACCAACCAAAAAATGAAAATGGTCATAAACATGCATTGAACACAACTAACACCGAATAATGCACCATAAGTAGGATATAATTTCGTTGCATAACTATTGACTTAACGTGCATGCATAGGGAATCACAAACCTTAACACAAATATTCTTACTAAACCACAATTGCTCACTAACATGACTCACATATTATCATCTCCATATCGCAAAACTATTGCAAGGAATCAAACTTATCATGTCCAATGATCTATACGAAAGTTTTTATTATATCCCTCTTGAATATCTATCACTTTGGGACCAAATTCATATCTTGTGCAAATTACCATTGCTATTTATCAACTCTCAAAAAGATATAAGTGAAGCATGAGAGTGCAAGTATTTCTTCAAAATTTTATCAACTCCCAAAATAATATAAGTGAAGCATGGGAGCGCATGTATTTCTTCAAAATATAATCACCGCTGTGCTCAAAAAGATTTAAGTGAAGCACTAGAGCAACTGCCTAGCTCAAAAAAATTAAGTGAAGCACATAGAGCATTCTAACAAATCAGGATCATCGTGTGGCTCTCTCAAATAAGTGTGTCTAGTAGATAAGATTGTGACAAACTAAAAATCAAACAAAGAAAAGACTCATATAACACACGACGCTCCAAGCAAAGCACATATCATTTGACGAATAAAAATATAGCTCCAAGTAAAATTACCGATAGTTGGTAGAAGAAAGAGGGGATGCCTTCCGGGGCATCCCCAAGCTTAGTTGCTTGGGAGTCCTTGAATATTACCTTGGGGTTCCTCGGGCATCCCCAAGCTTAGGCTCTTGCCACTCCTTATTCCTTCATCCATCGTGATCTCACCCAAAACTTGAAAACTTCAATCACACAAAATTCAACAAAACCTTCGTGAGATCCGTTAGTATAACAAAACAAACCACTACTTTAGGTACTGTTGCAAACCCATTCATATTCTATTTTTCATTATACCTACTGTATTCTAACTTCCTCATGGCTTATACCCCCCGATACAATCCATAGTTCCATCAAAACAAGCAAAACAATGCATCAAAAACAGAATCTGTCAAAATCAGAACACTCTGTAGCAATCTGAATATTGACCATACTTCTGTAACTCCAAAAATTCTGAAAAATTAGGAAAACGTGGGAAATTTGTATATCAATCATTTGTAAAAAATTCATAATTTTTCGTCGCTCCAGTTATTTTTAGAATTTTCTGTACTGGACATAAAAGTTTCTGTTTTTGCACAGAATCAAATCAACTATCATCCAAATCATCCCAAAGGTAGTACTTGGCACAAACACTAATTAAATCATAAAAACACAATAATAACAGTAGCATAATTGTGTTCACACACCAAAACAGAAACAAAAAGCAAAAATTTATTTTATTCATTGGGTTGCCTCCCAACAAGCGCTATTGTTTTATGCCCCTAGCTGGGCGTAATGCATAATTTCAAGTGTTTTCATCCTTCAAGTTAATTCCATAAGTGGCCCTCATAATGGATTCATATGGTGCTTTAATTATTTTCCTAGGGAAAAGTTCCATCCCTTTCTTCAGTGGAAATTGAAATTTTATATTCCCTTCTTTCATGTCAATAACGGCACCAATAGTTCGAAGAAAAGGCCTACCAATTATTATTGGGAAGAAGAATTGCAGTCAATATCAAGTACAATAAAATCAATGGGCACATAGTTCCTATTTGCAAGAATAAGAACATCATTAATTCTATCCAATGGCATTTTAATAGTAGAATCTGCAAGATGCAAATTAAGAGAACATTCATCTATGTTGGTAAACCCTAGAACATCACATAGAGATTTTGGAATTGTGGAAACAGTAGCACCCAAATCACATAAAGCATTGCATTCATAATTCTTAATTTTAACTTTAATGGTAGGTTCCCACTCATCATATAATTTTCTAGGAATTAAATTCTCTAGTTCTAGTTTTTCTTCTAACGCTTTCATCATTGCTTCTACAATATGTTTTGTAAAAGCTTTATTTTGTTCATAAGTGTTGGGTGAATTTAGCATGAATTGTAACAAAGAAATTCATTCAATCAAAGAGCAACTATCATAATTAAACTCTTTGTAATCCAAAAGAGTGGGCACATCGCTAGCTAAAGTTTTTACCTCTCCAATCCCACTTTTATCAATTTTTTCATTAAGATTTTCACCCTCCGAATTATGGGGACGCCTCCTAGCTAAAGTTGACTCTTCTTCAGTCCCTTTTTCATCAAGTTTTATATTGCTAAACAAAGAATCAATAGATGAAACACCAATCATTTTAATATCCTCGTCATTACTACGATAAAAATCGGGAGGAATCACTTTTTCTAAAAATTCTTGTTTAGCTTTTAGCATAGCGGTTCTTTTCTTAATTTCATCGATGGAGACATATAAAGCTTTAATTGATTCATTAATATCAACTTTGGGTTGCAAAATTTTAGTCTTAAGATTTTCCACATCATGAATAATTCTATCAATGCTCCTAGACATATCATCAAGTTTACTCAATTTTTCTTCTATCATAGTGTTGAAAACTTTTTGAGCATTAATAAATTCTTTAATATTACTTTCAAGATCAGAGGGCATCCTATTATTATTAAAAGAATTACCATAAGGATTGCCATAATTGTTAGAGGAATTTCCAGGAAATGGCCTAGGATTCAAATTACCTCTATAAGCATTACTACTAAAATTACTTCACGAGGCAAAATTCACATCTACGGGATCATTATTTTGCTCAATCAAAGTGGATAAAGGCACATCATTAGGATCAATAGGAGTATTTTTGCTAGCAACCAATTTCCTAAGAGCATCAACTTTATCACTCAAGGTACTAATTTCTTCAACAGAATTCACCTTTTTACTAGTAGGAGCTTTTTCGGTATGCCATTGTGAATAATTTGCCATAATATTATCTAGCAATTTAGTAGCTTCTCCTAAAGTAATCTCCATAAACGTACCACCCACTGGGGAATCTAAAAGATTTCTAGAAACAAAATTCAATCCCGCATAAAAAATTTGTATGATCATCCATAAATTTAAACCATGAGTAGGGCAATTTCTTATCATTAATTTCATCCTTCCCAAGATTGGGCAACATGTTCATGATCAAGTTGCTTGAAATTCATAATTTGATTTCTAAGGGAAATAATTTTCACGAGCGGAAAATATTTAGTAATAAAAGCATCTTTGCACCTATCCCAAGAATCGATACTATTTCGTGGCAAGGATGAAAACCAAATTTTTGCACGATCCCTTAATGAGAATGGAAATAATTTTAATTTCACAATATCATTATCCACATCTTTTTTCTTTCCCATATCACACAATTCTACGAAAGTGTTAAGATGGGATGCAACATATTCATTAGGACTACCAGAAAATTGATCTTTCATGACAAGATTCAACAAAGCGGCATTAATATCACAAGTGTTCGCACTAGCGGCGGGAGGAGCAATTGGAGTACTAATAAAATCATTGTTATTAGTATTGAAAAAATCAAACAATTTTGTATTTTCTTGAGACCTCATGACTACGCAAACAAGATAACAAGCAAGCGAAGAAGCAAACAAGAAAGAGGCAAATGGAAAATATTTTTGTATTTTTGTAGAAACTTTTTATAAGTGGGGGAGATGAAAACGAGAGGCAAAGGCAAATAAAGTAAATGCGAGGAGATGAAGTTTTATGTGTAGGTACCTGATAGATGTTGATGATGTCTTCCCCGGCAACGGCGCCAGAAATTCTTCCTGCTACTTGTGAGCTGCGTTGGTTATTCCCCGAAGAGGAAGGGATGATGCAGTACAGTAGAGATAAGTATTTCCCTCAGTTATGAAATCAAGGTATCAATCCAGTAGGAGAACCAAGCAACACTATGTAAATAGCACCTGCACACACAACAACAAATCCTCACACCCAACGCGAACGAGGGGTTGTCAATCCCTCGATGGTAAAGTGCAAGATTAAATTGTATGTGATAGATAGATAGATCAAACAAAAATACAAAATAAAATAATTAAAAGAAAATTGCAGCAAGTATTTATAGGATTTTGGTAATTGATAAAGATAGACCCGGGGGCCATAGTTTTCACTAGAGGCTTCTCTCTTGAAAATAGCAAACGGTGGGTAAACAAATTACTGTTGGGCAATTGATAGAAAAGCAAATAATCATGACGATATCCAAGGCAATGATCATGTATATAGGCATCACGTCTGAGACAAGTAGACCGACTCCTGCCTGCATCTACTACTATTACTCCACACATCGACCGCTATCCAGCATGCATCTAGTGTATTAAGTCCATAAAAAATGGAGTAACGCCTTAAGGACGATGACATGATGTAGACAAGATAAACTCATGTATGAATAAACCCCATCTTTTTACCCTTAATAGTGATGATACATATGTGTCATGTCCCTTTCTGTCACTCGGATTGAGCACCGCAAGATCGAACCCATTACAAAGCACCTCTTCCCATGGCAAGATAAATCAATCTAGTTGGCCAAACCAAATCAATAGATCGGAGAAGAAATATGAAGCTATAATAATCATGCATAAAAGAGATCAGAAAAGACTCAAATAATATTCATGGATAATCTGATCATAAACTCACAATTCATCGGATCCCACCAAACACACCGCAACAAGTGATTACATCGAATAGATCTCCAAGAACATTGATGTCTACTACGCAACTTTATTCTTGTAGACTCGTGTTTGGCCTCCAAGCGCAGAGTTTTGTAGGACAGTAGCAAATTTCCATCAAGTGGATGACCTAAGGTTATCAATCCATGGGAGGCGTTGGATGAAGATGGTCTCTCTCAAACAACCCTGCAATCAAATACAAGAAATCTCTAGTGTCCCCAACACACCCAATACAATGGTAAATTGTATAGGTGCACTAGTTCGGTGAAGAGATGGTGATAAAAGTGTAGTATGGATAGTAGAAATAGGTTTTTGTAATCTGAAAATGTAAAAACCGCAAGGTAACAAGTGACAAAAGTGAGCACAGACGGTATTGCAATGCTTAGAAATAAGGCCTAGGATTCATACTTTCGCTAGTGCAATCTCTCAACAATGCTAACATAATTGGATCATATAACAATCCCTCAACATGCGATAAAGAACCACTCCAAAATTCCTATTAGCGGAGAACATAAGATAGAAATTGTTGTAGGGTACAAAACCACCTCAAAGTTATTCTTTCCGATCAATCTATTGAGCAATTCCAATAAGTGTCACAAATAGCCCTAGAGTTCGTACTAAAATAACACCATATGATAAGCATCAACCAACTCTAATGTCACCTAGATACTCCAATGTCACCACAAGTATCTGTGAGTTGATTATTCGATATGCATCAAACAACTTCAGATTCATAATATTCAATCCACATAAAGAACTTCAAAGAGTACCCCCAAAGTTTCTTATCGGAGAAAGGATAATGAAAACATGCAACCAACCCCTATGCCTAGATCACCCCAAGGTCACGGGAATCCACTAGTTGATCACCAAAACATACATCAAGTGAACCAATAGAATACCCCATTGTCACCACGGGTATCAACATGCAAGACATACATCAAGTGTTCTCAAATCTGAAATATTCAATCCGACAATAACGAAAACTCAAACGGAAAGATTCAATTCAAGAACAAGAAGGTAGAGAGGGAAGAAACACCATATGATCCAACTATATTAACAAAGCTCGTGATACATCAAGATCGTGCCAAATCAAGAACACAAGAGAGAGAGATCAAACACATAGCTACTAGTACATACCCTAATTCCCGAGGGTGAACTACTCCCTCCTCATCATGGAGACAACCGGGATGATGAAGATGGCCTCCGGTGATGACTCCCCCCTCCGGCAGGGTGCAGAAAAAGTACTGTAGATTAGATCATGGTGGTACAGAGGCTTACGGCGGTGTAAAAACTCATCTAGGCACCCAAGTGCCTCGTGGGGCCCCTGTGGCTCTTCTGCTGCTTCCCCAAAGCTTCCTGGGTCCACTTCCTTCCAGAAAAAATCATCAAAAAGTTTCGCTGCATTTGGACTTCATTTGATATGGATTTTCTGGAAAACCAAAAACAAGCAGAAAACAGCAACTGGCACTGGGCACTAGGTCAATATGTTAGTCCATAAAAATAATATAAAAGCCATACAAAAGTGCACAACAATCACACAAAACTATAATAAACATGGCATGAAAACTTCATAAATTATAGATACGTTTGAGACGTATCAGCATCCCCAAGCTTAATTCCTTCTCGTCCTCGAGTAGGTAAATGATAAAAGAAATAATTTATGAAGTGTGAATGCTAGCATAGTGCATAAGTTTGATCAATGATAATTTAAATCACTTTTTCTAACATCGTAATTAGTACCTCATCTCATAAAACTTCTCATGATCAAGTAGCAAGCTATTCACATGTTTAAAGTATAGGCCATAAACTTTCTTAAAAACTAACAAACTATGTTCTCAGTCATCAAACAATTGCAATTCATCTTATTTTTAGGAAGGGTCTATGTAAGAGCTTTGATCTAGCAAATTCCACATACTCAACCATATTTTAGTCTTCCATGATTGCTGACACTCAAAGCATATTTTTAGAACAAACCGTTTCAGTCAAACACATAGGAAGATAGGGGCTTAATGTTTCCCCTCCCAACTTATTTATCTCAGGGATAATGTCAACAATAATAACTCATGATCACCTATATTCAACTGGATATATGTGCCTGGATCTTTCCCTACCACATAATGCTTGACAACTAAAGAATAAATAGAGTGAAATAGGGATGAACATTAATGACTCTTGCATAAAAGTAAATACAGAAAAGTAAGAGATAGGCCCTTCGCAGAGGGAAGCAGAGGTTGTCATGCACTTTTTGTTGTTGGATGCACAAGCCCTTAATGCAAAGGAACATCATGTTATAGCCCCTTGTGATAGCAACCTTTATTATGCAGTCTGTCGCTTTTATTTCTTTACCATCACAAGTTCGTACAACGCTTATTTTCCCTTACAATAAAAGATCAGACATAATTTAGGAGCAATTTTTATTGCTTTTTGCACTGATGACAACTTACTTGAAGCATCTTATTCAATCCATAGGTAGATATGGTGGACACTCATAGCAAGAAACTGGGTTTAAGGGTTTTTGGGTGCACAAGTAGTATTTCTACTTAGTACGAATTTTTGGCTAGCAAAAGATCCTAAGCAAGCACCACATGTTAGAGGACCCATGACAATATAACTTCTATGTGAATATAAACAAACATAACTCATTACGTTGTCTTCCTTATCCAACGTCAACTACTTGATCAAGCTTGAAAATAATTAATGGGGGCTCACAATCATAGAATATGTCCAAGATAGTATATTTATATGTGAAATCTCTCTGCCTTCAATACTCTTTCATGAATTGTTCAAGTGACCAATGCTATGTTTGCTAACTTTCAATAAATTTTACAACTTATACTTTGTATATGTGAAGTCACTACTCCCCATGGGACAAGCATATGAAGCATATATAATTTCAACTTTATGATATTCAATTCATTTCAACAATTTACTCATAGGATATAAGTGAAGCACGAGAGTAAATGATAAACTACTCCGAAAAGATATAAGTGAAGATCAAAGAGTAGTTTAGTGAATGGGTAGCTAAGTGAAGACTCTCTCCCAATAAAGATTTCTGATCTTAATAATTTTATTCAAAAGGCAAACAAAATTAAAATAAAATGGACACTCCAAGAATAGCACATATCATGTGAAGAAGCAAAAACTTAGGCTCAACCAAAACTGACCGATAGTTGTTGAAGAAGAAAGGTGGGATGCCTAATGGGGCATCCCCAAGCTTAGATGCTTGAGACTTCTTGGAATATTATCTTGGGATGCCTTGAGAATCCCCAAGCTTGAGCTCTTGTATCTCCTTAATTCCTCTCATATCACGGTTTCCCTAAATCTTAAAAACTTCATCCACACAAAACTCAACAAGAACTCGTGAGAAAAGTTAGTATAAATCAACTCAAAACCTTAACATTCTCTACTGTAGCAAATCACAAATATTATAATTAAACATTGGATACTAAATGCCTCTTCATATTTAATACTCCTATCCACAAATAGAAACATTAAACATGCAAACATATGCAACTATAACAACAATCTGCCAAAACAGAACAGTCTGTAAAAGGGGAATAAGAATCGATACTTCCCTAACTCTTAAAATTCTGAAAAATTACCACGTGATATATAACTCATGCATTCTTACTGTGTAAAAATTTCAGATTTTTATCATGTTCTTACAATTCACAAAAAATCAGGACATAACAGAAAACTTTCTGTTTTCAAACAGCAACACATAAACTTGCAAACTGAGCATGGTAAAGGCTATAATTGGCATTTTATTGAACTAAAAGATACAAAACATGATTATTTATAACACCAAGCAAATATCAACAGAATAAAATGATGCTCCAAGCAAAACTCATATTATGTGACGAATAAAAATATAGCTCCAACTGAGGTTACCGATAGTGTTGAAGACGAAAGTGGGGATGCCTTCCGGGGCATCCCCAAGACGCTTGAGTCTTCCTTGGATATTACCTTGGGGTGCCTTGGGCATCCCCAAGCTTAGGGTCTTGCCACTCCTTATTCTCCTCATATCGATGTCTCACCCAAAACTTGAAAACTTCAATCATACAAAACTTAACGGAACTTCGTGAGATAGGTTAGTATGATAAAAATAAATCATCCACTTAGGTGCTGTAAAGACAAGATTCATAATTGTTCTCACATAATACCTACTGTATTCTATCATTTCCACAATTTATATTACTCAATATAAGCTATGGAAACACTAAAACAAGCAAAGTAAGCACTAAAAACGGAATCTATCAAAAACAGAACATTCTGTAATGATCTGAACAATAACCATACTTCTGTAACTCTAAAAATTCTGGAAAATTAGGAAAAACATAGGAAATTTTTATATCAATCATGTTCAAAAAATTCTGAATTTTTTGACGCTCCAGTGATTTATGGTAATTCTAGAACTGGGTGCAAAAGTTTCTGTTTTTGCATAGAATCAAGTCAACTATCATCCACACTATCCCAAAGGCTTTACTTGGCACTTTAATGAAATAAAAGCTATAAAACATGATTACTATAGTATCTTAATCATGTGAACAGAAGAAAAACAGTAGGTATAAATATTGGGTTGTCTCCCAACAAGCGCTTTTCTTTAATGCATTTTAGCTAGCCATGATGATTTCAATGATGCTCACATGAAGCTAAAGAATTGAAACATAAAGAGAGCATCATGAAACATATGACTAGCACATTTAAGTCTAACCAACTTCCTATGCATTGGGATTTTGAGAGCAAATAGTTTATGGGAGCAAGAATCAACTAGCATAGGAAGGCAAAACAAGCATGACTTCAAAACTTTCAACATAAAGAGGAAACTTGATATTATTGCAATAATTAAATGGATATGTTCCTCTCTCAAAATAATTTTCAGTAGCATCATGAATGAATTCAACAATATACCCATCATATAAAGCAATCTTTTAATGATCCACAAGCATAGAATTTTTATTACTCTCCACATAAGCAAAT
The DNA here is from genome assembly GCA_011799875.1 of Thinopyrum elongatum. Classification (NCBI taxonomy): domain Eukaryota; kingdom Viridiplantae; phylum Streptophyta; class Magnoliopsida; order Poales; family Poaceae; genus Thinopyrum; species Thinopyrum elongatum. Next base: position 35,736,249 of record CM022302.1, on the reverse strand, counting down.
TTCTTCTCAAGCAAACTCAACAAAATAACTATCATGAGATAATTGATTGGAATAATTCAATTGAAAATTAAAATCATGATGACAAGTTTCATGGTTATCATTATTCTTTATAGCATACATGTCATCACAATAATCATCATAGATAGCAACTTTGTTGTCATAATCAATTGAAACCTCTTCCAAAATAGTGGAATCATCATTGAATAAAGTCATGACCTCTCCAAATCCACTTTCATCCTTATAGTCATCATAAATAGGAGGCATGCTATCATCATAATAAATTTGCTCATCAAAACTTGGGGGACTAAAAGTATCATCTTCATCAAACATAGCATCCCCAAGCTTATGGCTTGGCATATCATTAGAATCATGGATATTCATAGAATTCATACTAGCAACATTGCAATCATGCTCATCATTCAAATATTTTATGCCAAGCATTTTATTGAATTCTTCTTCTATCAATTGAGCACAATTTTCCTTTCCATCATTTTCACGAAAGAAATTATAAAGACGAATAATATGAGGCAACCTTAATTCCATTTTTTTTGTAGTTTTCTTTTTGTAAAACCAAACTAGTGATAAAACAAGAAACTAAAAGATTCAATTGCAAGATCTAAAGATATACCTTCAAGCACTCACTTCCCCGGTAACGGCACCAGAAAAGAGCTTGATATCTACTATGAAACTTTATTCTTGTAGACTCGTGTTAGGCCTCCAAATGCAGAGTTTTGTAGGACAGTAGCAAATCTCTCAAGTGGATGACCTAATGTTTATTAATCCGTGGGAGGCGTAGGATGAAGATCGTCTCTCTCAAACAACCCTACAATCAAATACAAGAAATCTCTTGTGTCCCCAACAAATCCAACACAATGGTAAATTGTATAGGTGCACTAGTTCGGCAAAGAGATGGTGATACAAGTGTAGTATGGATAGTAGAAATAGGTTTTTGTAATATGAAAATATAAAAACAGCAAGGTAGCAAGTGACAAAAGTGAGCACAAACGGTATTGCAATGCTTAGAAATAAGGCCTAGCGTTCATACTTTCGCTAGTGCAATCTGTCAACAATGCTAGCATAATTGGATCATATAACAATCCCTCAACGTGCGATAAAGAATCACTCCAAAGTTCCTATCAGCGAAGAACATAAGATAGAAATTGTTGTAGGGTACGAAACCACCTCAAAGTTATTCTTTTCGATCAATCTATTGAGCTATTCCTATAAGTGTCACAAATATCCCTAGAGTTCGTACTAAAATAAAACCATATGATACGCATCAACCAACTCTAATGTCACCTAGATACTCCAATGTCACGACAAGTATCTGTGAGTTGATTATTCAATATGCATCAAACAACTTCAGATTCATAATATTTAATCCACATAAAGAACTTCAAAGAGTACCCCCAAAGTTTCTTATCGGAGAAAAGATAATGAAAACATGCAACCAACCCCTATGCCTAGATCACCCCAAGGTCACGGGAATCCATGAGTTGATCAGCAAAACATACATCAAGTGAACCAATAGAATACCCCATTGTCGCCACGGGTATCCACATGCAAGACATACATCAAGTGTTCTCAAATCTAAAATATTCAATCCGACAATAACGAAACCTCAAAGGGAAAGATTCAATTCATCACAAGAAGGTAGAGAGGGAAGAAACACCATATGATCCAACTATATTAACAAAGCTAGCGATACATCAAGATCGTGCCAAATCAAGAACACAAGAAAGAGAGATCAAACACATAGCTACTAGTACATACCCTCAGCCCCGAGGGTGAACTACTCCCTCCTTGTCATGGAGACCGCCGGGATGATGAAGATTGTAACGCCTGGATAATTAAGCTACAGTAAACCTCTGTTAATGATGCCACGTCACATCGGTAACCGTTGATAAACTCATGTTAGTTCAAAACGATTCAAATTCAAATTTTAAATAAAGGCAAACAACAAAAGTTTTCAAACAATAAAAATTAAATGTTCGGAGTGTGCTAAATAATGCATAGGTAATTAAGGTGGAGAAACCAAACCTTGATATAATGTTTAAAGACTCTAAAAAAATTAAAACAGTAGTTAAAATAGTTAAATAAATGCCTTTCGAATTTTCTAAAATACTAAACTATTTTGTTCAGGGGTAAAAACTTTGTGGCAGTAGCTGGAATTGTAACTCTATTTTAGGTGTGGGTTTTACTGTCTGTAAAACTATAAAATATTATAGAAATAAAATAAAACAGAAAAGAAAAAGTAAGAATAAAACAAAACCAAAAAAAAGGGAACCAAACCCCCTCCTTCCTGGGCCATGCGGCCCAGCCGGACATCCAGGCCACCATGCCAGCCCATCCCCACTCCCCCTTAACCCCCGGGTGCCGAAACCCTAACCCCCATCGCCCCACCTCCTCACTCGCCTCTCCCCTCCCCCCCCCCCCCCGATCCAGATCGGATCGGGCCGACCTCGTCGCCCCGCCATCGCGAACGCCACCGCCCGGTGTCGCACCGGTCCCGTCGCCGACCACCGCCACTCGCTGGACCGCCCCGCCATCGCCGTCGCATCCTCATCCTCCACCCCGACGAGCTCCATCGAGCCTCGCCACCCCCCGTTCCTCTACAACGGCCAGTGAGGACCCCGGTCCTCCTCCTTCCCGCGCCCTCGCACCTCACCACTGCGGCCCCCGCCTCGTCTACCACCTTGTGCCCGCGCTCGCCGTGCCCTGTCTGCGCGCCGAGCCTCATCTGCCTTCCCGCTGTGCGCGCCGCCCTGCGCACTACCTCGCCCGGCCGCTCGCTACTCGCGCCTGCTCGCCTCCGGCCACGCTTGCCACAAGCCCCTGCGTGCCTGGCCGCATGCGCCTCGCCCCTGGCCTCACCGCTGCGTGCGCGGCGCGCCCGCAACCACTCCTGTTGCTGTTGCGTACTGCCGCTAGTCGCAGCTCGCCCCCGCGCGCGTGGCGGCGCTGCTCGCTAGCCCCGCAATACCCAACGCCTGCCTGCTGCTCCCTGCGCGCCACTACCCGCCGCTGCCGGCCACGCCCGTTCGCACGCCTGCCTCCGTCGCCCGCACCACTGCCCGCTTCACCCGTCGCCCGCTAGGCCCCGATGGGCCACTGACTAGGGGGTCCACCCTAGAACAAAAACAGGAAATAAAAAAATGATTTTTTTTAAAAAAAAAAATTAAAATTAATTAATCAATTAATTAATTAGTAAATAAACTAATGAACTTAATTAAGTCTGCTTGATTAGCTTAACACTAATTAACCTGTTAATTAACTACATAAATTGTGATTAGGCTAAAAAGTGTATGACTGGGGGCCCCACCCCCTATTGACCAGTCAAACCTTGACTGGTCAACTGGGTCCCCCTGGCCCACATGTCAGCCCTTGGGTACATTTCTATGTACACAGGGCTGGGTATCCCTAGCAATTTAATATTTAATTTTGAATTAAAATAAATTTAGAAATAGATTAAAATTTTGTAAATCAATACAAAATAATCCGTATCACAGATGAAAATACTTTGTACATGAAAGTTGCTCAGAACGACGAGATGAATCTGAATACGCAATCCGTTCATCTGCCACGCGTCCCTAGCATAGCGAACTTGCAACCGTCCCCCTCCGGTCAGTCTGTCCGAAAATGCAAACGCCGGGGATACTTTCCCGGATGTTTCCCCCCCTTCGCCAGTATCGCCTAGTACCGCGTTAGGGCACACCTAGCACTGCTATTTGCTTTGTCATGCATCTGTTTGCATTGTATTCATTGTTTATTCCCCCTCTTCTCTCCGGTAGACTTCGAGACTCACGCCACTGCAGCCCCGATCGACTGCGGTGTCGACGACCCCTCCTTCTTGCCAGAGCAACCAGGCAAGCCAACCCCCCTTGTTCATCCCGATATCGCCTACTCTTTCCCTCTATTGCTTGCATTAGAGTAGTGTTACTGTTTCATCGGTTTGATCCTATACTGCTGCATAGCCTGTCCTTGTTGCTACTGTTGTTGATACCTTACCTGCTATCCTAAATGCTTAGCATAGGATGCTAGTTTGTCATCAGTGGCCTTACATACTCTTGTCTGTCTGCCATGCTATACTGCTGGGCCGTGATCACTTCGGGAGGTGATCACGGGTATATACATACATACATACATACATACTATACAGGTTACATGATGTGACTAAAGTCGGGTCGGCTCATAGAGTACCCGCAAGTGATTCCGATGTGGGGGCTGAAGGGGCAGGTGGTTCCACCCAGGTAGTGGTGGGCCTAGGTTCCCGACGGCCCCCGAGTGTTACTTTGTGGTGGAGCGACTGGACAGGTTGTGACCACCTAGGAGACAGGTGGGCCTGGTCCCTGGTCGGTGTCCGTGGATACTTCAAATAACACGCTTAACGAGATCTGGATATTTGATCTGAGTCGGGCTACGAGCCTATACGCACTAACCAACTACGTGGGAACAGTTATGGGCTATAGACGTCGTGGTATCAGCCGAAGCCTTCTTGACGTCAGCGGTTGAGTGGCGCACGCCGGATTGGACTAGAACGCCTGCGCTTGTATTAAGGGGGCTAGGTCTGCTTTCGGCCGCGTTCGCAATGTGCAGGTGTGCAATGGGCGATGGGCCCAGACCCCTGGGCACTTAGGATTTAGACCGGCGTGCTGACCTCTCTGTTGAGCCTAGGTAGGGCTGCGACGTGTTGATCTTCCGAGGCCGGGTATGACCTAGGAAAATGTGCCCAGCCAGAGGGATCGAGCGTGTTGGGTAATGTGGTGCACCCCTGCAGGGAAGATTATCAATTCGAATAGCCGTGTCCCTCGGTAAAAGGACGACCCGGAGTTGTATTCTGACCTCATGACAACTAGAACCGGATACTTAATAAAAACACACCCTTTCAAGTGCCAGATACAACCAGGTGATCGGTCTCTCACAGGGTGATGAGGAGAGGATCGCCGGGTACAATTATGCTATATGTTGTTACTTGGTTAACTTACCAGCTACTCTCTTCTACATGCTTCAAGATGGAGGCTGCCAGAAGCGTCGTCTTCGATAGGACTAGCTATCCCCCTCTTATTCTGGCATTCTGTAGTTCAGTCCACAGATACTATCCATTTCATTGATACCAGTGCATATGTAGTGTAGGTCCTTGCTCGCGAGTACTTTGGATGAGTACTCACGGTTGCTTTGCTCCCCCTTTTCCCCCCTTTTCCTTTCTTCTCGGATGCCGCAACCAGATGCTAGAGCCCCGGAGCTAGACGCCACAGTCGATGACAACTCCTACTACACCGAGGGTGCCTACTACTACGTGCAGGCCGCCGACGACCAGGAGTAGTTAGGAGGATCCCAGGCAGGAGGCCTGCGCCTCTTTCGATCTGTATCCCAGTTTGTGCTAGCCATCTTATGCCACCTTGTTTAACTTATGTCTGTACTTAGATATTGTTGCTTCCGCTGACTCGTTTATGATCAAGCTTATGTATTCGAGCCCTCGAGGCCCCTGGCTTGTAATATGAAGCTTGTATGACTTTAATTTGTGTTTAGAGTTGTGTTGTGATATCTTCCCGTGAGTCCCTGATCTTGATCGTACATGTTTGCGTGTATGATTAGTGTACGGTCAAATCATGGGCGTCACAAGTTGGTATCAGAGCCGACTTCCTATAGGAAACCCCCTTCCCAACTCCATGGCCAAAGTTGAGTCTAGTCATTGCAAAACATTTACTAACATGATTGTGTGGCTCACGGGCCCACGTCACCATTGGGTGGTATTAGGATATTTTATTCCTCGTCTTTACTCTGGGAATCTGATCTCTCCTCTATTCGGGTTAAATGAATTTTGCTAACTCTAACATTAGGATCTCGTGATCACTTCCACCCAGAGAGCCCCTAATTACAGATGATCGCCTGCTGCACCAGAAGATTCCGAAGATACTCTATGATGTTCTCTCGAGACTTTGCACCATCGCTCTTGCAATTCCCTTCCATCGATAAACCTCTATGGATAACCACGTACACGTGCCATTCATACAATCATTCCCCATTGATCTTGTTATTATAAGATACCCCAAAATTCTCTCTATTGTTCCGAGAATACCCTGTGCCTACTGGTTTGCAGTTCTTTGCCACATGAATACCCCTACGGATATTCCTCACACTTACCGAGTATCCGTTCATCCCCAATTGCTTATGTGTTTCACAAAATTCTTCGGAATGCTATTCGATCTTCCGAAATCCTCGGTAGCCTATTGCTCCTGATCTTCCTTACCTGCTTGCAATATGGTTAATTATGTATGACTAGCGATATTCATTAGCATCCTTTGACATCGTCATATTGAGCATTTGATTTGATATGTTTGCGAATGCATGCAATCATCAGTTGATCCTTATGAATTACCTTTCTGGCTCAGCCGCCATTCTTTTAACTGGAATTGGTTCTCGACCAATCAAATTGCCATCGATTGTACCCCTAAGGCTATTCAACTTATCCATCCCTAATCAGAGCGTTGCTTCTGATCCCTTGACTTGGAATTTATAATTCCTATGCAATTGAGCTTTGAATTAGTCAGTTCTTTCTATCATCTGATCTCCTTGCATTCTTTCTTCTTCTGGTTGAGTACCGTTGCTCACATCAGATCCCTTGTAGGCCACCAGATCCTTTGTTGGATTTCATCCGACAACGTCTTTCATATTCAATAACCTTGTGAGCCTTTCCACGGGTATATAATGCCTTTGGTAAATTGTATCCTCTGCTTTATCAACCATGCTCTACTTTTGAGCTTGAGTTATTTACTCCTGAAGTCTATGGTATATGTTCTTAAGTTGCCCCGATGGGTTGAACCTATGCCTTCCTTAATCTGTGTGAACCCGAAAGTTCTCACGGGTCATACTCCTCTGGTAATTCACCAGGTAGGTTTTCACACTCAAATCATTTTTAGTAGAGCAGTGAATGAAAGGTCATGCATTGGAGAAGTGGGAGTCGACCTTGAACTTTGTGTTCATGCCCATGTACACGATGTAGATCTTATCATGGAAGCTTCTCTTAAATTAATTATTCCCTTGGTATAAGTTCATCTTATATCTGGGATCTAGTCTTTTGCAATCATGGTTCCAGCCATATTGATATTCTTTGATTTCTTTTCTCGGACAAGTTTAATTACTTGTCTTCTACACATCAATGCACCTATCCAGCCTTTATTTTTTCCTACTTTCGAGTATTACCCTTTGGTATCTTGATGATATCACAGAACCATGTTTCTTATTACGAGTCTTCTCCAAGTATTACATGCTCACTGATTTCAATTTTCCTCGGACACTCAAGGACACCGATAAGTGAATCAATTCCGCACTCCGATTCAATAAATCTAAGTAATCTTCATTGCTTATGAGTTTATTAATCCTTCAAGTCATTCCTAGCCTGATCGGCCATATCATTATCGTGCAACTTTTTAACTGTGCTACCTGGTCCTTCTTCCCGGAGCACAATTTTCGACGATGAGCTAAGCTTATGTCGACTTTCCTCGTCATATCATTTTGCCTTGAACAACAAGCTTGATTCCGAGTTTGTGACATACCCGTGGTTCCAATAACCTTTCGCTTCATCATTCCTTTGACTTGATGTCATCGCAGATCGATTACACCTTCTTGAAATCTCTCGACAATTGTGTCATGATCATCATCAACATTCTGAGCTCTTCTAGGATATCAATCAAATTCATGATGGGAAATACCATCCTTGCCCCTCGATGATTTGTGTTATCATCGACAACATTCTTGCCTTCCCCCAACACAAACTTGTTCATGTTTTGTGTTGTACCTTGATTTCCTTGCTATCTAGCTTAGGTTATGTTCTACCTTGTAGTATTACTGTGTTCTATATCAAGAATGTTGTGAGGATTGCTCCACCTCTTAAGAATTCTTGGTATAGTGATACTTCTCACGATCACCATTCTTTCTTGGTCCCCGTGTTGATTCTAACCGGGATACCAACAAGTGAACGGTGCTACTTGGATTCTGCACTTCAAGCAACCCTATTGCCTTGAAGTTAATGGCCGACATTTCATTCTTAGACTATTGGTTATCGAATCACCATTCTAACATTGATCATGCTACCTAAGCCCATATTTCGGGTGCACCTCTCAACCAATGTTTAATTGTGTATGTTTTCCTCGAGCATACATCATTATATCATTTGATCTGACAAATGTTATCCCCTTGTTCACATAATTGTGGAAATCCATCCTTTTGGAAATCTTGAGGAATTGTCGCTGAGTCCATCAGCCACCCCCTCATCCTCTCCTTGGTATAATGATGAACTCTTGTTTCGGAACTCGCTTCCATAGTTCATTTCCCGAGAATTTTACTATGTCATCTCGTCAATTTGTGTTGCACCTTTTCTTCTCAGGCATCCTGGGTCTGAGGTATCCTGACACCAATCGGATCTGAATCTCGGTCGGATATGATGGTTGGGACATATTTCCAAGAGTTATAACATTGGTCTTTATATGAACCGGTAAGGTGATGTTGTGCCTAGCACACCTGGCCGGAGGACCTATTGTTATAGTTTCCTTCTTAGCTAGGTTAACCATTCTTCCATGAGGAAATTATAAGACTTATTCTACAAGTTGTTCCTGATGAATCCTTCGTGTATCCAAGGTCTGGCCTTTGCTTGAAGACCATGTCAATGCTATCTCGAAGCATGTCTGTGGTACTCCGATTTTCAACAAGAACATTTGAAGCCCAATGCTAAATGTTTCTTGCTCAATTATCCAAACACCGTTGCATGGGTAATGTCATGAAATTTCTCTCCCCTTACCTAAAGGGTTTTTCTACATTATATCCTGTCATGGATATCATGCTCTTCTTATCCTTGGGAAGGACATACCCCTGAAATATGTGTTTAAACACATTTTCCTTTTCATTGTTCTGTTTAATCTGATAATCACATTTTCCTTTCCATTGTCTTGTTTAACCTTTCTCGTGGTTTATATGTTCTAAGCAGTAATGATTCGCTGCTTATGTAAACACCCTGGTGTACAACCTTGTCGGTAAGACCGTGTTACTATTGTTGATGACATTTCGGTCACCACCGATGGACGAGAACTTTGCCTATTGGTCTGCCTCGTTTCAACGAGCAGGAAAATGGTTCTCTTCATCCCTCGCCCTTGGTACCAACGATGCAGCCAACATAACTGACGGGCTATTCTCTGACATGCCTTACTATCATGACCGTGCAAGATGTCACCGCTCCTTCTACTTTTAACCCACATGGTGGGCCCATAACCCACAGTTCCACATGATCAAAACCTGACTCTCCTATACACCCCCTGTTTCCAAAGTTATTCCTCACACGTGGCTTCGTATGTAATTCACGAGCCACCTTCCGAGAGATCATCAATTCTGCAGGTATCAGAGACAACACTTATTCCCATTGGTCTTAACTGCTCTCACGTTCCGTTTCAGGAAACGAACGATTGCCTATCTGCTTGAAACTTCTTATTGCACCTTCTTACTTTACTCTCGATGACTTTCTTGAATGTGAACTCGAGAGATGCCTCTATACCTAGCCCCTAGGTACCTAACATGTGTTGAACTCCGTCCTTCCCGTGTTTTTCCACTTAACTTTTCCCTAAGTAAGATGGAGATCCTGAAGAAATGATGCCGGCTTCATCATGATGACTTGAAGCAGAGAAATGAAGATAGCAATGTAATGGATCGACCACTTTGAGAAGAGCAACCAAGACCGAGAAGATTCGTTAGAATTTTGTAACCAGACCTTTCCCCCTTATTCCACCTCTTAAATCTCGGGATGAGATTTCTTGTAGTGGAGGAGAATTGTAACGCCCGTATAATTAAGCTACAGTAAACCTCTGTTAATGATGCCACGTCACCATGTTTACCGTTGATAAACTCGCGTAAGTTCAAAATGATTCAAATTCAAATTTTAAATAAAGCAAACAACAAAAGTTTTCAAACAATAAAACTTAAATGTTCGGAGTGTGCTAAATAATGCATAGGTAATTAAGGTGGAGAAACCAAACCTTGATATAATGTTTAAAGACTCTAAAATAATTAAAACAATAGTTAAAATAGTTAAATAAATGCCTTTTGAATTTTATAAAATACTAAACTATTTTGTTCAGGGGTAAAAACTTTGTGGCAGTAGCTGGAATTGTAACTCTATTTTAGGTGTGGGTTTTACTGTCTGTAAAACTATAAAATATTAAAGAAATAAAATAAAACAGAAAAGAAAAAGTAAGAATAAAACAAAACCAAAAAAAGGGAACCAAACCCCCTCCCTCTTGGGCCGTGCGGCCCAGCCGGGCATCCAGGCCACCAGGCCAACTCATCCCCACTCCCCCTTAACCCCCTGGGTGCCGAAACCCTAACCACCATCGCCCCACTTCCCCCACTCGCCTCTCCCTCTTCCCCCTGATCCAGATCGGATCGGGCCAACCTCGTCGCCCCGCCGTCGCGAACGCCACCGCCCGGTACCGCACCGGTCCCGTCGCCGACCACTGCCACTCGCCGGACCGCCCCACCATCGCTGTCGCATCTTCATCCTCCACCCCGACGAGCTCCAACGAGCCTCGCCGCCCCCCGTTCCTCTACAACCGTCGGTGAGGACCCCGGTCCTCCTCCTTCTCGCGCCCTCGCACCTCACCGCTGCGGCCCCCACCTCGTCGACCGCCTCATGCCTGCGCTCACAGCGAGCTCGTGCTCGCCATGCCCCGTCTGCGCGCCGAGCCTCGTCCGCCGTCCCGCTGTGCGCGCCGCCCTGCGCACTACCTCGCACGGCCGCTCGCTACCCGCGCCTGCTCGCCTCCGGCCATGCTTTCCGCAAGCCCCTGCGCGCCTGGCCGCGTGTGCCCCGCCCCTGGCCTCGCCGCTGCGTGCGCGGCGCGCCCACAACCACTGCTGCTGCGTACTACTGCTGCTCGCTGCTCGCCCCCGCGCGGGTGGCTGCGCTGCCCGCTAGCCCCGTCGTACCCAGCGCCTGCCTGCTGCTCCCTGCGCGCCACTACCGGCCGTTACCGGCCACGCCCGGTCGCAGCCGCCGTCGACCGCGGCCGGCCACACCCGCGCACGCCTGCCTCCGTCGCCCGCATCGCTGCCCGCTTCACCCGTCGCCCGCTAGGCCCCGATGGGCCACTGACTAGGGGGTCCACCCCAGAACGAAAACGGGAAATAAAAAAATGATTTAAAAAAAAAAAAAAATTAATTAATCAATTAATTAATTAGTAAATAAACTAATTAACTTAATTAAGTCTGCTTGATTAACTTAACACTAATTAACCTGTTAATTAACTACATAAACTGTGATTAGGCTAAAAAGTGTCTGACAGGGGCCCCACCCCCTATTGACCAGTCAAACCTTGACTAGTCAACTGGGTCCCTCGGCCCACATGTCAGCCCCTGGGTACATTTCTGTGTACACAGGGCTGGGCATCCCTAGCAATTTAATATTTAATTTCGAATTAAAATAAATTCAGAAATTGATTAAAACTTTGTAAATCAATATCAAATAATCTGTATCTCGGATGAAATACTTTGTACATGAAAGTTTCTCAGAACGACGAGACGAATCTGAATACGTAGTCCGTTCATCTGCCACATGTCCCTAGCATAGCGAACTTGCAACCGTCCCCCTCCAGTCCGTCTGTCCGAAAATGCCAAACGCCAGGGATACTTTCCCGGATGTTCCCCCCCTTCGCCAGTATCGCCTAGTACCGCGTTAGGGCACACCTAGCACCGTGTGACGCCCCCGGCCCGATCGCGCGCTAATCATACACGCAAATGCACACGATCAAGCCTAAGGACTCACGGGAAGATATCACAACACAACTCTAAAACATAAATAAAGTCATACAAGCTTTATATTACAAGCCAGGGGCCTCGAGGGCTCGAATACATAAGCTTGCGAACAAGCGTCAGCGGAAGCATCAGATATCTGAGTACAGATATGAAATAGAAACAGAAAGGCCTTTAGAAAGGTGGGGCAAAATAAAACACTACGATCGAAAGGCGAAGGCCTCCTGCCTGGGACCCTCCGATCCTACTCCTGGTCGTTAGTCAACTCGTAGTAGTATCCATCCTCTGGGTAGTAGTAGTAGCGATCGTCGGGGCATCTGTCTCAGGGGGCTCCGTCCTCTGGTCACGTCAAACTGATATGGGGAGAAAAGGGAAAACAAAAGCAACCGTGAGTACTCAGAAGTACTCAGCAAGCAAGGATCTACACTACATATGCAACATTATCAAGGGGAGGCTGTATATGTGGACTGGGCTGCAGAAATGCCAGAATAGAGAGAAGGCCTAGTCCTATCGAAGACTAGCATCTTCAGCGGTCTTGCAGCAGTAGAAGAGAGTAGAACAATACCATATAATGTAGCAGTAATAATATCAACCTCACCCAGAGATCCTTTCTCGACTCCCTGCGAGAAAGCAATCCCAGAGCCATACATTCATCAACCTCGTCCTGAGATCCCTTCTCGACTCCCTGCGAGAAGCAATCCCAGAGCCATATATACAGGTCTCATCACAGGTATCCAGTTCTAAATTGTATCAATCAGGATACAACTCCGAGTGTCCTTTACCGTAGGACCGGCTATCGATAGAAGTGTTCTTCCCTACAGGGGTGCACCAACTTACCCAACACGCTCGATTAACTCCGGCCGGACACACTTTCCAGGGTCATGCCCGGCCTCGGCCAAACGACACATCGCAACCCTACCTACAACTCCGCAGAGAGGTCCCCGCCGGTCTACATCCTAAGCGCAAGGGGGTCTTGGCCATCACCCCTCGCCCTCCGGGTCGTTGCGTGCCGGGCGAACCAGGCTCCACCCCTCAGGATGGTGCCGGCCCAGCCCGGCCGCAGTGCTGAACTGGACGTCTGACAGAGTTTTCGGCTGATGCATACGATGCAGAACGCCCATACTATGCCCACGTGATGGTTAGTGCTATCAGACCAGAGGCCTGCTCGGATCAAATATCCAAATCGCTAGGACTAGGGGCTTGCGGTAACGAGCAGAGACTCACGAAAGATGTGACCCCGTCGCCCCGTCTCGAGGACTTGCGGCAAGGGTTAAGAATGCCCGGCCGCGCCTCGTATTCACCACTCGGGCACCACACTGGCAACCCGCCTTCACATCACACGCGGGTACCCCCTCAGGGTCGACCCGCCTTTCCAAGTAACATTGTAAAGTCCAAGTATCCGTGTGTCCATAACATCAGGGAATCCGAGGTATCACCCTCATTGAATTCCCACTCGATGTATCCGTCAAGGTGAACTAGGAGGAATCACCCTCACTGGGTCCACACTTGAGGTGTTGTACGACAGCGTCGTTATCGGAAGCGGTGAAGGAGGAATCACCCTCGATGACCATGACCGAATAGCTACTCTACAGAGTTAACATCAGAAGTGCTACAAGAGGTTTCACCCTCGGCACTCGATAGTAACGCTGCAGTGTCGTTACAACTAAGGGGGGTGATGTGCGGTGTCGGGTCCTGGTCTTCAATCCCATTGATCGGGTCTTCTGACGATCCAGCGCGGCAGTCGGGATAAGTGGGGTCACTGATAGGTCTCTACCCAGCCTAGACTAAACAGTTTAGGATATGTAGGTAATTATCAATAGTAGGTTACAATGAACAGGCTATGCATCAGAATAGGTAAAGCAGCAGCAGCAGTAATTCTAATGCAAGCATGAGAAATTTAGAATGGGCGATATCGAGATGATCAAAGGTGGGGCTTGCCTGGTTGCTCGGCGGCAAGGGCAAGGTCGTCTATGGTGTCTTCGGGATCCGGAGCTGCGTCGGTCTCGGGGACGACGTCGGGGTCGGGGGCTATCGAGAGAGAAGAGGGGGAGGAAACAGTATAAATATATAGCAAACATGAGCATGACAAATACGATACACGGTGCTAGGGGTAGTCTAACGCAGCATCACACGTAACAGACGGAGCGGGAGAATATCTGACGATATTTCCCGGGTCTTTGGAATTATCGGACAGAGGATAAGAGGGGAACGGTTGCAAGTTCGGATAGTTAGGGACGCGTGACGGACGAACGGACCACGTATTCAGATTCGTCTCGTCGTTCTGAGCAACTTTCATGTACAAAGTATTTTCATCTGAGCTACGGATTATTTTATATGATTTTCTAAAGTTTTTATTAATTTCTGGAATTTAATTAATTATTTAAATTAACATTATCCGAAACAGTGTCTTGCTGACGTCAGCATGACGTCAGCATGACGTCAGGACCAGTGGGTCCCACCTGTCATAGGCTGTTAGGTTAATTAGTGATTAACTAATTAAATTACTGTTTAATTAACACTAACTACTTAATTAGATTAACCTAATCAGGATTAATTAACTTAATTAATTAACTAATTAATTAATTATTTTAATTATTTTTATTTTTATTATTATTATATTTTTTTTTTAACAGGGGCTGGGCCCGTTTGTCAGCGTCTAGGGGGGGGGCGGGCCCACTGGTCAGTGACCCGGGAGGTCGCAGCGAGCGCGCGGGCGTGTGGGCGCCGGCCGCCCGAACAGGGCACGCGCGCGTGGGCGCGGCGAGGCGCCGGCGGGGTCGACGGGTGCGGCGAGGTGGCGCGTCCAGGCGCGGGTCGGGCGCACGCGCAGCGGCATGGCGAGCAGGGGAGCTGGCCGGGGCGATGTAGGCGGCGGTGGCGTGAGGTGGTGGCCGAAGCGGGGCAGCGCGGAGGCGGCGGTGGCCGCGGGTAGGCGCGTGCGCGCGCGCGGCGAGGGCGCGGCCCGAGCGCGGGCACGACGCGGTGAGGGAGAGAGAAAGAGAGGGAGGGGCGGCGCGGGCGGCACCGGCGACCGAGGGGAGGGGGGAGAGAAGGCGGCGGCGCGGCTCACGGCGGGGAGTAGTGTCCAAGGCAGCGTGCTCGATGGAGGTTGATGCGGCGGGTTCCAGCGAGGGAGGGCAGCGACGGCGACGAGGGAGGCGGCGAGCGCAGGCTCCGGGGAGGAGGCGAGGCGTCGGCGGCTGGCGGTCCGACGAGGTGGCGAAGGGGCGCCGGCTTGGTGGCGTCGAACGGCGACGGGGAGCGGGGCGGCGCGGTCGCCGGGGTCGCCGCCCCTCGATCTGGATCGGGTCGGGGGAAGCAGAGGAGCGAGGGAAGAGTGCGGGGTGGGCTAGGGTTTGCTGGCCTCCCGGGGGAGGCCATATAGGGAGGGAGTGGGCCGGCCGGCTGGGCCTTGGCCCAGTTGGTCCGGGGGGGGGGGGCTTTTCCTTTTTACTTTTCTTTTCTCTTTTTATAAATTCATATACCTCTGTTTAGTAAATAGTTAGGCCCCAAACCGAATTTTGTAAAAAGGGAGACCTAGTCCATAAATACCAGTGCTTTATTTCCTAACACCTAAAATTAGTTTGGGCAAAACATCATTTCATACTTAAATTAGATTTAATAAATGGTTATTAAATATTGTTTTTAGTCGCTGTTTGAAGATGTTTGAGTCACTTACCCAACTCCAATGATGTTGGTTTCAATTTTAGAATTGTCTCTGATTTATTTGCTATTTAATGAACAATTTAGTTTCTATGTTGGACAACTTTTATTTTCCACTTTCATTTAAATTTGAATTTGAGGTTAGGAGTTGAAATGCAATATGATGTTAATGATGATCATGCACTGTTAATCATGCTGACGTGGCATAATCAAGATGGGATTACTGTAGTTAAACACCGGGGGTGTTACAAATCTCCTCTACTAACAAGAATTCTCGTCCCGAGAATTAAGAAGTAGAAGGAAAAGTTTGGGGTATTCCGCACGAAGATTATCCTCGCGTTCCCAAGTGGCTTCATCTTCAGTATGATTTGACCACTGCACTTTGAGGAACTTGGTAACCTTCTGACGGGTTCGACGTTCAGCTTCATCGAGAATGCGGATCGGATGCTCCTTATAAGATAGATCATCTTGCAATTCAAGCATCTCGTGATCCACAGATCGGTGCGGAGATTCCTTGAAGCATTTACGAAGTTGCGACACATGGAAGACGTCGTGGATATGAGAGAATTGCGGCGGCAATTCCAATTTATACGCCACTTGACCACGTCTTGCAACAATGCGGAAAGGACCAATGTAGCGTGGAGCTAGCTTGCCCTTGATTCCGAAACGGTGAGTGCCTTTCATAGGAGTGACACGAAGATAAGCTTGATCACCAGGTTGATAAGTCTAACCCCATCGTTTGCGATCATAGTTGCTCTTCTGGCGGTCCTGAGCCGCCTTGAGATTTTCCCGGACAATTCGGACTTGTTCTTCGGCGTGTTGAATAATATCTGGACCCACGAGCGGTCGTTCCCCAGTTTCTGACCAATTCAGAGGGGTTCGACACTTACGTCCATAGAGAACTTCAAAGGGGGCCATTTTCAAGCTGGCTTGATAGCTGTTGTTATAGGAGAACTCGGCATATGGAAGAGATTCTTCCCACTTCTTGCCAAACGATATAACACAAGCTCGCAACATGTCTTCAAGCACTTGATTAACTCGTTCAACTTGGCCTTGGGATTGAGGATGATAAGCTGAACTCCAGGTAATATGAGTTCCCATAGCCTTTTGGAAACTTTCCCAGAAATGACCAGTGAATATGCTGCCACGGTCTGAACTGATCTCTTTCGGAATACCGTGGAGTGAAACAATTCTGGAGATATATAACTCTGCTAACTGACTAGCAGTGATCGTCTCCTTGACAGGCAGAAAGTGTGCAACTTTGGAGAGTTGGTCGACAACGACAAGAATAGCATCATGACCCTTCTGTGACCTGGGAAGTCCTGTAACGAAATCCATCTGAACCTTGTCCCATTTCCATAAAGGAATAGGTAACGGTTGCAGAATTCCAGCAGGCTTCTGATGTTCTGCTTTAACGCGTCGACACACATCACATTCAGCAACATAGCGAGCAATGTCCTGCTTCATTTTAGACCACCAGTACCTTTGACGGAGATCACGATACATCTTGGTGCTACCCGGATGAATAGACAGCGGGGTATCATGTGCCTCCTTCATGACTTTGTCAGTCATAAGCTCGAAGCGAGGTACGACAATGCGGTCTCTGAAATACAAGGTTCCATCTTCAGACAGCGAGAAATCCCTGTACTTTACAAGGTGAAGGTCTTTCTTCATCAGATCAATTTCAGCATCTTTAGCTTGCGCATTCTTAACAGTTTTCTCAAGGTCTGGTTCAACAACCAAGGTTTTTAGGTATCCTTGGGGAACTATCTCGAGATTTAGCTTTCGAAGCTCTTCATACAGAAGGGGTTGCTGTAGCTGAACCTCAAGTTCGCAGCAATAGGATTTGCGGCTCAACGCATCAGCCATTACATTAGCCTTGCCAGGGGTATAAGAAATACCCAAATCATAGTCCGCAATGGTCTCCATCCATCTTTGCTGACGGAGATTCAGAGATGGCTGAGTGAACAAGTACTTCAAACTTTTATGATCCGTGTAGATCTCGCAACGATTACCGAGGAGGTAATGTCGCCACAACTGCAGTGCATAGATCACAGCAGCTAGTTCTAGATCATGTACCGGATAATTCTCTTCATGTGGGCGCAACTGACGAGAGCCATAAGCAATCACTTTACGCTCTTGCATTAGGACACAGCCTAATCCTTCACGGGATGCATCACAATAAATCACAAATTCTTTGCGGGTATCTGGAGGAGACAGTACTGGGGTATTGTAACGGATTGACATCTGCCCCAGTGGATAAAGGATGTACTCTGGATGTATCCCTGCTCGAACAGCTGGTAGCTGCGTCGCAGGGTGTGGTGGAAACAAACGATCCATCTGAAACAGAGGGAACTCATGATTGTCAAAAGACAAGGAGAAGTATAACCGATCTCGGAGAGAAAGGTTAGACAAAACAATGGAAAGGAAAATGATTATCAGAATAATCAAATCAATGTCAGGGAAATCGCACAGATATCCAGCTCTCCGGGTGGACGAGAATTACGAGATCCTAAGTGTCGGCGTTAGTAAACTTTAGTTAACCCGAAAGGAAGAGAGGTCAGAGTCCCAGAGTAAAGATGAGGAATAAAAGATACTAATACCTCCCAATTAGCGACGTGGGCCCGTAAGCCACACAGCCAGGTTAGTAAAACAATTTTCGGTTACTAGACTCAACTTCGGCCAAGGAGTTGGAAAGGGGGTTCCTACAGGCAGTCGGCTCTGATACCAACTTGTGACGCCCCCGGCCCGATCGCGCTCTAATCATACATGCAAATGCACACGATCAAGCCTAAGGACTCACGGGAAGATATCACAACACAACTCTAAAACATAAATAAAGTCATACAAGCTTTATATTACAAGCCAGGGGCCTCGAGGGCTCGAATACATAAGCTTGCGAACAAGCGTCAGCGGAAGCATCAGATATCTGAGTACAGATATGAAATAGAAACAGAAAGGCCTTTAGAAAGGCGGGGCAAAATAAAACACTACGATCGAAAGGCGAAGGCCTCCTGCCTGGGACCCTCCGATCCTACTCCTGGTCGTCAGTCAACTCGTAGTAGTATCCATCCTCTGGGTAGTAGTAGTAGCGATCGTCGGGGCATCTGTCTCAGGGGGCTCCGTCCTCTGGTCACGTCAAACTGATATGGGGAGAAAAGGGAAAACAAAAGCAACCGTGAGTACTCAGAAGTACTCAGCAAGCAAGGATCTACACTACATATGCAACATTATCAAGGGGAGGCTGTATATGTGGACTGGGCTACAGAAATGCCAGAATAGAGAGAAGGCCTAGTCCTATCGAAGACTAGCATCTTCAGCGGTCTTGCAGCAGTAGAAGAGAGTAGAACAATACCATATAATGTAGCAGTAATAATATCAACCTCACCCAGAGATCCTTTCTCGACTCCCTGCGAGAAAGCAATCCCAGAGCCATACATTCATCAACCTCGTCCTGAGATCCCTTCTCGACTCCCTGCGAGAAGCAATCCCAGAGCCATATATACAGGTCTCATCACAGGTATCCAGTTCTAAATTGTATCAATCAGGATACAACTCCGAGTGTCCTTTACCGTAGGACCGGCTATCGATAGAAGTGTTCTTCCCTGCAGGGGTGCACCAACTTACCCAACACGCTCGATTAACTTCGGCCGGACACACTTTCCTGGGTCATGCCCGGCCTCGGCCAAACGACACATCGCAACCCTACCTACAGCTCAGCAGAGAGGTCCCCGCCGGTCTACGTCCTAAGCGCAAGGGGGTCTTGGCCATCGCCCCTCGCCCTCCGGGTCGTTGCGCACAGGGTGGATACCAGCATCGCCTCGGGTGGCCGACACGATCCGACCGTGCCGCCATGCTGAACTGGACGTCTGACAGAGCTTTCGGCTGATGCATACGATGCAGAACGCCCATACTATGCCCACGTGATGGTTAGTGCTATCAGGCCAGAGGCCTGCTCGGATCAAATATCCAAATCGTTAGGACTAGGGCTTGCGGTAACGAGCAGAGACTCACGAAAGATGTGACCCCGTCGCCCCGTCTCGAGGACTTGCTGCAAGGGTTAAGAATGCCCGGCCGCGCCTCGTATTCACCACTCGGGCACCACACTGGCAACCCGCCTTCACATCACACGCGGGTACCCCCCAGGGTCGACCCGCCTTTCCAAGTAACATTGTAAAGTCCAAGTATCCGTGTGTCCATAACATCAGGGAATCCGAGGTATCACCCTCATTGAATTCCCACTCGATGTATCCGTCAAGGTGAACTAGGAGGAATCACCCTCACTGGGTCCACACTTGAGGTGTTGTACGACAGCGTCGTTATCGGAAGCGGTGAAGGAGGAATCACCCTCGATGACCATGACCGAATAGCTACTCTACAGAGTTAACATCAGAAGTGCTACAAGAGGTTTCACCCTCGGCACTCGATAGTAACGCTGCAGTGTCGTTACAACTAAGGGGGGTGATGTGCGGTGTCGGGTCCTGGTCTTCAATCCCATTGATCGGGTCTTCTGACGATCCAGCGCGGCAGTCGGGATAAGTGGGGTCACTGATAGGTCTCTACCCAGCCTAGACTAAACAGTTTAGGATATGTAGGTAATTATCAACAGTAGGTTACAATGAACAGGCTATGCATCAGAATAGGTAAAGCAGCAGCAGCAGTAATTCTAATGCAAGCATGAGAAATTTAGAATGGGCGATATCGAGATGATCAAAGGTGGGGCTTGCCTGGTTGCTCGGCGGCAAGGGCAAGGTCGTCTATGGTGTCTTCGGGATCCGGAGCTGCGTCGGTCTCGGGGACGACGTCGGGGTCGGGGGCTATCGAGAGAGAAGAGGGGGAGGAAACAGTATAAATATATAGCAAACATGAGCATGACAAATACAATACACGGTGCTAGGGGTAGTCTAACGCAGCATCACACGTAACAGACGGAGCGGGAGAATATCTGACGATATTTCCCGGGTCTTTGGAATTATCGGACAGAGGATAAGAGGGGAACGGTTGCAAGTTCGGATAGTTAGGGACGCGTGACGGACGAACGGACCGCGTATTCAGATTCGTCTCGTCGTTCTGAGCAACTTTCATGTACAAAGTATTTTCATCTGAGCTACGGATTATTTTATATGATTTTCTAAAGTTTTTATTAATTTCTGAAATTTAATTAATTATTTAAATTAACATTATCCGAAACAGTGTCTTGCTGACGTCAGCATGACGTCAGGACCAGTGGGTCCCACCTGTCATAGGCTGTTAGGTTAATTAGTGATTAACTAATTAAATTACTGTTTAATTAACACTAACTACTTAATTAAATTAACCTAATCAGGATTAATTAACTAATTAATTAATTAATTAGTTTAATTATTTTTATTTTTATTTTCATTATTTTCCTAAAACGTTTTTGGGGCTGGGCCCCGTCTGTCAGCGGCACAGGGGGGCAGGGCCCACCGGTCAGTGGCACGTGGCCGCGGGCGCGGGTGACGGGCGCGCGGTGCGTGCGCGCGGGCGCGCGGCGGGGCGCGGCGACGGGCCGCAGAGCGGCAGCGCGGTGCGTGGGCGCGGGCTCGCGCGTGCGCGCGCGCGGCGAACGGTGGGCGGCTCGGGGCGGAGCAGGGGACGAGGCGACGGGGAAGGGTGAGGCCGTGCGCGAGCGGGACTGGCGGCGACGTGCGGGCGCGGTGTCAGGGAGAGAGGAGAGGAGAGGGGCGCGGCTCACAGGGGGCCGGACGGGGATGATGGCGAGGCGAGGAAGCGACGGCGACGATGCGGCCGAGTCGGCGACGACGTCGGGCAGCGGCGACGGGTGCGAGCGCTCGCTGAGGCGATTCGGGGAGGAGACGGGGAGGCGAGGTCCCGGCGACGGCGTCCGAGCGCGGGCGGCGAGGCGGAAGCGAGCGCGAGCAGCGGCGGGGAGCGCGGCGACGGGCGACGGGATCGGGGCGCCTCTGCCCCGGTCCGATCCAGGGGAGGGGGGTCGAGTGGAGGAGGCGGTAGGAGAGGCGACAGGCGAGGCAGATCGGCGCGGGGAGGCGGTCGGGGACGGCCGGCGAGGTGGAGGGGCGACGTCGGGGACGGCTTCGGGCGACGGTGAGGTGGCGCCGGGCGCCGACTTCGCGGTGAAGCGCGGGGCTGCGAGCGTGGCAAGGAGGAGGAGGCGGCCGGCGGCGGGGCAGGCAGGCCGGCGATGGCGTCTGGGAAGGCCGGCCAGCGACGGGCGCCGAGGCGGCGCGGGCGACGGGGTTCGATCCCGATCCAGAATTTCTGGATCGGGGGGGGAAGAGGAGCGAGGGGGGGATTAGGGTTTCGGGGTGAGGGGAGGGGGTTATAGGCCCGGGGTGGGCCGGCCTGGGTGGTGGCCTGGTGGCCAGCTGGGCCACGGCCCAGTTGGTCCGGGGGGGGGGGGCTTTTCCTTTTTCTTTTCTTTTCTCTTTTTATTTATCCATACCCCTGTTTTGTAAATAGTTAGGGCTCAAATTGAATTTTGTAAAACATGTGACCTGGTCCATAAATACCAGTGCTTTATTCCCTAACACCTAAAATTAGTTTGGACAAAACATCATTTCTTATTTGTTTTAAATAAATTAAAAGGTCATTAAATATTATTTTCAGCCACTGTTTGAGGATGTTCAAGCCACTTATCCATTTTCAATAATGTTGGTTTCAATTTTAGAAGTGCCTCTGGAACGTTTGTTATTTATTTGACATTTTAGTTTATGATTTGAATAACTTCTATTTTCCACTTTCATTTAAATTCGAATTTGACTTAGGAGTTGAAATGCAATATGATGCTAATGATGATCATGCACTGTTAATCATGCTGACATGGCATAATCAAAAGGGTGATTACTATAGTTAACCACTGGGGGTGTTACACACCGCTATGTTCTTTGTCATGCATATGTTTGCATTGTATTCATTGTTTCTTCCTCCTCTTCTCTCCGGTAGACTTCGAGACTGACGCCACTGCTGTCCCGATCGACTGCGGTGTCAACGACCCCTCCTTCTTGCCAGAGCAACCAGGCAAGCCAACCCCCCTTGTTCATCCCGATATCGCCTACTCTTTCCCTCTACTGCTTGCATTAGAGTAGTGTTGATGTTTCATCGGTTTGATCCTATACTACTGCATAGCCTGTCCTTGTTGCTACTGTTGTTGATACCTTACCTGCTATCCTAAATGCTTAGTATAGGATGCTAGTTTATCATCAGTGGCCTTACATACTCATGTCTGTCCGCCATGCTATACTACTGGGCCGTGATCACTTCGGGAGGTGATCACGTGTATATACATACATACATACATACTATACAGGTTACATGATGTGACTAAAGTCGGGTCGGCTCGTAGAGTACCCGCAAGTGATTTCGATGTGGGGGCTGAAGGGGCAGGTGGTTCCACCCAGGTAGTGGTGGGCCTAGGTTCCCGAAGGCCCCCGAGTGTTACTTTGTGGGGGAGCAACAGGGCAGGTTGTGACCACCTTGGAGACAGGTGGGCCTGGTCCCTGGTCGGTGTCCGTGGATACTTCAAATAACACACTTAACGAGATCTGGATATTTGATATGAGTCTGGCTACGAGCCTATACACACTAACCAACTACGTGGGAACAGTTATGGGCTCTCGACGTTGTGGTATCAGCCGAAGCCTTCTTGATGTCAGCGGTTGAGCGGCGCGTGCTGGATTGGACTGGAACGCCTGTGCTTGTATTAAGGGGGCTAGGTCTGCTTCCGGCCGTGTTCGCAACGTGCAGGTGTGCAATGGGCGATGGGCCCAGACCCCTGCGCGCTTAGGATTTAGACCGGCGTGCTGACCTCTCTATTGAGCCTAGGTAGGGCTGCGACGTGTTGATCTTCCGAGGCTGGGTATGACCCAGGAAAGTGTGCACGGCCAGAGGGATCAAGCGTGTTGGGCAATGTGGTGCACCCCTGCAGGGAAGATTATCTATTCAAATAGTAGTGTCCCTCGGTAAAAGGACGACCCAGAGTTGTATTCTGACCTCATGACAACTAGAACCGGATACTTAATAAAACACACCCTTTCAAGTGCCAGATACAACCCGGTGATAGCTCTCTCACCGGATGACGAGGAGAGGATCGTCGGGTAGAATTATGCTATATGTTGTTGCTTGGTTAACTTACCAGCTACTCTCTTCTACATGCTTCAAGATGGAGGCTGCCAGAAGCATAGTCTTCGATAGGACTAGCTATCCCCCTCTTATTCTGGCATTCTGTAGTTCAGTCCACAGATACTATCCATTTCATTGATACTAGTGCATATGTAGTGTAGGTCCTTGCTCGCGAGTACTTTGGATGAGTACTCACGGTTGCTTTGCTCCCCCTTTTCCCCCCTTTTCCTTTCTTCTTGGATGCCGCAACCAGATGCTGGAGCCCCGGAGCCAGACGCCACAGTCGACGACGGCTCCTACTACACTGAGGCTGCCTACTACTACGTGCAGGCCGCCGACGACCAGGAGTAGTTAGGAGGATCCCAGGCAGGAGGCCTGCGCCTCTTTCGATCTGTATCCCAGTTAGTGCTAGCCATCTTATGGCACCTTGTTTAACTTATGTATGTACTTAGATATTGTTGCTTCCGCTGACTCGTTTCTGATCAAGCTTATGTATTCGAGCCCTCGAGGCCCCTGGCTTGTAATATGAAGCTTGTATGACTTTAATTTGTGTTTAGAGGTGTGTTGTGATATCTTCCTGTGAGTCCCTGATCTTGATCATACACGTTTGCGTGTATGATTAGTGTACGGTCAAATCGTGGGCGTCACAAAGATGGCCTCCGGTGATGACTCCCCCTCTGGCAGGGTGCCGGAAAAGGGTTGTAGATTAGATCGTGGAGGTACAGAGGCTTGCGACAGCGTAAAAACTCTTCTGGGTTAACTTTCAGGGGTTTCTGAATATATATGATTTTTCAGCGTTGGAATCACGCGAAGAGGTGCCACATAGGGCCCACGAGGCACCAGGGCGCGCCTGGGGGGGCAGGCGCACCCAGGTGGCTCATGGGGCCCCTGTGGCTCTTCTGCTGCTTTCCCAAAACTTTTTGGGTACATTTCCTTCTAGAAAAAATTGTCAAAATGTTTCACTGCATTTGGACTTCATTTGATATGGATTTTCCGGAAAACCAAAAAGAAGCAGAAAACCGCAACTGGCACTGGGCACTAGGTCAATATGTTAGTCCATAAAAATCATATAAAAGCCATATAAAAGTGCACCAAAATCATACAAAACTATAATAAACATGGCATGAATACTTCAAAAATTATAGATACGTTGGAGACGTATCAAACATCAAGGAGAACACTGTATTGAAAATCAAAGAGAGAGAAGAAGCCATCTAGCTACTAACTATGGACCCGAAGGTCTATGGTAAACTACTCACACAACATCGGAAGGGCAGCAAGGATGATGTAAAGCCCCTCCATGATCGATTCCCCCTTTGGCGGAGTACCGAAGAAGGCCTCCAGATGGGATCTCTCTAGAACAGAAACTTGCGGCGGCGGAAAAAGTATTTCGTGGACTCCTTTGTAGGTTTCCTGATTTTAGAGAATTTATAGTGGTGGAATTAGGTCGAACAGAGCAGTGTGGGCCCCACAAGGTACCAGGGTGCCCCACCCCCTGGGGTGTGCCATGGTGCCTTGTGGCGCACTCCTTCCTCTTCTGGCCCTCTCCCGAAGCTTCCAGGGTCTCTTGTGTCCAGTAAAAAGTCACCAACAAGTTTCGTGGCATTTGGACTTCATTTGGTACTGATATTCTGGAAAACCAAAAACAGGCAAAAAACAGCAAGTGGCACTGGGCACTAAGTTAATAGGTTAGTTCCAAAAAATGATATAAAGTTTCTTGTAAAGGTATATAAAACATCCAAGATTGATACTATAATAGCATGGAACAATCAAAAATTATAGATACGTTGGAGACGTATCAAGTGCCAAAACATACATCAAGTGAATCAATATAATACCCCATTGTCAGCACGGGTATTCATATGCAAGACATACATCAAGTGTTCTCAAATCCATGAAAGTATTCAATCCGATAATAGTGAAACCTCAAAGGTAAAAACTCAATTCATCACAACAAGATAGAGAGGGAAAACACCATATGATCCAACTATATTAACAAAGCTCGCGGTACATCAAGATCATGCAAAATCAAGAACACGAGAGAGAGAGAGAGAGAGAGAGAGAGAGATGAAACACATAGCTACTAGTACATACCCTCAGCCCAGAGGGTGAACTACTCCCTCCTCGTCATGGAAACCGCCGGGATGATGGAGATGGCCTCCGATGATGATTTCCCACTCCGGCAGGGTGCCGGAAAAGGGTTGTAGATGAGATTGTGGAGGTACAGAGGCTTGCGACGGCGGAGTCAAAGTTCTAGGGTTATTTCTAGAGGTTTCTCTATTTATAAGAATTTTTGGCGTTGGAATCACGCGAAGAGGGGCCACAGGGGGCCCATGAGGCACCAGGGCGTGCACAGGGGGGTGGGCGCGCCCAGGTGGCTTGTGGGCCCCTGTGGGTCATCTGCTGCTCCCCTGAAGCTTCCTGGGTCTGTTTCCTTCCAGAAAAAATCATCAAAAAGTTTCGCTGCATTTGGACTTCATTTGATATGGATTTTCTGGAAAACCAAAAACAAGCAAAAAACAGCAATTGGCACTGGGCACTAGGTCAATATGTTAGTCCATAAAAATCATATAAAAGACATATAAAAGTTCACCAAAATCATACAAAACTATAATAAACATGGCATGAATACTTCATAAATTATAGATACGTTGGAGACATATCAGTTGGCAGCTGAGTTGATGTAGAAGATCCTAGCCCATCATGATGGAGCGATGAATGCACGTCAGTTGAGAAATCTAGCACGCCAAACCCAACAGGAGCAATCCTGGGCCCTGGGCCGGTTGAGTGGCAGATGCCACGCTGCATGTAGTCACGCGGTTGGTGCGGGAACTATGAGGTGGTCGGGGAAGGCAGAGGACACCGCGTGGTGGAGGAAGGTTGGCGCCACTTTGCGCTAACTGATCCTGATGCAGTCTGCTCCTGATTTGGTGCCGATCCGGAGCTTGCCTGCTGCCGTTGCAATCCCGGGGCAGATTAAGTGCCAGGTTGGTTCTCCAGGGGGACACACATGTTATAATGCTAGTTTTGCACAGATGTTGCACCATTTTCACCACGGCTTCGTCCTGTGTCATCTGTACATCTTCCTCCTGTAGTATCTGCAACATCATTCAACTCATATCCAGGGTCAGCAGAATTAGTCAATTGTTTATTCAAATTATCACTCGCTTGATCAATACCAATTAAATGAGATGGCAGAAGCAAAATTTATTTGCGAAGAAGTGCTCCGGCATTGGGATGAAGGTGTGCAAACGGGAAGATTGTTTCATCAAAGACAACATCTCAAGAAATATAAACACGACCAGTAGGAACATCGAGACATTTGACCCCTTATGTTGTGCACTATAACCAAGAAAGACACACTGTTTAGAGCAAAATATGAGTTTGCGATTATTGTATGGTCGAAGGTTTGGTCAGCATGCACATCCAAAACATGAAGAGGTGTATAATCCGGTTTGGTATGAAGAAGCCGTTCTATGGGAGTTTCATTCAGACACGACTAGGAAGCATATTAATAAGATGAACGGTAGTTAAGAAAGCTTGCTACTTGTGAGCTGAGTTGGGATTTTCCCCGAAGAGGAAGGGTGGAGCAGTACAATAGAGATAAGTATTTCCCTAAGTGAGAACCAAGGTTTATCGAACCAATAGGAGAATCACACAAACCCTCGTGAACAGCACCTGCACACACAAAAGCAAATACTTGCACCCAACGCGGGCAAAAGGGTTGTCAATCCCCTTGAACTCATTACTTGGAAGGATCAAATCTTGTATAGGCAAAAGTATAAATTGTAAAATAAAAGAAAAGTAAATAAATTACAGCAAGGTATTTTTGGTTTTAGTAATATGCTTAAAGTAGACCCGGGGGCCATAGTTTTCACTAGAGGCTTCTCTCTCGAACACATAGCATACGGTGGATAAACATATTACTGTTGGGCAATTGATAGAAAAGCGCATAGTTATGACGGATTCATGGCAATGATCACATATATAGGCATCATGTCTGTGACAAGTAGACCGACTCCTGCCTGCATTTACTACTATTACTCCACCAATCGACCGCTATCCAGCATGCATCTATGGTATTAAGTTCATGACAAACAGAGTAATGCCTTAAGCAAGATGCCATGATGTAGACAAAGTAAACCCAATCAATATGAATAAACCCCATCGTTTTATCCTTAGTACCAATAATACAATATGTACCACGTCCCCTTCTGTCACTGGGTGGAGACACCGCAAGATTGAACCTACTACAAAGCACCTCTCTGACTGAAGATAAATCAATCTAGTTGGCCAAACCAAACGAAGAGATCAGAGAGAAATACAAAGCTATAACAATCATGCATAATAAAGTTTAGAAAAGACTCAATTACTTTCAATGAATAATCTGATCATAAACCCACAATTCATCAGATCCCAACAAACACAGCAAAAGAAGATTGCATCGAATAGAACTCCAAGAAGATCGAGGAGAACATTGTATTGAAGATCAAAGAGAGAGAAGAAGCCATCTAGCTACTAGCTATGGACCCGTAGGTCTGTGGTGAACTACTCACACATCATCAGTACGGAAGCAAGGTTGATGTAGAAGCCCTCCGTTATTGTTTCCCCCTATGGCAGAGTACCGAAAAAGGCCTCTAGATGGGATCACGGAAGAACAGAAGCTTGCGGCAGCGGAAAAGTTATATCATCTAGCTCTCTACTGGTTTGGGATTATATGTGAATTTATAGGCTTGGAATTCGGTCAAACGGAGCTGCATGGGGCCCACAAGCTCAGGGGGCATGCCTACCCCCCTAGATCGCGCCCCTCGAGCTTGTGGATCTCTCATATCTCGTCTGGTCTCCTCCCAAAGCTTCTAGGGTCTCTTCTGGTCCAAAAAAAATTTAATCCAAAGATTTTTTTTCGTTTGGACTTCGTTGGTATTGATTTTCTAAAAAGCCAAAAACAAGCAAAAAACAGGAATTGGCACTGGGCACTGAGTTAATAGGTTAGTCCCAAAAAATGATATAAAATAGCATATAATTGCATATAAAGCATCCAAGATTGATAATATAATCGCATGAAACAATCAAAAATTATTGATACGTTGGAGACGTATCAGCATCCCCAAGCTTAATTCCTGCTCGTCCTCGAGTAGGTAAATGATAAAAACAGAATTTTTGATGTTGAATGCTATCTAACAGGTGTATCATGTAATCTCTTTACGGTATAAATATTGAGAAACGATGAAGTAACAACATTAACATAATAATATCCATGAATATAAGAAGTATAATCATTAAACTTTCAAAATATACGATCCTTAACGAATGTTATCCCCACTCACTTTATCATGTTAGCATGGCATGACTCCGCCTTCACCGCATTAATATAAATCATGAGCACTCCAGTGTTAAACCAGGAAATTGGATCGTACTTCTAACGCACTTCAGCATTTTCAACTTCACGCAATACATGAGCATGAGCCATGGATATAGCATTATAGGTAGAATAGAATGCGGTGGTAGAGATCAATAAGGGAAGTCAAAAAGGAAGAAAGTCTCGCATCAACTCGGCGGATCAACGGACTATGGAGATGTCCATCAATCGATATCGATGCGAGGAGTAGGGATTGCCATGCAACGGATGCACTAAGAGATATAAGTGTATGAAAGCTCAATGGAAACTAAGTGGGTGTGCATCCAACTTGCTTGCTCATGAAGACCTCGAGCATTTGAGGAAGCCCATCATCAGAATATACAAGCCAAGTTCTATAATGAAAAATTCCCACTACTATATGAAAGTGACAACATACAAGACTCTCTATATGAAGAACATGGTGCTACTCTAAAGCATAAGTGTGGAAAAAGGATAGTAAAATTGCCCCTTCTCTCTTTATCTCTCATTTTTATTTTATTTTTTTATTTTTTTTGTTGGGCTCTTTTTGGCCTCTTTTTTTCCTTTTTTTTCGTCCGTAGTCTCATCCGGACTTGTGGGGGAATCATAGTCTCCATCATCCTTTCCTCACTGGGACTATGCTCTAATAATGATGATCATCACACTTTTATTTACTTACAACTTGATAACTGAAACAATATGACTCTATATGAATGCCTCTAGCAGTGTACCAGGATGTGCAATGATCTAGCGTAACATGTATAATAATGATGAACGGTGGTTGTTCCATAAATATCATGTCAGCTTTATATCATCATGCAAAGCAATATGATGATGAACACACATGTCATGTGACAGAACTGTGGAAGTTGCATGGAAATATATCTCAGAATGGCTATGAAAATGCCATAATAGGTAGGTTTGGTGGCTGTTTTGAGGAAGATATAAGGAGGCTTATGTGTGATAGAGTTTATCATATCACGGGTATGGATGCTCCGGCGAAGTTTGCACCAACTCTCAAGGTGAGAAAGGGCAATGCACGGTACCGAAGAGGCTAGCAAATTGCGGAAAGGTAGAAGTGCGTATAATCCATGGACTCACATTAGTCATAAAGAACTCACATACTCATTGTATAGCCTATTAGCCCTCGAAGCAAAGTACTATTCGCATGCCCCTAGGGAATTGGTTGGTAGGAGTTAACCATCGTGCGCATCCGATTAAAACATCACTCAGGTATTTCATTTCAGACATAAAAATGCTCAAACCTCCCCACCATGCCATGACCAACACTTAGATGAGAATTTAATAACAAGCTTTAATACCGATATTTCTACAAACCAATGATCATGAACCAATATCCTTCTATATTACGACATCAATATCATTAAACCATACGTTTCATATTTAGTGATCTACATGAAAGTTTTTATTATATCCCCCTTGAATACCTATCATTTCTAGACTAGTCTTATAACACGTGCAAATTGCCATTACTATTTATTAGACTCTTAAAAAGATTTGAGTGAAGCATGAGAGTGCAATCATTTCTACAAAATGTAACCACCACCGTGCTCTAAAAGAATATAAGTGAAGCACTAGAGCAACCGCCTAGCTCAAAAGATATAAGTGAAGCACATAGAGTGTTCTAACAAATCACGATAAATGTGTGTCCCTCTCAAATAGGTGTGTCCAGTAAACAATTATTGTGGCAAACTAAAAAGCAAACAAAGAAAATAAAACTATGGCACAAGACGCTCCAAGTAAAACTCATGACATGTGATGAATAAAAATATAGCTCCAAGTAAGTTACCGATAGATTGTAGACGAAAGAGGGGATGCCATCTGGGCCATCCCCAAGCTTAGACGCTTGGGTCTTCCTTGAATATTACCTTGTGGTGCCTTGGGCATCCCCAAGCTTAGGGTCTTGCCGCTCCTTATTCCTTCATCTATCATGATCTCACCCAAAACTTGAAAACTTCAGCACACAAAACTCAATAGAAACCTTATGAGATCCATTAGTATAATAAATCAATCATCCACTTTATGTACCGTTATAAATTGATTCATAATTATTCTTGCATAATACCTACTGTATTCTAACTTCTCCATGACTTATACACCCCCCCCCCCCATACAACCGATACAATCCATAGATTCAGCAAAACAAGCAAACAATGCAATAAAAACAAAATCTATCTAAGGCCCAGTTCTTTTGCCAGAATCTGGGGATTCTCCCAGAATCCGACCCCTACTCAGCTTCTCCCAGAATCTTTGAGCCCCATTTTTTTTACAATCCTATCTAGTTAGGGTCTAATTAGACAGGATTGTAAAACAAATGGGTCTCAAACATTCTGGGAGAAGCTGGGTAGGGGTCGGATTCTGGGAGAATCCCCAGATTCTGGCAAAAGAACAAGGCCTAAAATAGTTTAGTCTGTAATGACGGAATATTTATCCATACTTCTGTAACTCCAAAAATTCAGAAACATTAGGACAATGTAAACAATTTGTATTCCAATACTTTGTAAAAAAATCAGGATTTTATCGCGTTCTAGTACAGAACCAAAATTCCAGCACTGGGCGCAAAAGTTTATGTTTTCAAACAGCATCAATCATACTATCATCTAAATCATCCCAAAGTTATTACTTGGCACAAACACTAATTAAAAGATAAAAAACACAACCATTACAGTAGCAATAATTGTGTAAACACGCAAAAACATAAATGATAACCATTGGGTTGTCTCCCAACAACCTCTTCCTTTATAGCCATTAAGATAGGCTTTGAGATTCCAATGATGCTCAAGTCAAAGACAAGAATTGAAGCACAAAGAGAGCATCATAAAACATGTGACAAACATATTTAAGTATAACATACTTCCTATGCATAGGCATTTTATAAGCAAACAAATTAGCAAGACAAGAAATATTTAGCATATGCAAGGAAGAAGAATGAAACATTGTCAATTTGATCATCAAGAGAGGTAATTGAGTAACAAGAAATTATCTACATCCATATTTTCCTCTCTCATAATAATTACATGTATGATCATAATCAAATTCAACAATATAGCTATCATATAAAATATTCTCTACATGATCCTTATGCATGAAAGTTTTATAATCTTCCAAGATAGTGGGATTAACATCAACTAAAACCATGACCTCTCCAAACCCACTTTTATCAAAAAAATCATAATATCGATAATTCTCCAAAGTAGTGGGATCATTATTACCTAAAGTTGAAACTCTTCCAAACCCACTTTCAATATTATTTCAAACATCATCATGAGGCTTAAATAAATTTTTAAGATCATACGAAGCATTATCCTCCCAATCATCACCATTGCAATAAGTAGTGGACATAACAAAATTATCATCCCCAAGCTTGTAGCTTTGCATATCATTAGCACAATTGACATTCAAGGAGCTATCTGCTACTTGTAGCTTGCATTGGTTTTATCCCCGAAGAGGAAGGGATGATGCAGCACAGCAGAGGTAAGTATTTCCCTCAGTTATGAAACCAAGGTTACCAATCCAGTAGGAGAACCACGCAACCCCTCATTAGCAGTACCTGCACACAAACAACAAATCCTTGCACCCCAACGCAAACGAGGGGTTGTCAATCCCTCGGCGGTCAATTGCAAGATTAAATTGTATGCAATAGATAGATAGATTGAAACAAAAAATACAAAATAAAATAAATAAAAGAAAAGTGCAGCAATATTTTTATGGTTTTAGTAATACGATTTAGATAGACCCGGGGGCCATAGCTTTAACTAGAGGCTTCTCTCAAGAAAATAGCATACGGTGGGTAGGCAAATTACTGTTGGGCAATTGATACAAAAGCAAATAATCATGACGATATCCAAGGCAATGATCATGTATATAGGCATCACTTCCGAGACAAGTAGACCGACTCCTGCCTGCATCTACTACTATTACTCCACACATCGACCGCTATCCAGCATGCATCTAGTGTATTAAGTCCATAAAGAACAGAGTAACGCCTTAAGAACGATGACATGATGTAGACAAGATAAACTCACGTATGAATAAACCCCATCTTTTTACCCTTAATAGCAACGATACATACGTGTCATGTCCCTTTCTGTCACTGGGATTGAGCACCGCAAGATCGAACCCATTACAAAGCACCTCTTCCCATGGCAAGATAAATCAATCTAGTTGGCCAAACCAAATCAGTAGATCAGAGAAGAAATACGAAGCTATAATAATCATGCATAAAAGAGATCAGAGAAGACTCAAATAATATCCATGGATAATCTGATCATAAACTCACAATTCATCGGATCCCAACAAACACATCGCAAAAAGTCATTACATCAGATAGAACTCCAAGAACATCGAGGAGAAC
This sequence comes from Thinopyrum elongatum, assembly GCA_011799875.1. Classification (NCBI taxonomy): domain Eukaryota; kingdom Viridiplantae; phylum Streptophyta; class Magnoliopsida; order Poales; family Poaceae; genus Thinopyrum; species Thinopyrum elongatum. The sequence goes on along the minus strand of CM022302.1, from coordinate 35,702,920 downwards.
ATTGTATTGAAGATCAAAAAGAGAGAAGAAGCCATCTAGCTACTAACTATGGACCCGAAGGTCTGTGGTAAACTACTCACGCATCATCGGAAGGGCAGCAAGGTTGATGTAAAGCCCCTCCGTCGTCGATTCCCCCTCCGGCGGAGTACCGGAAAAGGCCTCCAGATGGGATCTCTCTGGAACAGAAGCTTGCGGTGGCAGAAAAAGTATTTCGTGGACTCCCCTAGGGTTTCTGATTTTTTGGGAATTTATAGTGGTGGAATTATGTCAAACGGAGCAAAGGGGGGCCCATGAGGCACCAGGGCACGCCTGCCCCCCCCCCCCCAGGCGTGCCCTGGTGGCTCGTGGCCACCTCCTGGGTCTTCTGGCCCTCTCCCGAAGCTTCTAGTGTTTATCTTGTCAAGAAAAAATCTCCAAAAAGTTTCATGGCATTTGGACTTTGTTTGGTATTAATATTCTGTAAAACAAAAACAGGGCAGAAAACAGCAACTGGCACTGGGCACTAAGTTAATAGGTTAGTCCCAAAAAATGATATATAATTGCTGTAAATGCATATAAAAACATCCAAGATTGATAATATAATAGCGTGGAACAATGAAAAATTATAGATATGTTGGAGACGTATCACTATCATGAATCACTTTATATATTTCTTCTTTTAACACTTCATCACAATTTTTAGATTCATGATTTTCAAGCAAAACTTTATAAAGATAATCAAGTGCACTCAACTCACTCGCAATTGGTTAATCATAATTGGATTGTTTGAACAGATTAGCAAGTGGATGAGGATCCATAATTTTTAGCAAGCAAAGATGCAAGCAAATGGAAGGCACATGGCAACACAAGCAAAGATGGCACAAAAAATATTTTTGGTATTTCTATTTTTTGAGAAGTGGAGGGATATGAAAAAGAGAGGCAAATAAAAAGTAGAGCAAGTAGATGATATTTTGAGTGAAGGTACTTGTAGTGATTTGATGATGTTTCCCCGGCAATGGCGCCAGAAATTCTTTCTGCTACTTGTGAGCTGTGTTGGGATTTTCACCGAAGAGGAAGAGTGGAGCAGTACAGTAGAGATAAGTATTTCCCTTAGTGAGAACCAAGTTTTATCGAACCAATAGGAGAATCATGCAAACCGTCGTGAACAGCACCTGCACACACAAAAGCAAATACTTGCACCCAACGCGGGCAAGAGGGTTGTCAATCCCCTTGAACTCCTTACTTGCAAGGATCAAATCTTGTATAGGCAAAAGTACAAATTGTAAAACAAAAGAAAAGTAAATAAATTACAGCAAGGTATTTTTGGTTTTAGTAATATCCTTAAAGTAGACCCGGGGGCCATAGTTTTCACTAGAGGTTTCTCTCTTGAACATATAGCATACGGTGGGTAAACAAATTACTGTTGGGCAATTGATAGAAAAGCGCATAGTTATGACGGATTCATGGCAATGATCACATATATAGGCATCACGTCCGTGAAAAGTAGACCGACTCATGCCTGCATCTACTACTATTACTCCACCAATCGACCGTTATCCAGCATGCATCTATGGTATTAAGTTCATGACAAACAGAGTAATGCCTTAAGCAAGATGACATGATGTAGACAAAGTAAACTCAATCAATATGAATAAACCCCATCATTTTATCCTTAGTAGCAACAATACAATATGTACCCCGTCCCCTTCTGTCACTGGGTGGAGACACCGCAAGATTGAACCTACTACAAAGTACCTCTCCCACAGAAGATAAATCAGTCTAGTTGGCCAAACCAAACGAAGAGATCGGAGAGAAATACAAAGCTATAACAATCATGCATAATAAATTTTAGAAAAGACTCAATTACTTTCAATGAATAATGTGATCATAAACCCACAATTCATCGAATCCCAACAAACACACCGCAAAACAAGATTACATCGAATAGAACTCCAAGAAGATCAAGGAGAACATTGTTTTGAAGATCAAAGAGAGAGAAGAAGCCATCTAACTACTAGCTATGGACCCATAGGTCTGTGGTGAACTACTCACTCATCATCAGTAGGGCAACAAGGTTGATGTAGAAGCCCTCCGTGATCGATTCCCCCTCCGGTAGAGTACCGGAAAAGGCCTCCAGATGGGATTGTGGAATAACAGAAGCTTGCGGCGGCGGAAAAGTTATATCATCTGGCTCTCTGTTGGTTTAGGAATATATATGAATTTATAGGCTTGGAATTAGGTCAAACGGAGCTGCGTGGGGCCCACAAGCTCAGGGGGCACCTACCACCCTGGGCCGCGCCCCTCGAGCTTGTGGCTCTCTCGTATCTCGTCTAGTCTCCTCCCGAAGCTTCTAAGGTCCCTTCTAGTCCAGAAAAAAATTAATATAAAGATTTTTTTTCCATTTGGACTTCGTTTGGTATTGATTTTCTGAAAAGCCAAAAACAAGTAAAAAATAGGAACTGGCACTGGGCACTGAGTTAATAGATTAGTCCCAAAAAATGATATAAAATTGCACATAAATCATCCAAGATTGATAATATAATAGCATTAAACAATAAAAAATTATAGATACATTGGAGACGTATCAAAGCTTCATCCCAAAATTTGAAAGGCACGGAGGCACCGGCTAGAAGCGCTAGACCTATTTCAACAATATGGCTATGCTTATGTTCGGCAGAGCCATTCTGTTGATGAGCATGAGGGCATGAGACATGATGAGAGATGCCTATTTTCTGAAAAAAGAAATTCAACTTCTCATATTCGCCACCCCAATCAGACTGGACAGTGATAATTTTACGATCAAATTTGCGTTCCACAAGTGCTTGAAATTTTTTAAAAACTTGAAATACATCGGATCGTTTCTTGAGAAGATAGATCCATGTATGTTTGCTATAATCATTAATGAAACTAACATAATAAGTATGTCTGCCAACAGAAGTGGGGGCCGAACCCCAGACATCAGAAAAAATAAGTTGCAATGGTTGAGTAGAAATACTAGTGGAAATAGGGTATGGCAACTGATGAGACCTAGCTCTCTGACATGAATCACAAATAGTGTCACTAATATGCTCACCAACAAACGGGAGCTGATTATTTCTAAGCACTTGTTGAACTACAATAAAAGAAGGATGTCCTAAAGGTGCATGCCACCTCTCCGATGAAAGTTTAATGACTCCATATGCTTGTTTATTTGGGCTTCTAAACTGGGGAATCAACGGATATAGCCCTCGAATGCATCTACCTCGATGAAGAATTTTCCTCGTGGCCTGATCCCGGATAAAAAAGAAATAGGGATGAACTCCTAGAAAAACTTTGTTATCAATTGCAATGTGATGAACAAAGAGTAAATTTTGCGAGGCACATATACAGAATTTTTTTGAGATGTATGTCTTTGTGAGGGGTTTTGATAATAAAATGACCAATATGACTTATCTGCATACCTGTGCCATCGGCGGTATGAACTTGATTGTTGCCATGGTATTTTTCGTGCATGGTCACCTTTTCTAGCTCACTGGTGATGTGATCCGTAGCACCACTATCAACATACCAATTGGTATCCACTCCATATGAGCCATCTACAACTGCGGCAACTCGTTTTTTCTGGTAATTGTTATCCTCGGCATAGCGCCAATTGCAATCTTTGGCAATGTGATTAGTTTTCTTGCATATTTGGCAGGGACCAAATTCATCAAAATCATACCCACGTGATGTGTTGTTGTTGCTGGATTGTCCTCCTTGGCGGCCCCTTTTGTTGGAGTAGAAGGGACGGCCATTGCCATTGCCAGAGCGATTGTTACCACCGCTGCCATGTTGATTGTAACTGCCGTAGCCACTGCCGCCCCCTTGATGGTTATTGTAGCCGCCACCTCCTCCCTGCTGGTTATAGCCACCACCACCGCCGCGCGAACCACCAGAGTTACTTCGCGGTTGGCCACGTTAGCCCTTGGGTGGGCCACGGCCACCATGAGCAGCCGCATTAGTGGATGATTTAAAGTTGCCAGCAGCGGCCTGGAATAGTTCGACCCTCTGATCGAAGTTGGACATGTGGGCGAAGAGACAGTCGAGGGAGAGAGGCTCAGTGCAGACGTCGAGGGTGGAGACGAGCGGGTGGTAGTCCATGTCCAGGCCGAAGAGGATGTGGGAGATCAACTCGTCATCTTGAAGAGGGCTGCCAGCGGCCGCTAGCTCATCAGCCAATGATCTCATGTGGGCGAAGTAGGTTGCCACGTTCTGCTTACCCTTTTGTGCATTGGTGAGGGCGACGCGGAGGTTGTTGATGCGGCTGCACAATGTAGAGGCAAACATGTTGGCGAGGTAGGACCAGAGACCATGAGCCGTAGGGATTGATACAACCTGGACGAGCACTTCCTTCGTCAGGTTGTTCAGTAGATAACCAAGCACGAGCTGGTCTTGCCTGATCCAGATCGCGTGCTCGGGGTTGTTGATGGTGATGTCCTTGCTGTCTTTGTCTTTGGCGGCAAGCAGTTTGGCTGGCTCCTTGTCCGATCCATCTACGAGGCCGAAGAGGCCTGCGCTGAGAATCTGAGGAACAATCTGGGCACGCCACAAGATGAAGTTCTGACGGGTCAACTTCTCTGTAACCTGGATCGACAAAGCTGTAGCAGAGGTTGAAGAGGACGCCATGGATGATCGGTTCTTCTGGTGTTTGGATATCGGCTAGATGTAGCGGAAGAGGTTGGCTCTGATTACAATGAAAGTTTTGGTTAACGTCGATGCCTTTCAGGGTCGACGGCTTCTGTTAATATAGGTGAACAACCTCATGAGGAGGATACAGAGTCATCTTACAATGCTTGATAGACAAGGAAGGGAAAAGAGTTTAAACTACCTACTACAACCAGATATCCTAGCACGCCTGGACTCCTAGAAGAGATCGCAAGTTAACAGAGGCCACCATCCTAGCACTTAATGTTATACTTACATTCCCAAAATGAAATGTAGTAGTGTAAATGGTTTGGTACACGAGAGGTTTGCGTCAAATAATACATGTGCTCTCTATTTCCTGCAACTATTATGGATTTGCATAGGTGATGTGCATCTTGCTGGTGGGGAAGCCGAGAGGTAACTCTTCATGGTTGGATCGCTTGATGCGGCCCTAAGATTCAACAAAATTATTATTATTAGAAAAAAAAAGTATGCTTGACAAAACAAGTTGACATAAAGAGTAGGTACAACCTCAATATTGCAACCAACTGATGAAACAAATAGAGCATGGAAGAGAATCACAATAACAATTTCAACGACAAAAAGAAAATTGCTTTTGCTCAGAGAGCATCACTGAGACCAAAGGTCTCATCTTATTGACGATGCCATCCATGCATATTATTAGCCATGACAAAACTAAATAAAAAGAGATGAGGCACATGTAGCTGGTCATGCGCTACAGGTGGAGTTCCTCTCCCTGCTTACATATTCATATAACCATGAGAGAAGCCCGCACTGGTGCCGATGTGGCCACCAGTATTATGGCCATTGTAGATATTGGCCCCGGGGTCCCGTTCGAACCTCGCCGTGTCAAGCCATCCCTCTTGCTGATGTGGTGGCGCCTGATACATAGCTGGAGACCCCATGTCCATGTCGTCGGTGATGTATGGTGCCTGATCCTGGTAGATTGGTGGCTGCCCGCTTATTTTTGCGATGCGCTCACCTAGGCTCTTGTGGATTAACTCCAACTTCCAGCCAATGGTTGTGAGCTCCTCGATGTTTCTCGGCAGATGTCCACTGACCATGGCCTTGTGCAGGAGAATCCTAGCCTCACGGTCCTCGCGCTCGCGCCTAGTCTTCTGGACCTGGTGTCGGAGCTGTACGACGCGCTGGCTAAGAATGGTCTCCTGGTCCACCGTCTTCTTTAGCTGTGCCACCTCCGGCATGCTTTTGAAGCGATTCAGGATATCCACCGCCTCGGCATGAGATGGGAACACCTCTGGCACCGCTGCACCCTCACCATACACCAGCACGCATGCCTTGGCATTGCACAAGGTGTCCACCTCACCGGCCTTCTTCATCAGGTTCTTGCTGCGCTTCTTCAAGGTATTGAGCCGCACTGAGTCATTGCGGATGTACTGGAGGGCCACCTTCTTGCGAGCCATTGACAGCTGAGGGAAAATCTGCAAAGGAAGGAAAATTGCTAGTTTGGGTGAGTTGAAAGCAAGGGAGGTGGGGTGGATTTATAGTGGAGGGACTGCCAGGATGAGGAGGCTAGAACCATGCAGATGGAGGATCTGACATATCTAGAGGCTAACCTTAATTGTGCCCGGCTGTAATTTTGGTGTCTATTTAAAACTTTTAGATTTACTTCCTAAGACAGCAGATTTTGTCCATCAAGATGAAATTTCTCGTCGATCGCGGAAGAAGCGATATGGAGGATTCTCTGAAAAGGCACATGCATCTTATTACTAGGATATGCCTATTTTAGCAAAATGTATTGCCAAATTATTTTCTCAGTTTAATTTTATCCAAAGTTGGATTTTTATTCAAAATATAGATCATCCCATCGACCATTGATTCATTTGTATCTAAATTAAGAAAATTGTCTCAAAAAAATCTAAATTAAGAAAATATTTTCGGTGTAAATTCCGGCAGTCCTTGGCTTGCATACCGATGGATTTTAATCATTGGTGGCATGCATAGAGGATCGGATTGGGTGCACATGAGACGAACGGTTTACCCAGGTTCAGGCCCTCATGGTGAGATAATACTCTTCATCATGCATGTCTGATATGTATTATTGATACGTCTCCAACGTATCTATAATTTTTTATTGTTCCATGCTATTATAGTATCAATCTTGGATGTTTTATATGCAAATATGTCATTTTATATCATTTTTGGGAACTAACCTACTAACCTAGTGCCCAGTGCCAGTTGCTGTTTTCTGCTTGTTTTTGGTTTTCCAGAAAATCAGTACCAAATGGAGTCCAAACGCTACGAAACTTTTTGTCAATTTTTTTCTGGACATAAGAGACTCTAGAAGCTTCCGGGGAGGGCCAGAAGACCTATGAGGAGACGACAAGGCAATAGGGCGCGCCTTGTTACCTTGTGGGCCCCACGTGGCTTCTTTTGACTTAATTCCACTTCTATAAATTCTCAAATATTGGGAAACCAACAGAGAGCCACCCGAAATAACTTTTCCGCCACCGCAAGCTTTTGTCCTTCCGCGATCCCATCTGGAGGTCTTTTCCGGCACCTTGCCGGAGGGGGAATCGATCACAAAGGGCTTCTACATCAACCTTGCTGCCCTACCGATGATGTGCGAGTAGTTCACCATAGACCTATGGGTCCATAGCTAGTAGCTAGATGGCTTCTTCCCTCTCTTTGATCTTCAATACAATGTTCTCCTCGATCTTCTTGGAGTTCTATTCGATGTAATCTTCTTTTGCGGTGTGTTTGTTGGGATCTGATGAATTGTGGTTTATGATCTGAATATTCATGAGAAGTAATTGAGTCTTTTCTAAACTTTATTATGCATGATTTTTATAGCTTTGTATTTCTCTCCTATCTATCCATTTGGTTTGGCCAACTAGATTGATTTATCTTCAGCGGGAGAGGTGCTTTGTAATGGGTTCAATCTTGCGGTGCTTTATATCCCAGTGTCAAAGTAGGGGACAAGACACGTATTTGTATTATTGCCATTAAGGGTAAAACGACTGAATTTATTCATATTGATTGGGTTTACTTTGTCTACATCATGTCATCTTGCTTAAGGCGTTACTCCATTTTCATTAACTTAATATCCTAGATGCATGTTGGATAGCGGTCGATGGGTGGAGTAATAGTAGTAGATGCAAGCAGGAGTCGGTCTACTTGTCTCGGACATGAGCCAATATACATGATCATTGCCTTGAATATCGTCATAACTATGCGCTTTTCTATCAATTGCCCAACATTAATTTGTCTACCCACCGTATGTTATGTGTTCGAGAGAGAAGCCTCTAGTGAAAACTATGGCCCCCGGGTCTACTTTAAATATAAAAAGAAAACCTAAATATACTTGCTGCAATTTTATTTCTTTTATTTTGTTTTGCAATTTATATTTCTACCACTACAAGATTTAATCCTTGCAAGTAACGAGTTCCGGGGGATTGACGACGCTCTTGCCCGCGTTGGGTGCAAGTATTTGCTTTTGTGTGTGCAGGTGCTGCTCATGAGGCTTTGTGTGATTCTCCTACTGGTTTGATAACCTTGGTTCTCACTTAGGGAAATACTTATCTCTATTGCACTGCATCTCTCCTCTTCGGGGAAAATCCCAACGCAGGTCACAAGTAGCAGGAAGAAATTTTGGCACCGTTGCCGGGGAGATATCATCAAAATCTATCAAGTACCTTCACATAAACTATCATCTATTTCCTCTAATTTTATTTGCATTTTGCCTCTCGTTTTCATCTCCCCCACTTCTCATATAAAAATACAAAAACACACAAAAAAATTGCTTGCTTGTTTGTTTCGCTTGAGGTTGCTATCATGTCTAAGTTTGAAAAGGTTAGTGATGTTCCCGCCACTAGTGCGGAACTTCTTGATCATCAATCTTTACTTATGGATAATGAAAATATTGAAAGAAGTTTTAATGAAGTTGCTAAGGAAAAACTAGATAATCTTGCCGATGATGATCCTGATAAAGAAGAGGCCGCTATCATGCATACTAAAAAACTCCGTGTATGTAGTGGTAATGTTATTGGAAAAGGCATTATTCATGATTTCTTTACTTGTGCTGGCACATTACCTATGTTAGGAGGATCAATTCTTAATAAAACTTCTAGTCTTGCGGATGCCATATCTTTGCTTATAGTTGAATTTGAAAGACAATTTGTGCACATGCATCCTGCTATACAGAGGATACTTCTAGAGTTTTCAAATATTCATGATCCTTCTGTTAAATGTGTAGTTACTATATTCCTAGTTTATGAATTTGGACACATCATGTAGGAGGCCCGAGAAATATTTGGTTATTATAATATAAATAGTGGGTGTCCGCCTATAGAAGAAATTCTTTACAATCAAGAGGAAGTAAGGAGATTAAAATCTCCAGACTATGCTATTTACAATGAGAATCTTAGGAAAAAGGTTCCCCCATCTGTTTTGCTTGATAAATTTTCTGAACTTAATGATAATTTTGCTATACAAAGTAATGGATTGGGGCTTGTGCTTGAGAAAAGTCTGAAGGAACATATTCAATGGAACATGTATAATGAGGAGATAGTTATCACTTATCAAGGGCCAAAGGAGGAACCTCCTCCTCCTAAACTTGATCTTACTGATCCTTACCCTATTAAATTTAGCCCTTTTGATTACTTTTGCTTACCACTTAGGAAGCTTGCTGCTGAAAGAAGGGACTATGATATGAACATGGATGATCTCCCTTACTTCTATGACAAAACTTGAAACTATGCATTATGCCTAGCTAGGGGCATAAAACAATAGCGCTTGTTGGGAGGCAACCCAATATTTATCTTTATTGCAATTTTTATTTTTCTTGTGTCACATAATTATAGCTACTATTATGATTGTGTTTTTATGTTTAATTTAGTGTTTGTGCCAAGTAATGCCTTTAGGATGATTTGGATGATACTATAGTTGATGCTGTTTGAAAAACAGAAAGTTTTGCACCTAGTTATGGAATTTCTGTTCTTTACTGGAATGTGATAAAATCCTGAATTTTTTACACAGTATTTTAATATGAAGTTTTTACATTTTCCTAATTTTTCAGCATTTTTAGAGTTACGTAAATATGATTGTTATTCAGATCTTTACAGACTGTTCTGTTTTAGACAGATTCTGTTTTCTATTGCGTAGTTCACTTATTTTAATGATGCTATGGATTATATCGGAGGGTATAAGTCATGGAGAAGTTAGAGTACAGTAGCATTATGCAATAATTAAATATGAATAAATTTATAACTGTACTTAAAGTTTAAGATTTGTTTGTTATACTAACGGATCTCACGAGGTTTCTGTTGAGTTTTATGTTCTGAAGTTTTCAAGTTTTGGGTGAGATCACGATGGATGAAGGAATAAAGAGCAGCAAGACCCTAAGCTTGGGGATGCCCAAGACAGCCCAAGGTAATATTCAAGGAATACCCAAGCGTCTAAGCTTGGGGATGCCCCGGATGGCATCCCCTCTTTCGTCTACAAACCATCGGTATATCACTTGGAGCTATATGTTTATTCATCACATGATATGAGTTTTACTTGGAGCGTCTTGTGCCATAGCGACGCCTGCAGAGTATTGTGATTCCTTCGTATTCTGTAGACATTGGGGGCAGATAGTGCACCCAGTGGGTGTAGCCCCAAGTCTCCAGGCGACTTGGCGAGTCATGTGGATGGTCTTCTGATGATGGTAACTATTGGAGCCGAAATAAACAAGACCGAAGTCCTCGAGCCAATGTGGCGATGCAGAGCCCTCAGAGATGGATGCGGCGAGGTCAGAACCCTTGAGCTGGCCGATGTGGCAAGTTAGAGCCTCCGAAGCCAGACGAGTTGGTCGGCGGGTCGTGGGCCTAGAGCCCCCGAGGCCGGGTGCGGAGGTCGATGGGTCACTGACATGGGACCCGTGGATCACAGATGGGGAGGTTGGCGGGTCGCCAATCCGGAGCGTGCTAGAGAGGACACTATAGGGTCCCCAAACCATGTGTTAGTTGACGTGAAATTACATGTCAAACACTGGGATACCAAGTGAACATTTCTGTGCATGATTAATTACTTGTTTAAGTTATTTCAATGCATCCCCATATGTCGCCTCAGGGAGACCTCAGTGATGCAGCCTCTAGGTCTAGCCTCAAAGTGATCGCTTCGATACAGCCTCCTTTCTGACTCTAGAGCATCTACAGCCACGATGGACAAATCTTGTGCCTCAAACGTCCGTGGACGCGTCCGGGCAGTGACCGGGTGTGTCCGTTTTGACTTCTCATATTTTGTGTCAAATAACAACACACCTCAAATGTTCCTCCTCATATCAAGGCATTTCGACGAACACACTATGTGCAACCACCCGAGAGCACGTAGTAGTGACATTCGTGGCACTGATCTTCACCGACGCGGGCATAGCGGTCAGCACGTGGCTAGCTAGCTTGCAACGGCCATAGCCATTCTGAGATATATTGCCATGCAACTTCCACCATTCCGTTTATATGACACACATCTTCATTGTCATATTGCTTTGCATGATCATACAGCTGACATAGTATTTGTGGCTCAGCCACCATTCATCATTTTTATACATGTTACGCTAGATCATTGCACATCATGGTACACTGCCAGAGACATTCATATAGAGTCATATTGTTCTAGTATCGAGTTGTAAGTAAATAAAAGTGTGATGATCATCATTATTAGAGTGTTATCCCAGTGAGGAAAGGATGATGGAGACTATGATTCCCCCACAAGTCGGGATGAGACTCCGGACGAAAAATAAAAGGGAAAAAAGAGAGGCCAAAAAGATCCCAACAAAAAAAGAGAAAAAGAGAGAAGGGGCAATGTTACTATCCTTTTCCACACTAGTGCTTCAGAGTAGCACCATGTTCTTCATATAGAGAGTCTCCTGAGTTGTCACTTTCATATACTAGTGGGAATTTTTCATTATAGAACTTGGCTTGCATATTCCGATGATGGGATTCCACAGATGCCCGAGGTCTTCATGAGCAAGCAAGTTGGATGCACACCCACTTAGTTTCAGTTTGAGCTTTCATACACTTATAGCTCTTAGTGCATCTGTTGCATGGCAGTCCCTACTCCTCGCATTGATATCAATTGATGGGCATCTCCATTGCCCCGTTGATTAGCTGCGTCGATGCGAGACTATCTTCCTTTTTGACTTCCCCTTAGTGATCTCGATCACCGCATTCTATTCCACCCATAGTGATATATCCATGGCTCGCGATCATGTATTGCGTGGAAGTTAAAAAAGCTGAAGCGCGTTAAAAAGTATGATCCAATTGCTCGGCTTGTCATCGGGGTAGTTCATGATTAATACTTTGTGTTAGGAAGACTAAGCATGACGGGCTATATGATTTTGTAGGGATAGCATTCTTTAGCATTTTTATTTTGAAAGGCATGATTGTTTGTTGGTATACCTGAGTATTAATGTCTTTATAACAAATTATAAACTATTGCCTTGAATCACTCATTTCTCAGTATTCATACTGTAAAAGAGATAAGATGATAAATATGTTAGGTAGCATTCCACATCAAAAATTCTGTTTTTATCATTTACCTACTCGAGGACGAGCAGGAATTAAGCTTGGGGATGCTGATACGTCTCCAATGTATCTATAGTTTTTTATTGTTCCATGCTATTATAGTATCAATCTTGGATGTTTTATATACAATTATATGTTATTTTATATCATTTTTGGGAACTAACCTATTAACCTAGTGCCCAGTGTCAGTTGTTGTTTTCTGCTTGTTTTTGGCTTTTCAAAAAATCAGTACCAAACAGAGTCCAAATGCTATGAAACTTTTTGACAATTTTTTTTCTGGACATAAGAGACCCTAGAAGCTTCTGGGCAGGGCCAGAAGACCTACGAGGAGACGACAAGGCACCAGGGCGCGCCCAGGGGGGCACGCCCTGTTACCTTGTGGGCCCCACGTGGCTCCTTTTGACCTAATTCCACTTCTATAAATTCTCAAATATTGGGAAACCAACAGAGAGCCACCCGAAATAACTTTTCCGCCGCCACAAGATTCTGTTCTTCCATGATCCCATCTGGAGGCCTTTTTGGGCACCCTGCCGGAGGGGGAATCGATCACGGGGGGCTTCTACATCAACCTTGCTGCCCTACCGATGATGTTTGAGTAGTTCACCACAGACCTACGGGTCCATAGCTAGTAGCTAGATGGCTTCTTCTCTCTCTTTGATCTTCAATACAATGTTCTCCTCGATCTCCTTGGAGTTCTATTCGATGTAATCTTCTTTTGCGGTGTGTTTGTTGGGATCCGATGAATTGTGGGTTTATGATCTGAATATTCATGAGAAGTAATTGAGTCTTTTCTGAACTTTATTATGCATGACTTTTATAGTTTTGTATTTCTCTCCGATCTATCCATTTGGTTTGGCCAACTACATTGATTTATCTTTAGCGGGAGAGGTGCTTTGTAATGGGTTCAATCTTATGGTGCTCTATATCACAGTGACAAAATAGGGGACAAGACACGTATTTGTATTGTTTCCAGTAAGAGTAAAATGACGGGGTTTATTCATATTGATTGGGTGTACTATGTCTACATCATGTCATCCTACTTAAGGCGTTACTCCGTTTTCATGAACTTAATACCCTAGATGCATGATGGATAGCGGTCGATGAGTGGAGTAATAGTAGTAGATGCAGGCAGGAGTCGGTCTACTTGTCTCGGACATGATGCCTATATACATGATCATTGCCTTGAATATCGTCATAACTATGCGCTTTTCTATTAATTTCCCAACAGTAATTTGTCTACCCACCGTATGTTATGTGTTCGAGAGAGAAGCCTCTAGTGAAAACAATGGCCCCCGGGTCTACTTTAAATATAAAAAGAAAACCTAAATATACTTGCTGCAATTTTATTTCTTTTATTTTATTTTGTAATTTATCTTTCTATCACTACAAGATTTAATCCTTGCAAGTAACGAGTTCAAGGGGATTGACGACCCTCTTGCCCGTGTTGGGGGCAAGTATTTACTTTTGTGTGTGCAGGTGCTGCTCACGAGGCTTTGTGTGATTCTCCTACTGGTTCGATAACCTTGGTTCTCGCTGAGGGAAATACTTATCTCTACTTTATTGCATCTCGTCTCCTCTTCGGGGGAAATCCCAACGCAGCTCACAAGTAGAATTATATAGGTGTCTCGTATGAGAGATGTTGATACGGAGATTGGATGCCTAGGCCCCTACCTCCAATTATATAGGTGGAGCCGTGGAGGACGGGTAGAGTTACATGACTTGCAGACCAAGTTATTTTACTAGAGAACAAGTCTTGGATGCAAGTCGCTGGAGTTCTTCCTTCTAGATGACCCACTGACATGACTGATGGTCGATGTCGTATAGTGCCCTAGGAGGCCCCAGGCCAACCTACTGGGCCGTAAGACCATTAGTAGCCCCTGAGCCCCTGGCCGACTCGCAAAGTCGGGTGGAGGGTCTTCATTGACATCTGAAAGGCAGAGCAAACCATGCGTTGGCTCGTCTGCGGGATAAGAAATGGTGTGAACTGCTAGAGTTGGATGCCCAAAGGGGAAGCCAGAGCTGATCACACGAAGCGTGATGGGCATACAACCTCCTAATCCAGAATTATGTTGGTGATCGCCGACTTCCAAAGAGCCAACCATAGCGACGCCTGCGGAGCATTGTGATTCCTTCGTATTCTGTAGACAATGGGGGCAGATAGTGCACCCAGTGGGTGTAGCGCCCAAGTCTCCAGGCGACTTGGCGAGTCATCTGGATGGTCTTGTGATGATGGTAACTATTGGAGCCGAAAAAGACAAGGCCGAAGTCCTCGAGCCGATGTGGCGATGTAGAGCCCTCAGAGATGGATGCGGCGAGGTCAGAACCCTTGAGCTGGCCGATGTGGCAAGTTAGAGCCTCGGAAGCCAGACGAGTAGGTCGGTGGGTCGTGAGCCTAGAGCCCCCGAGGCCGGGTGTAGAGGTCGATGGGTCACTGACATGGGACCCGTGGATCACAGATGGGGAGGTTGGCGGGTCGCCTATCCGAAGAGTGCTGGAGAGGACACTATAGGGTCCCCAAACCATGTGTTAGTTGACGTGAAATTACATATCAAACACTGGGATACCAGGTGAACATTTCTGTGCATGATTAATTACTTGTTTAAGTTATTTCGATGCATCCCCATATGTCGCCTCAGGGAGACCTCAGTGATGCAGCCTCTAGGTCTAGCCTCAAAGTGATCGCTTCGATACAGCCTCCTTTCTGACTTTAGAGCATCTACATCCACGATGGACAAATCTTGTGCCTCAAACGTCCGCGAACGCGTCCAGGCAGTGACCGGGTGTGTCCGTTTTGACTTCTCATATTTTGTGTCAAATAACCACACACCTCAAATGTTCCTCCTCATATCAAGGCATTTCGACGAACACACTATGTGCAACCACCTGAGAGCACGTAGCAGCGACGGTGGTGGCACTGATCTTCACCGACGCGGGCTCAGCGGCCAGCACGTGGCTAGCTAGCTTGCAGCGGCCATAGCCATTCTGAGATATATTGCCATGCAACTTACACCGTTCTGTTTATATGACACACATCTTCATTGTCATATTGCTTTGCATGATCATATAGCTGACATAGTATTTGTGACTCAGCCACCATTCATCATTTTTATACATGTTACGCTAGAACATTGCACATCCTGGTACACTGCCAGAGGCATTCATATATAGTCATATTGTTCTAGTATTGAGTTGTAAGTAAATAAAAGTGTGATGATCATCATTATTAGAGCGTTGTCCTAGTGAGGAAAGGATGATGGAGACTATGATTCCCCCCACAAGTCGGGATGAGACTCCGGACGAAAAATAAAAGAGAAAAAAAAGAGGCCAAAAAGATCCCAACAAAAAAAGAGAAAAAGAGATAAGGGGCAATGTTACTATCCTTTTCCACACTAGTGCTTCAGAGTAGCACCATGTTCTTCATATAGAGAGTCTCCTGAGTTGTCACTTTCATATACTAGTGGGAATTTTTCATTATAGAACTTGGCTTGCATATTCCGATGATGCGCTTCCTCAGATGCCCGAGGTCTTCATGAGCAAGCAAGTTGGATGCACACCCACTTAGTTTCTGTTTGAGCTTTCATACACTTATAGCTCATAGTGCATCTGTTGCATGGCAGTCCTTACTCCTCGCATTGATATCAATTGATGGGCATCTCCATTGCCCCATTGATTAGCCGCGTCAATGCAAGACTATCTTCCTTTTTGACTTCCCCTTATTGATCTCGATCACCGCATTCTATTCCACCCATAGTGCTATATCCATGGCTCGCGCTCATATATTGCGTGGAAGTTGAAAAAGCTAAAGCGCGTTAAAAAGTATGATCCAATTGCTCGGCTTGTAATCGGGGTAGTTCATGATTAATACTTTGTGTTAGGAAGACTAAGCATGACGGGCTATATGATTTTGTAGGGATAGCATTCTTTAGCATTTTTATTTTGAAAGGCATGATTGTTTATTGGTATACCTGAGTATTGATGTCTTTATAACAAATTATAAACTATTGCCTTGAATCACTCATTTCTTAGTATTCATACTGTAAAAGAGATTAGATGATAAATATGTTAGGTAGCATTCCACATCAAAAATTCTGTTTTTATCATTTACCTACTCGAGGACGAGCAGGAATTAAGCTTGGGGATGCTGATACGTCTCCAATGTATCTATAGTTTTTTATTGTTCCATGCTATTATAGTATCAATCTTGGATGTTTTATATACAATTATATGTTATTTTATATCATTTTTGGGAACTAACCTATTAACCTAGTGCCCAGTGTCAGTTGCTGTTTTCTGCTTGTTTTTGGCTTTTCAGAAAATCAGTACCAAACGAAGTCCAAGTCGGGTGGAGGGTCTTCGTTGACATCTAAAAGGTAGAGCAAACCATGCGTTAGCTCGTCTGCGGGACAAGAAATGGTGTGATCTGCCAGAGTTGGATGCCCAAAGGGGAAGCCAGAGCCGATCACACGAAGCATGATGGGCATACAACCTCCTAATCTAGAATTATGTTGGTGATCGCCGACTTCCGAAGAGCCAACCATTGCGACGCCTGCAGAGCATTGTGATTCCTTCGTATTCTGTAGACATTGGGGGCAAATAGTGCACCCAGTGGGTGTAGCCCCCAAGTCTCCAGGCGACTTGGCGAGTCATGTGGATGGTATTGTGATGATGGTAACTATTGGAGCCGAAAAAGACAAGGCCGAAGTCCTCGAGCCGATGTGGCGATGCAGAGCCCTCAGAGATGGATGCGGCGAGGTCAAAACCCTTGAGCTGGCCGATGTGGCAAGTTAGAGCCTCCGAAGCCAGACGAGTAGGTCGGCTGGTCGTGGGCCTAGAGCCCCCGAGGCCGGGTGTGGAGGTCGATGGGTCACTGACATGGGACCCGTGGATCACAGATGGGGAGGTTGGCGGGTCGCCGATCCGGAGCGTGCTGGAGAGGACACTATAGGGTCCCCAAACCATGTGTTAGTTGACGTGAAATTACATGTCAAACACTGGGATACCAGGTGAACATTTCTGTGCATGATTAATTACTTGTTTAAGTTATTTCGATGCATCCCCATATGTCGCCTCAGGGAGACCTCAGTTATGCAGCCTCTAGGTCTAGCCTCAAAGTGATCGCTTCGATACAGCCTCCTTTCTGACTTTAGAGCATCTACATCCACGATGGACAAATCTTGTGCATCAAACGTCCGCGGACGCGTCCGGGCAGTGACCGGGTATGTCCATTTTGACTTCTCATATTTTGTGTCAAATAACCACACCTCAAATATTCCTCCTCATATCATGGCATTTCGACGAACAAACTATGTGCAACCACCCGAGAGCACGTAGCAGCGAAGGTGGTGGCACTGATCTTCACCGACGTGGGCGCAGCGGCCAGCACCTGGCTAGCTAGCTCGCAAGGGCCAGCGGCTGCTTGCTAGCGAGCGAGCTAGCTAGCTAGCACGGGCGTGCCCTGCGGCGGCTAGCTCCTACGCGAACGCAGCGGCAGGCATGCAGAAGGCCCAGCACGTAGGCAATGGCGCGCATGCGTCGACCGGGCGTGGGCTGGGCGAACGCGGCAGCCGGCACGCACGCAGCGGCGTGCATGCGGCGACCAGAACGCGGGCGGCGGCCGGGCGCGGACTGGGCGGCGCGCATGCGGAGGCCAGAACACGGGCGGCCGGCCGGGCGTGAGCTGGGCGGACGCGGTGGCCTGGCGCGACTGGGCGGACGCGGCAGGCAGCGGGGCTCACGTGGCGACCAGAATGCGAGCGGCGGCTGGGCGCGGGCTGGGCGGCGCGCATGCGGGCGGCTGGCCGGGCGTGAGCTGGGCGGACGCGGTGGCCTGGCGCGACTGGGCGGACGCGGCAGGCAGCAGGGCTCACGCGGCCGAGTGCGAGCTAGGCGCATGCGGCGGTGGGGTGCGAGCTGGGCGGACGCGGCGGGCAACGGCGCGCACGCAGCAGCCTCGTCCGCACCTCACTTGGCACTCGGGCGAGCTCTTGCAGGCCGCAACGCGAGCACGCGAGCTCCGGCCTGGGAGCAGCCATGGGCGGCGAGGTCCGGCCGCGGGCTCGCGAGCTCCGGCCTGGGAGCAGCCGCGGGCGCAGCGACGGTGGCGCGATCGCCGAAGGAGCGAGTGAGCTCTGGGACGGGCATGCTTCATGCTCGTCCTGCCTCTGAAAAATTAGAGAGAGGGGGAAAAGGTGGGATGGGTTGCTGCAGGTGGGACATATGTGGGTTGCTCGGGTGTGACCGGGCGCGTTCGGGCATCCTCGTATCTGTATCTGAGGTATGCCGGACAGCCCAGACGTTTAAGGACGAAATGAGGGGTCTGGTTGGGTCACTTTTTTCTGACCGGGCATTGTACGGACTGTCCGGGCAGGCGTTTAGAGAGAGAATAGGGAGTCTGGCTGTAGATGATGTTTGAGAGATCAGTTGTTGGATGCATCCCCGGGTGTTGCCTCAGAGAGATCACTTTAATGCATCCTCTAGTACTACCTAAGAGGGATCAATTGGAAATACAGCCTTCGTGCTTGTCCCCAGGGAGATCACGTTAGCGTGTCGGGTGCAGCTACCCAGTGGGTGTGGGTACTGAGTAACATCCAATGTTTCTCAGAAGACTCATAAAATAAAAAAAATCTTTATAGAGTGAAAATTATGGAACTTAAGCATGAAAATGACTCAGTTACTTTGTTCTCCAGGCATCGGTAACATGGTGAGTGTTGTCAGAGCGACAAGGTCAATGCAGCAAGGACCTAATCCACGGAGCGATGAGCACGGCGCAACGGCGCGGTAAGACCCTACTACTTCAGTGGTTTCATCGCGTTCGAGATCAACTCCACGGTACATGATAAGCCAAGTACAGGGGATCGCGATAGTCTTTGAGGGTAGTATTTCATCTAAATTTATTGATTCGACATAAGGGGAGCCAAAAAATATTTATGAGCCTTAGCAGTTGAGTTGTCAATTCAACCACACCTGGAAAATAATATCTCTGCAGCAATGTATTTAGTAGCACAGTAGTATTATGTTTTCATAGTAACGGTAACAGTAGCAATAGTAACGGTGACAGAAACAGTAGCAGTTTTGTAGTGATTATAACAGTAACAGCAGCAATAGTAACTTAGCAAAGACCAATATGAGCAAAGCTTTAGCATTGGATCAGCCATGGATATTTGTGTGCATGACATTCATCATGTAACGGTCACAACGTAGAGCGATACACAATAGCTCCAATTCATCAATTCAATGTAGGCATGTATTCCGTATATAGTCATACATGCTTATAATAAGAACTTGCATGACATCTTCTGTCCTACCCTCCCGTAGCAGCGGGGTCCATAAGAAAATCTAAGGGATATTAAGGCCTCCTTTTAATAGAGAACCGGAACAAAGTATTAACACATGGTGAATACATAAACTCCTCGAATTATAGTCATCTCTACAGAGTATCCCAATTATTGTCACCTTGGAGTCTATGGATCAGAACAATAACAAGTGCATAGAACTAGCATATAGTATCAAGAACTCAAATATATCCATGAAAACATATAGGGTTCAGATCTGAAATCATAGCACTCGGGCCCTAGTGACAAGTATTAAGCATTGCAAAGTCATGGCAACATCAACCTCAGACCATAGTAGATACTAGGGATCAAGCCCTAACAAAATGACTCGATTACATGATAAATCTCATCCAACTCAATCACCGTCCAGCAAGCCTACGAACGAATGGAATTGTTGATGGAGAAGGGTTGATG
Organism: Thinopyrum elongatum; assembly: GCA_011799875.1. Lineage (NCBI taxonomy): Eukaryota > Viridiplantae > Streptophyta > Magnoliopsida > Poales > Poaceae > Thinopyrum > Thinopyrum elongatum. The sequence goes on along the minus strand of CM022302.1, from coordinate 35,682,987 downwards.
ATGACGATGGCGATGAAGCCCCCTCTCCGAAGCCCCGAACAGACTCCAGATCAGCCCTCCCGATGAAGAACAGAAGGTGGCGGTGGCTCCGTATCGTAAAACACAAGGATTCTTTTTCATCTATTTTTTTCTTCGCAAGACGGAACTTATATGACCGGAGGTAGGGCAAACGGAGGCCTGAGGGGCCCACAAGCTCAGGTGGGGGGGCGCCACCTGAGCTTGTGGCTCTGTAGTGGCCCCCCTCCAGTAGATCTTTTCGCCAATTTTTATATATATATTCCGGAAAAATTCTCTGTAAATTTTCAGCCCAATTCGAGAATTTCTATTTCTGCACAAAAACAACACTATGGTAATTCTGCTGAAAACAGCGTTAGTCCGGGTTAGTTTCATTCAAATCATGTAAATTAGACTCCAAAACAAGAGCAAAAGTATTTGGAAAAGTTGATACGTTGGAGATGTATCAGTACACAACTACTTCTGTCATCTCCTGGGGTGCGGTGTACTCGGAGGTCGTGTCCACCGGCGGCCACTTCTGGAGTCTGGCCTGCTACCCGCACGATGACCCCTACTACGTCCCCGTGCCCTACTGCTTCATCACCATCTACCTTAAGCTCGTCAGCAAGCAGCCCAGCCACATCGACGAGGCGTTCACAGTAACCTTCACCGTCTTTCCCGCACACAGGGACAATGTGTCTTTGTCCCACAACGCGCAGTCCGGGCACAGGGCAACCATGACTTGAAGAGGTCGTGCGGGTCCCCAGAGTTCATCGGTGATTACACCGACATCCCTATCACGCGCAGCATGACCATCATGTGGAGGGTCAGGGTCCCACGAGAGAAGCTCGATTACCCCAAAATAGGCTACCAACTCGGCTGCCTACTAGAGCCTAGGCTCGCTGCCTCGACCGACGTCTCCACCGTTGCTAGACCTTCCATGCTCGTCAGGCCCGCCTCGTGGCCCGCTTCCTGTGTAGGGGAACGCAGCAAAAAACAAAAAAATTCCGCACTACGAACAGCCCAGGATCACTATGGAGACTGCATACATGGTTTGATCATTTCGTTACCGACTCGTAGCGCAGCGGAAGTAGAGTCGATGACGATCGGCGGTGCAGATCCCCGCAGCTAGGATCTACAAACTCCCAACCACGAGGATGTATTCCCTCATCTGCCCCTCGGACAGCCCTCCGGGAGGCGATCGGACATTCCCTCGGACGGTCTCTCGGACAGCCCTTCGGGAGGACCATCGAAAACCAGACGATCACTCGGACAGCCCTTCGGGAGGACCCACGAAACTCAGACGGTCACTCTGACAGCCCTTCGGGAGGCACTCTCGAACTAAGACCGAAACTACGATCTCTCTACAGAGTTGCACACATACGGTGTCATCTATCCGGCAGGGCTTCGCCGTCCAGAACTAGTTCCTACCGGAACCCAGACAGCCTTTCGGCTCTACGAAACTATTTCGTTGGGAGGGAGAGAGAAGCCAAAAATATCACCGGCGTCTGTATGAGAGCAAGGGATGGGTTTGGGGCAGCCCCCTCACCTCCTATTTATAGAAATCCCAAGGGGTAGGGGTGGCTCACAAAAACCCGAAATGCCCATGTAAAATGAATCACATAAAGGGCATAATGGGGAGGGAAGTGGAGCTCCACCATGTGGCCGACCACCCCATGTGAGGGCCCCCCCAAGGGGGTTTCCTTAGCCCCCAAGTTCTTCTAGAAGCCTTTTGCAAATATCCCAAAAGGTGACTTTCCATAAAATATCCAAAAAGCACTTTCACTATTCACGACGACATTTTTCAGCGTCCGTTCGAACTGAAAATATTTATGTGGGTTTAGAACATTTCCAGTACCCACTAAAACAATTTTCAACGCGTTCCGGAACAATTCCGGTTTAGTGATTTTCATCTGCGAAAAGCAAACAAAGCGGTTCCGGCAGCTCCGGAACATTTCCGGTTTTTCCTCCGGAAAAATCCCAGAAGTTTCCAGAATGATTTTGGCACCCTCCAAGAATTTCCAGACGTGTGCCAAAACCAATTTGACTTAATGGAATGCCCTGAAACAACTTTTCAGTTTCACCGAAACTATTCTGGTGTTCTCTCCGGAACGTTTTCGTTGCGTCCGAAACTTTTCCGGTGATTTTCTCTCAGACTCCCTGTCTAGTATTCAGCAGATAGATGACCCTTAAGCGTGTGACCCTATAGGTTCGGTGAAGTATAGACATGACCCGGAACATTTTCGGATCAATGATCAACATCGGAGCCGTGGACACCCATATTGACCCCTATACCCAGACGATTGAATATTCGAGTGAACCTCCAGTTGCCATGTGCTATTCCTATTGCTTCACGATATGTTACAAATACCCGAGGTGAGATTTATCGGCATCCCTGTGAATCAACAATTTGTTCACTATGCCAGTTACCTCGTTACCGGTATTGTTCTCTTTTCTCATTCCCATGTTTTGGCATCCCCGAGATCAAATCACAATGTGTCTGACCAGACGATGATGGATACCGTAACACCGAGAGGGTCCAGAGATATCTCTCCATCGTCGAAGGAGCAATTCCCAATCTTGAGCTATCAAGTCCCTTGACATACTTTTCCATGAACCCGTAAGCCGCCGTAATAGCCACCCATTTACGGATGACGTTTAACAAACCCCAAAGTTCATGGAGCAAGCGTGAAGAAACTCGACACTCTCATGGTCTAAGGAATTATGCAAACATTAACTTCTCTGTGTTATTAACCATTAACTTATGACGAATGTTTCTCATAGCATAACATCAATCAGGTCGATTCAACACAAGTGTTCTACCAACAATTGTGCCCTCAAAGTTGCTGGCATAGACATGCCCATGATCAGGAAAACAGAACCATCATGTAACACTTGAGCTAGTCTTAGAGGCCAGACTAGGAATACATTTTACCGTTTATTATTCCACACGTGCATATGAGTCTTCCTCCGAGCCTCGTGTTATTGCAGACTCGAGAACCATAGTAGTTATAGCATGGAACATAAACATAATTATGAACATGGAGATAATCAATAACATTTATTATTGCCTCTAGGGCATATCTCCTACACCCTGGTCTTCTAGGCAGAACACTTTGGCGCCATGCTGGAGTCCTCATCCCCTCCACCACTGTGCAGGACATCGAGCCCAAGACCTTCCGAGCCATGCTTCGGTTCATCTACACGGACACCCTCACCGACTACAACAATGACCCCCCCCCCCCCAAAGATGGAGGCGCTCTGTCTCCTTCTCTCGCGACACAGGGTGCGTGCCCCAGGGAAGGTGGCGGCAGGGCGTTGTCTTTCATCGGCTGATGTTACGATATAGATCTCACAATGGGCGAGGGTCTGGTGGCGTGCGTCGGTCCAGACTCCGGTGAAGGGTGGCCGGCGTGTTCTTCTCATGAGGTGGCGCCCCTCTCGGTGACATGGCCACCTCTGCACAGCTCCCGATGGTGGCCGCGCGGCGGCGTGTGGGAGGGCTTGATCTGGGGCCTTCGGATCACGTCCTCCCCTAATCGTGGAAGTCCCTCAGCTGTCCTCGGTCGTGGGGGCGCAGTCACAGGCGGGGCCAGCGCCAGTGGTGTCGGCCAGGGCACTCGCTGGAGGCACCCTGCTTCTTCTCGTGCGGGCTGATCTGGAACCGGCGAGCGAGGCGGCGGGAGTGAGGTGGTGGCAGTGGGTGGTTGTGGTCGAGATGGCTGTGGGTGGTGGCGGTGCTGCTACAGCTAGTTTTGATTACCCCCCTTCAGTCGGTGTGGCGGGCGCTTCTGATCTAGTCTCTGGCGGACGCGCGGGTGGCGCCATGGGGTGTGTCGGCGCTCTTGTCGGCGCGCTTGATGTATGGTTGTAGCCGGACCCATGGTGGTTCCTGGCCTCGGGCAGGGCTCCTCTGCTCCTTCCGGCATGGTGCTCGGAGGGGCGCGATGGCTCGCGTTGCATCTGGTGGCCCTGCGTCCGGTCGGCCATTGGTTGATCAACACCTAGTGCCGATGTTTCGCATCGGTGCTCTCTGTGAGGTGCGGCTGGCTGCTGCGGTTCGTCGTGCTTCTTCGTCGTTGGAAGGGTTCAATGGTGGTGGTGGTCGGCTGCCGTCATGCTGTAGGTATGTGTATCTCTTCGGCTGCCCTTCGCGTGGTCTCCTCCTGTTGTTGTGCATGCTCAAGACCCTCCCATGGTTGTCGTTGAGTTGTGGCGATTCGGGCTCCTGGTGTCGTCTCGGTTCACCTTTGCTCAATGATGACACAATGATGGCTCCCCAACTTGCTAATAGTTCTGATCTTCCATGGCGAAGCTCCTAGTCAACGTTCGTGTTATGATTCGGCACTCGTTGATTGGGGATGTTCCTCTATTGTGCCATGAGGTTCGGCACACACGCCGGTGCGGTGCGTTGGGCTGTTTGTTTGTAGAGTCTTGGTATTGTAATCCCTCGGTAGCACCCCTCATCTACTTTGGCCTCTTGTGGTGATGGTCCGTCGGTATGCTAGCTAGGTCGTGACTTCTCCTGGCGTCCATTTCCTCTCTTCTTTAGTTTTGTTGTACGATTGTCGGCCCGGTTTCCGTCGTAAACGAGGCCAACTTGTTAAGGTTTTCGATCCGGTTTTCCTTTTAAACCGAATCAGCTAAAGCCTAAGGGGTGACTTCTGGCTTTGGCCACTTTTTGAGCAATATATTCACGTGGGAGAACTCTCCCTGACCGCTTTTTGAGCAATATATTGAGGTGGGAGAACTCTCCCTCAGTGATTCTCAAAAGAAAATTGATTCAGATAATTCTCATAGAAATAATTTTGTAGGAGTACAATATTGGTCCTTAGGAATTTGTTTCTATGTAGACACTGCTTGATTTTGCAGGGCTAGAAACAATAGGAATCTTGAAATCTAGAAAAGAAAACTCTATTTGAGTTTCTGAAAATTTGGAGCTGCTGCCAATTACCTATAGCTTCATGGAATGGAGCTGGTGCTGGAATATCCGTAGAGGGAGATTCCGGCTACACATAAGTGTAGAATACTCATTTCTTTAGGGTCTGCCAATACCGAATACCATAGCCCCATCCTGCCAGTATTTTGATGCTTTGCACACCCATTCCTCATAACAATCTATATGTGCAGACTACACTTTTTGCAAACCGAACTAAATCTTGGTCAGGGAGACAGGGACAGAGAGGCAAAACAGTGATGAATCAATCAACAATCAGTTGCAGCAATCTGTTCCAACCCACACACTTCAGAGCACATCTCAAATGCCAAGACTAATTAAGGTTAAGATGAAGATGCAGATGCAGTCCCCATCCATTCATTCCAGACTAGAAAGAGCTCAGATCAGACCTGAAAATTTTAGTTCAGCTTCATGCTGGTCCGAAATAATCCATCAGAGGTGTAGAAACCTGGCACCTGCAAGCTAGCTGCTACAGAAAAATATAGCTAATAATATTTCATTCTGGTTGATAAGAAACCATCTGGCTGCCTGCACATTGTTCAGGCTAAGCTAAAATCATTTTTCTTTCTGAAACCATCTGGCGGCCTGCACACTGTTCTTTTTTGCAAGTCAAAAACCAGAGAGAAAAGAGAGCACAAGCAGAAACCGCAGAGCTAAGAACGACAACTGTAGGAGGCCGCAAGGATCATGAACAGGGCAGAGGCAGAAGCAACAGAGTTGAGAATTAAGATGCACTAAAACAACAAATGAATACGAATAATCACACAGCAAGACAAAAAAAAAAGTGTTCACCATGCAAACCAGTTGTTTCACTCACTCCCATCGAACCCCAACTTCTAGAAACAAAAATGCGGACTACAGAGGACTAGAGAGTTCTCCCACCCAGCCACACATAGAACATTAGTGTAAAAGTACACGTTTTTTCCTTCTGGAATAATCGGCCTGAAGAAAAAATGTACAGCTTTTCATAGCAAGCATACAAGTAATGAACCATTCCATAAACTGAACCGTTGACCTGCTGTAGCTCGCAATGCACAAAAAATGAAATTAGTTACCAACCAAACTGTTCTCTCTAGTTACTGAAACCTCCGTATGTATGTATAATATAACCTCGGTTTGTTTGGCAAAAATGATAAGACTAATTCATGTCACCTTCATTGGTTTAGTTTTGATGATCAATGACAGATGTAAATGATAGGACTAATTCAAATAGATCAACTTTTCAAGATTGAAAGTTTCCATAGCAGAAGTAAAATTGAGTTACAGGATTTAGGAACAAAGATAATTGATCTTAGAAGGATAAGGGAAAGAAATCAAAAGGCATAAAAGGTACCCAACAGAAAGATATTTTCTAAGCACAATTTAGATATAAAATACTGAACTGCAATAACTTAGTACTAACTTACATACGGTGGAAAGCAAAAGACAATGAAATGGAAATGGAAACAGAAAATCTGGAATGAACGGAAATCATACTGATATACATAGTGCAAAATGATGCAGGACAATTCTATTGCTTTATTTCATTGTCCTATACGGAAGTTGGAAACACATAATATATCCATTGACCCTCATTTTTCAGAGATCGTAGGCAATGCTTTCTTGTCTACTAAATGACAACACCTCAGGGTTCAGGAATTAAATTATCAGTTTCATTAGTCATTAACAATGACCAAACCAGTATGTGCCAGTGGCAGAGATACTACAACAGAAAACCAACATCCATTTAGGACGAAGAAAACACTAATGTGAATTACCAGCTTATAGTGAAAACTCTGCCATGTCATACAAAGTTACCAATTTTCATTGCCCATCCTTGGCTCATGTGAATTTGAAATTAGCTGGCACTTCCCCGCTGTGTGCAGCATCATAGTCTTCAGCGAGGTGCGGTGCAGCCTCCTTGTAAGGGCATATGTACCTCTGAACAAATACCTTCTTGACAAGGGTGAACATTGAATAGTAGTCCCGGTCGCGATCTAGCAATCCATTTGCCTTAAGAAACTTTACAACATAGTACCGGGGCCTGAGCCGGCCATCCAGGCCATAATTGAGCATTGCCGGCCGATGAGCAATGTACTCCGGTTCCAACCCGACCTCAGAGATAAGGAACTCTGATTTGATCTGCAGTGCGTCCTTAGAACGCCTCAGCAGCGATGGAGCCCTAGACAAAGCAATGCCCACCTCTGCATCTGACCACCTGAAAGTCTTCTTCAGGTAGTCCACTTTGGTGGCGATCTTCTCCTCGCTTAGGAACGAGACGGCATCCAGCGCGTGCTTGAACATTGCAGAGCCACGGGGCACACCAAGGCCTTCGGCACACTCCACCATCGCCTGGATGCTTTCCAGGCTGGTGTTGAGCATCCTCGGTGCCGAGCGGCACAGCTTGGCAATATCACAAGCACCTAGCCCGCACTCCTGCAGGAGCGCGACGTTGGGCTTGATCCTCCTCTCGATGTCGGCGCCGATGAGGTAGAAACTGTGGCTCAGAGCCCGGAGGAGGTTCTCGGGGGAGCCGAAGAGGGGCAGGTAGTACTGCAGCTTGGAGACGATGGCTCTGCAGCGGAAATGGCCGCCGGCGGACGTGAGCGAGATGAGCCGCGCGATGTCGGAACGCGAGAGACCGAGGCCGGTTAGCTCGTCGACGTTACGGGCCAGGGTCTTCTCCACGCTGGCGCAGAGGAGCTGCGGGTCGCTGGCGACGAGGGCGGCGACATCGGCGCCGGAGAGGCCGAGGCCGGCGAGGAAGGAGCGGACGGCGTCGGGATTGGCGGGGGACTTGAGGTGGGAGAGCTTGGGGCAGGCCTTGAGGGCCTGCGGTCGGGTGAGGCCGCAGGTGGAGACGAGGTAGTCCTCCACGGCGAAGCTACTAGGGTCTGGGGAAACGGCGGGCGCGGCCGCGGCTGCGGAGAGGAGGCGGTGGAGAGGGGAGATGGGGGAGGCGGAGCGCGAGGAGAGGAGTTGGGCGAGGAAGCAGCTTCGGAGGCGGAGCATGGCGGCGCGAGGTCGCGGCGGCGCCGGCGGCGAGGGAAGGGCTGGTGGTAAAGATTTGACTTTTGCGTGGAGTGGTCCTGTTCGACCTGGATGCTGCTGACCCCACGCGTCAGTGTCTCTCGTAGAGGGGAGGGCTGTAGCGACATGTACAGGGATAACTTAAGAGTAAAGTTTTTTTCTTTTTCTTCTCCAAGTAATTGTCTCAAAATATTTACCGGACGCTCCTCGAGTGCGATAAGTTTATCAAGAAATTGGATAAGTGAGAACTGGTTGAACCAGTTTTCAAAACCACAACTTGAGAAGAAGACACCTCGGAAAAACCGAGGAGCGTTCAGACTTGAAGACCGGTTCAGGGGCTTATTGACGGTGTCTCGGCCGGGTTCCTCCATGTCTCGCCTTCAGCGAGAGAGGAGGAACCACTCGCATAAGGGGCGACCAAGATGGGCTGGTCCACCAACACGGGAGGCCACAGCCTCCTTTTTTCGGGTTTTTTATAATTTCTGTTTTGGTTTTTGCTTTTTTACTTTTGTTTATACTTAAAAATATTTTAAATATATATATTATAAAAAACACTCTACTGAAACATTTGAAAAATGTCAAACAATTATTAAAAAAGTTGAACAAGTATTTGAAAACTGTTGAATAGGTATTTGAAAAAATGTTGAAGAAATATTTTAAAAATGTTGATCATGTATATTAAAATTTTAATCAAAAATTTGAAAAAATGTTGTACAAGTATTTAAAAAATGTTGTACAAGTATTTGAATAATATTGAACAAGTATTAAAAAATGTTGATCATGTATATAAAAATGTTGAACAGGTATTTGAATAGTGTTGAACAGGTATTTGAAAACGTTGAATAAGTATTAAAAATGTTGAACAAGTATTTGAAAATATTGAATAAGTATTAAAAATGTTGAATAAGTATTAAAAAATAGTGAACAAGTATTCCACTGAACATGTATTTGAAAAATATTGAATAAGTATTAAAATATTGAACAAGTATTTAAAAAAACGTTGAATAAGCGCTCAATCAATGTTGAATTTGTATAAAAAAAGATTGATCACTTAGTAAAAATATATTTTTGACATATATGAAAATATAGAGTGAAAACGAAAACAAACATAACAAAAAACAAAAAAAATGGAGAAGAAACAAAAACAAACAAAAAAGAAGAAGAAACAAAACGCAAGAGAACAAAAACAAAGAAACAAAATGCAAGAAAGAATGAAAAGAAAATGAAGAAGAAAATATAAAAGAAACAAAAGAAAACAGAAGAAAAAACCCACTAGAATAGCCTCAAGTAGGACGCGCCCTACAACTAATCACGAGATGGACCCTAGGTGGAGTAGCTAGCAACAACCGAAATCTTACTGGAGACCAGGGATCAAACCCTGGTTCGCCCATTTCTTCACCTCTATTTTTAAACACTACGTGCGGGCCGGCCCAATACGACAGACGCGGACGAAACCTTCAACGAGCGTTCCCCTCTCGCCTCGCTTAAGGCGATAAATAGTCGTTGTGGTCTCGGCTGGGTCTCTCACCACGTCGTCTTCCAGACTGGTGGGCCGGGCCAAGGATCCTATGTCGGTTCACTAGTGGACCACGTCGAAGCGGCCCATGGAGTATGAAATGAAGGCTCCCGAAGACTTGTCCTATACTCCACGATGTAGAAAGTCGTCTATACTAGTTCTCTTCGTACGTCGACTAGAATATATCCCTATATAAATCGAGGGATGGGGCTAATAAGAAACACACAACAATCTCAGGGTAGATCGACTATACTTTGTATTTCATCCGAAAGCAATAAAATGCAAGCAAGATGTAAGGTTTCATCTGCAAAGAGAGCCCAAACCTTGATAAAAAAAACCGTATCCTTGTTACCATCCTCTCAAGACCCTTAGTTCAGGACCTCCTACCCGAGATCTGCCAAATTTATCTCTCTCACAGCACGCACATTCAATCAGGTGATTTGTAGCCACTCGTTCCCCTTATCCTTTCCCCCAAGCCCTATCGCTTCACTTGTTTCTCTTGAAAAAACCATGGCGGATATCCCTCGTGTGCAGACACCAGCGAGCCAGCTCGCTTGTCGCCCTCCTACTTGCCTCGTTGGCGGCGGTCGCTGACTTGCCGTTGACGCTCGCCCGCTAGTAACAAAATCCCGGTCAGTTGAAGCAAAAACAGGTCGCGGATAGTAGCTTTTCCCAATATCGTCGTTCAGCCTTGGTAGCACCATCGCCCCCGCTCGTTGCTCTGCTCCACATCAGTGGTCATCCCCCCACGTAGCAAATTGCGGTGTTAGTCCCAGCAATTCGGGTCGCCAGTTGCAACTTTCGTAGTAAATCCGTCGATGTAACCGGTCGTTGTGGAAGTACCCGACAGTCGTCGTTGTAGCCGATCGCCGACTGGGTCCAGTACCGAAGATCGCTTGTTCTAGCATTGCCATAGCATGTTTCCAACATTTCCATAGCACATTTCCAGCACGGGCGCACACTGATTCCATTATTGTCATAGCACGGTTCTAGCTAGTGTTGTCATAGTACGGTTCCAGCATTGCCATACCATAATTCCAGCACGGGCGTGCACCGGTTCCAGGACTGAAAAACCTCTAATTCCAGCTTCTGGAGGTGCCTGGCACCATGATGGCCGGTTGCAGCATCTCGGCCTCGTGGTCATCATCCCAGCACAAGTTGCCTCTGTCTCCAGCAATGGCTCTGATACGTCTCCGTCGTATCTACTTTTCCAAACACTTTTGCTCTTGTTTTGGACTTTAATTTGCATGATTTGAATGAAACTAACCCGGGCTGATGCTGTTCTCAGCAGAATTGCCATGGTGTTGGTTTTTTTTTTTGCAGAAATCAAAGTTCTCGGATTGACCTGAAAATTTACGGAGAATTTTTATGGAATATATAAAAAATACTGGTGAAAAAATATAACAGAGGGGGGCCACCCAGGAGCCACAAGCTCAGGGGGGTGGGCGCGCCCTGCAAGCTTGTGGGCCCCTGGACCTCTGGCAACCTTAACTCCAACTTCATAAATACCAATTCGCCAAAAAAAACCAGGGAGAAGGATTCATCGTATTTTACGATACGGAGCCGCTGCCACCTCCTGTTCTTCATCGGGAGGGCTGATCTGGAGTCCGTTTGGGGCTCCGGAGGGTGGAATCCATCACCGTCGTCATCACCAACTTATCTTCACCGCCAATTTCATGATCCTCACCGCCGGGAGTGAGTAATTTCTTCGTAGGCTTGCTGGACGATGATGGGTTGGATGAGATTTATCATGTAATCAAGTTAGTTTTGTTAGGGTTTGATCCCTAGTATCCACTATGTTATGAAATTGATGTTGCTATGACTTTGCTATGCTTAATGATTGTCACTAGGGCCCGAGTGTCATGATTTCAGATCTGAACCTATTATGTTTTCATGAATATATGTGTGTTTTTTATCCTATCTTGCAAGTTATATGCACATATTACGAGTTATGATCTGCATACCCCAAGGTGACAATAATTGGGATTCTTTCCGGTGATTACCGTAGTTTGAGGAGTTCATGTATTCACTAAGTGCTAATGCTTTGTTTCGATTCTCTATTAAAAGGAGGCATTAATATCCCTTAGTTTCCTTATGGACCCCGCTGCCACGGGAGGGTAGGACAAAAAAAAGCATGCAAGGTCTTTTCCATAAGCATGTATGACTATATACGGAATACATGCCTACATTACATTGATGAATTGGAGCTAGTTCTGTGTCGCTCTTGGTTATAACTGCTACATGATGAATAGCATCCAACGCAATTATCCATCGCTGATCCAATGCCTACCATTTTCATATATTGATCTTTGCTAACTTCCTTCTGTCGTTGTTGTTGTTACAATCGCTACAAAATTGCTACTGTTACCGTTACTATCAAACTACCATACTACTTTGCTACTAATCACCTTACTACAGATATTAAGTCTTTCACGTGTGGTTGAATTAACACCTCAACTGCTAATACTTGCGAATATTCTTTGGCTTCCCTTGTGTCGAATTAATAAATTTGGGTTGAATACTCTACCCTCAAAAACTGTTGCGATCCCCTATACTTGTGGGTTATCAGGCTCTCGCCGTCCGATCGCTCCTCGGTCATTGTAGTGGTGGTTGCAACACGGTGGTCGCCTCCATGTAGCTCCGGCCATCATCGATCATAGCATCCCCGCACAACAAAGGGCTCGTGATGCCTGGAAGCTTTTGCAGCTCCCGGAGTTGTGGTTGCAGCTCCCTGCGGGAGTGGTTGTAGCTTTCTGGCTAGGTGGACGCAACATCAAATGAGTTCACGGCAAGGGCCGTGGTGGTATTTGGGGAAGCGTCGGCAGTAGGGGGCAGTGGTGGGTGGTTATTGGTGCTGCAGGAGGGAGGTGATGGGAGAGGAGAAGACGACGGGTGATCGAGGCCTGCAAAGGAGAGAAGGACGATGGAAGCAAAGCGGACGAGTTGGGTCACAATGTAGGAGATATGCCCTAGAGGCAATAATAAATGTTATTGATTATCTCCCTGTTCATAATTAGGTTTAGGTTCCATGCTATAACTGCTATGGTTCTCGAGTCTGCAAATAAAACGAGGCTCGGAGGAAGACTCATATGCACGTGTGGAATAATAAACGATAAAATGTATTCCTAGTCAAGCCTCTATGACTGGCTCAAGTATTGCATGATGATCCTGTTTTCCTGATCATGGGCATGACTATGCCAGCAATTTTGAGGGCACAATGTTAGCAGAACATTTGTGTTGAATCGACCCGATTGATGTTATGCTATGAGATTCCTTCGTCACAAGTTAATGGTTAATAACACAGAGATGGTTAACATTTGCATAATTCCTCAGACCATGAGAGTATCGAGTTTCTTCATGCTTGATTCATGAACTTTGGGGTTTGTTAAACGTCATCCGTAAATGGGTGGCTATTACGGCGGCTTACGGGTTCATGGAAAAGTGTGTCAAGTAACTTGATAGCTCGAGATTGGGATTTGCTCCTCCGACGATGGAGAGATATCTCTGGGCCCTCTCAGTGTTACGGTATCCATCATCGTCTGGCCAGACACTTTGTGATTTGATCACGGGGATGCCGGAACACGGTAACGAGAAAAGAGAACAATACCGGTAACGAGGTAACTAGCATAGTGGACAAGTTGTTGATCCACGGGAATGCCAACATGTCTAACCTCGGGTATTTGTAACATATCGTGAAGCAACAGGAATAGCACACGGCAACTGGAGGTTCACTCGAATATTCATTCGTGTGGGTATAGGGGTCAATATGGGTGTCCACGGCTCCGATGCTGATCATTGATCGGAAGGTGTTTCGGTCATGTCTATACTTCACCGAACCTATAGGGTCACACGCTTAAGGGTCATCTATCTGCTGAATTCTAGACAGGGAGTCTGAGAGAAAATCACCGAAAAGTTTCGGAGACAACGGAAGAGTTCCGGAGAGAGAACACTGAAAAAGTTTCGGTAAAACCGAAAAGTTGTTTCGGATAAAACCATTGATCCAAAAAGGTTTTGGCAAGCACCGGGAATGTTTTGGAGGTTGCCAGATTGGTCTGGTAATTTCTGGAATTTTTCTGGAGAAAAAACCGAAAAAAAAAGTTTCGGAGCTGCCGGAGTTGTTTACCGGGTAAACAAAGATGGTTTTAAATTAAACCACCATACTGGAAATGTTCCAGAGCGCGTCCAGATAATTTTAGAGGGTGCCGGAAATGTTCTGGGACCTTCTGGAATTTTTCAGAAATAATAGTCGCGGAAAACATCTTGTCCCAGCGTGAGGGGACAAGATCCCACAGATCGTGGGGGCTGTTTTTGGGCTGTTTTTGGGGGGGGCCCCTTTGGGGGCAGCCCCCTTGTGGCTGGACAAAATGTTGGGGGGCCCCCCCATGGTGGGGGGCAGCCCCCACAAATGGTGGAGAGTGTTGGGAGGAAGGTGGGGCCCCATGGGGGAACACCATGGACAAGGGAACATGTTTTCTCCATGTTTGGTGGGAACATGTTTTCCTTGTTTGGTGGGTGCATGTTTAGTGGGCTGATTTTCAGCCCCCCCTCACCCCTTCCACCACTATATAAGGAGGAGGAGAGGTGCTCTCCAACTCCACTCCAACTCTCTCACACAAGCCATGCATGATCTGGCATTCTCTCTCCCTCCCACGAAATAGTTTCGTAGTGCCGAAAGGCTGTCTGGGTTCCGGTGGGAACTAGTTCTGGACGGCGAAGCCCTGCCGGATAGATGACACCGTATGTGTGCAACTCTGTAGAGAGGTCGTAGTTTCGATCTTAGTGCCTGAGGGGCTGTTCGAGAGTGCCTCCCGAAGGGCTGTCCAAGTGACGGTCCGAGTTCTGTGAGTGCCTCCCGAAGGGCTGTCCAAGTGACGGTCCGAGTTCTGTGAGTGCCTCCCGAAGGGCTGTCCAAGTGACGGTCCGAGTTCTGTGGGTCCTCCCGAAGGGCTGTCCGAGTGACCGTTCGAGTTTCGAAGGTCCTCCCGAAGGGCTGTCCGCGACACCGTCCGGGGGACTGTTCGACCGCCTCCCGGAGGGCTGTCCGAAGGGAAGACGAGAGTATACATCCTCGCGGTTGGGAGGTTGTAAATCCTAGCTGCGGGGATCTGCACCGATGATCGTCATCGACTCTACTTCCGCTGCGCTTCGAGTCGGTAACGAAAATGATCAAACCTTGTATGCAGTCTCCATAGTGGTCCTGGGCTGGTGCGTAGGTCGGAATTTTTTTTGTTTTCTGCTGCGTTACCCTACAGTGGCATCAAGAGCCGTGCTATGCGTAGATGCAGGTTGCGATCTAGAATACATGAGATGTATGGGTGTTGCACAATATAATTAGGTAGTAGATGAGTTCTATTACTGAAAATTATTTGTGCGGGTAGCAGATGAAATCTGTTACCCGATGTTCTTGTTACTTCCCTTGAATTTGCGTAGTCCTGATCTTGACAGCATTCTGGAATCTCACAAAGTTCTGGCAATCCGCGATCCTTTCATGCTACTCCTGAGTATGCTGATTGACAGATCAACGAAGTGCTAACAGTTCTTTGGGTTCCACTTTAGTTAAAGAAAGATGGATGTTTCGCAGACGAAAGGGCAATGCAGATATGATCTGCACGGGGGTCATGCGTATGACGAAGTTTAGTATGGGGCTCGAGATTTTATTATCTCGGTTTTCATACACCCTGGAAAGTTAATCTAGCAACTTGAATTATCATACTTGATGATGGACGTTGGTAGCTTCGGTTTGTTTCAAAACCTTAGAAGCCACGTAAAACAAGTTTTTGCATGAACCGATTAGAGGCGTCTAACTTGGTTTTGCAGGAGGGTTTGCATGTGCATATGATGTGGTATAGCAGTGCTCATAATAATTTGATTATGTATGAGATGACTATATGATGTAAATTGATTAACATGACCTGCGTGTCATGATTTGGCATGATGGCTGGAGCCATATGATTGCACTTTAAATGACCTGCGTGTCAACCTTGTGTAATGCACTTATTTTATTAGCTATAGGGATAGCAATATTATCTGGTGCATCGACAACGTGGTGGCAATCTTCGCGAAGGTGAACACCGACGCGAATGCCGAAGACGAAGAAATACAAGACTTCTCCGTCAGAAAGGGCTATACCATATCATGCTATTATGAATTGCCTGAGATGTTTATCCCTTATGATGCACCCTTCTTGATTGCGCGGTAGTCGCTTTTATTAGGGTGATCTCTCACAAAATATCAAGTAGTTAGTGTTCTCCCAAGTGTAGCACCGTCACGGCACCTAACTTTTCGGGGCATCGCAGGATCTCCCTGGGTGCGAACGATTAGGGATGTGTGAGGCGGGTGAGTTGAGACCTCGCAGCGAGATCACTTGGTTGTCTTGACGTTCTGGAAGGATCTCCCTGAGCTCGGAACACGCCCATCGAAAGATGAACAAGAGTCACATAGAGATGTGATCGGCAAGTTTTCCTACCGATTGAAGTTCGCGCCATCAGTGTTCATCTCGTTCAATGGCGTTGAATGGAAATGCGGGTCTTGAATCACTCACAATCAATTATGAGAGATATTGATTTGAGTGGGAGCGCACTGTTGAATTAACTTGTTTAATTCTCAGTGCAATTAATTATGGACACTGTCTAAGTGTTATATGCATAATAGTTGTAGAATAATGGCTCGCGTTTCCACCTTCCCTATTAAAATTGAATAGCTGTTAAATATCTGGTTAAAACTTTACGGTTTGTAACGTAATGTGAGGATTGTCCTCAAGAGTGCCGAGAAGGACTTTGTCCTATCGCATACTTTGGTATTCTCTCGCTTATGCTATGGATCATGTGACTCTCGTCCTTCGATCCAAAAGCTAGAATTCCGTTTCAGTCAAATGCAATACATTTTCTTCCATGAGACCTGAACTTCGAAAGTTTGGATAGTTATGTGATATTCATGGAATCTGAAAATCATTTTCAGAGACAGACAAAGGCTAAAAGATATGAGATATCCAAAGCAATGTTTGTTTGCAAACTATTAGTAAAGGAGTTTACTATGCATTAGACTGATAAGAGAGGGATCCAGAAGAACGCCTGTCATATGATGAAAGGTGAATAAAACAACAACTTAAAGAGAAAGGAAGTGTCCGAAGGATGTTAGTGTGACTTACACACCTAGGAAGTCCGGGGCTAACGCCACTCTTAAGTTCGGTGCTTCTTCTGAGAGTAGGAGAAATACTAAAAGTTAAACTGTTAGAAGTATAATGGCAAAAAGGAAAGAAGACTGGAATATCCAGCTCATGTATGAATGTCATACAAGTTTTTGATGTATAGAAGGCTGGTCAAAGATATAGTTCTTGGGAATTATGGTTAAACATGTTAATCACTAATTTTTGGGTATTGTGAGTTAATCACAAAGATACCCGCTCGATTGCATTCTGTTGCAACTCGATGTAAAAACTACTATGGCCTGAAAGACTAGCCAGAAATGAGTTTTAGGTATACACAGGGAACATAGTAAATGTTACTATACCTTCCATCGGTGTATTACCGTCTGTATTTATTTTTATAATTCATTTGGAGTTTCACAAACTCTAGCCCATTGCATAAGGTATCTTGCAAGAAGGTTGTTTATAAGAGAACTTTTGATGTTCGATGTTATGAGTAACATAAGGGCCATACTTTCATTATGAATGAGATGTATGTTATGAATATTGATAATAATACATTACCTCTGGGTTTACTTTCATAATTCATTTTAGAGTTTCATACACTCTAGCCCATTACACAATGTTTGTTGCAAAAGAGTTGTTCATAAAAACAACAATTGTTGTTCAGTATTATGAATAACATGAAGGGCCATGCTTCCATCCTAGATGGGATGTATGTTATGAATATTGATGGTAATATGATACATCCATAACATTGACGCTAAATGTCGCAAGACTAAAAGAATACCACACAAGTGTGGCACTGCATTTGGTCACATTGGAGAAACCCGCATGGATAAATTCCATTATGATGGATTTTGAAGTCGTTTGATTTTGAATCATCTGACACTTGCAACTTTCCTCCGAAAAGAGAAGTGACTGAAATACCGTTCACAGGCCATAAGGAACGGACAACAAACTTATTGGTGATCATACATTTGATGTGTGTAGTCCGATAAAGGTTGTTGCAAGTAGTGGATTTATCTATCTTCAAAAATGACTCAAGTAGATATGTGGATATATACTTGATGAGACGTAAGTCTGGATCTTTTGAAATCATTCGAAAGGTTTTCAAATATGAAGTAGAAGTTATTGTAACAAGAAAATTATGTTTCCACAATTCGATTGCAGAAAGAAATATTTGAGTTACAAGTTTAGCGAATGTCTGATGAGTTGTGAAAGGGGTTTCATAACTTGCACCTCCCGGAACACCACTGCAAGTGGAAAGTCCGTGAAGATGTAATCGAACCATTTATGACATGGTGAGATCAAAGATGACATAAATAAATTTGGCATTATCCCTTTTAAAAGTGATGCTTTAGGGACTGCGGCTTTTACACTGAAAAGAGCTTCATCAGGTCTGTTGAAATGACGAAATGGTATGGTACGCCCAACCATGTTATATCTTTTCTTAACATTTGGAATATGGGGCTTGTGTAAAAGGTTACAAACCTATTCCAAATCAGACAAGTGCTACTTTGTAGGTTATCCCAAGTCATTGGGTATTCCCCCACCACTATACCGAGGCAAAAGTTTTTGCCGCAAAACGGTATGCTTTTTGAAGAAAATGGTTCTTTGAAAAAGGTGAGTGGGAGAATAGTGCAACTCGACGAGATAAACAGTATCTTCGCCATCAGATCAAAGGAAAGAGACCTTGGAAGTAATTCCGGAGTTTCCTACTGCGACTGATACGGAAGTCTCTACAATAAAATGTATGGACTTCGGTCGAACTTGCAGCTGAACCACGTAGGCAAGGCTCGTGCAAACCTCTCAGGTGCGCAAATGAGATATTGTTGTTAGACAACAGTATACCTACGATACACAAGGAAGCGTTGATGGGCCCTAACTCCGGAATTGGCTAAATGCCAATACAATCCGAGATAGTTTCCATATAAGTGATTCAAGATTAAAACCTTGATACACCTTTCGGAAGACTTAGAGTCTGACGAATATTTATGGAACTATAACTGATATGAATAAAAATGTTTTATCCATAAAGCTCGACTTGTTGCAATATACAAGTTCAAGGAGTTGACTACGATGAGGTTGCTTCATCGTAGCGATGCTTAAATTCGGTTCGGGTTGAACTAGCAATTAATACATATTTCATATCATGAGATATAAAACAATGGATGACAAAAGGATTTCCATCTGATGGAAATGAAACCAAGGACCTGCATGTGTTACAGTCCAAGGTATTTTGTCAATCCAGAGGATGCTAGAAAGGGTGCAAACTTCAGAGTTCCAGCGATGGACAGAAGAGAGCAAATTGATGTTATGCTATGAGTTACATTCGTCACATATTAATGGTTAATAACACAGAGATGGTTAATGTTTGCAAAATTCCTTAGACCATGAGAGTGTCGAGTTTCTTCATACTTGCTTCATGAACTTTGGGGTTTGTTAAACGTCATCCGTAAATGGGTGGCTATTACGGCGGCTTACGGGTTCATGGAAAAGTGTGTCAAGTAACTTGATAGCTCGAGATTGGGATTTGCTCCTCCGACGATGGAGAGATATCTCTGGGCCCTCTCGGTGTTACGGTATCCATCATCGTCTGGCCAGACACTTTGTGATTTGATCACAGGGATGCCGGAACACGGTAACGAGAAAAGAGAACAATACCGGTAACGAGGTAACTGGCATAGTGGACAAGTTGTTGATCCACGGAAATGCCTACATGTCTAACCTCGGGTATTTGTAACATATCGTGAAGCAACAGGAATAGCACACGGCAACTGGAGGTTCACTCGAATATTCATTCGTGTGGGTATAAGGGTCAATATGGGTGTCCACGGCTCCGATGTTGATCATTGATCGGAAGGTGTTCCGTGTCATGTCTATACTTCACCGAACCTATAGGGTCACACGCTTAAGGGTCATCTATCTGCTGAATACTAGACAGGGAGTCTGAGAGAAAATCACCGAAAAGTTTCGGAGACAACGGAAGAGTTCCGGAGAGAGAACACTGAAAAAGTTTCGGTAAAACCGAAAAGTTGTTTCGGATAAAACCATTGATCCAAAAAGGTTTCGGCAAGCACCGGGAATGTTTTGGAGGTTGCCAGATTGGTCTGGTAATTTCTGGAATTTTTCTGGAGAAAAAACCGAAAAAAAAGTTTCGGAGCTGCCGGAGTTGTTTACCGGGTAAACAAAGATGGTTTTAAATTAAACCACCATACTGGAAATATTCCAGAGCGCGTCCAGATAATTTTAGAGGGTGCCGGAAATGTTCTGGGACCTTCTGGAATTTTTCAGAAATAATAGTCGCGGAAAACATCTTGTCCCAGCGTGAGGGGACAAGATCCCACGGATCGTGGGGGCTGTTTTTGGGGGGGCCCCCTTTGGGGGCAGCCCCCTTGTGGCTGGACAAAATGTTGGGGGGCCCCCCATGGTGGGGGGCAGCCCCCACAAATGGTGGAGAGTGTTGGGAGGAAGGTGGGGCCCCATGGGGGAACACCATGGACAAGGGAACATGTTTTCTCCATGTTTGGTGGGAACATGTTTTCCTTGTTTGGTGGGTGCATGTTTAGTGGGCTGATTTTCAGCCCCCCCTCACCCCTTCCACCACTATATAAGGAGGAGGAGAGGTGCTCTCCAACTCCACTCCAACTCTCTCACACAAGCCATGCATGATCTGGCATTCTCTCTCCCTCCCACGAAATAGTTTCGTAGTGCCGAAAGGCTGTCTGGGTTCCGGTGGGAACTAGTTCTGGACGGCGAAGCCCTGCCGGATAGATGACACCGTATGTGTGCAACTCTGTAGAGAGGTCGTAGTTTCGATCTTAGTGCCTGAGGGGCTGTTCGAGAGTGCCTCCCGAAGGGCTGTCCAAGTGACGGTCCGAGTTCTGTGAGTGCCTCCCGAAGGGCTGTCCAAGTGACGGTCCGAGTTCTGTGAGTGCCTCCCGAAGGGCTGTCCAAGTGACGGTCCGAGTTCTGTGGGTCCTCCCGAAGGGCTGTCCGAGTGACCGTTCGAGTTTCGAAGGTCCTCCCGAAGGGCTGTCCGCGACACCGTCCGGGGGACTGTTCGACCGCCTCCCGGAGGGCTGTCCGAAGGGAAGACGAGAGTATACATCCTCGCGGTTGGGAGGTTGTAAATCCTAGCTGCGGGGATCTGCACCGATGATCGTCATCGACTCTACTTCCGCTGCGCTTCGAGTCGGTAACGAAAATGATCAAACCTTGTATGCAGTCTCCATAGTGGTCCTGGGCTGGTGCGTAGGTCGGAATTTTTTTTGTTTTCTGCTGCGTTACCCTACACACAACGCGTGAGGGGATTGATCGGGGCGCGAAATAGGAAGGGACGCGCGAGAGGATTGATCATGGTGTGAAATAGGAAGGGCCACAACCAGTGCGAGGCAACCGGCCAAGCTTTTGGCCGGCTGGCCGATTAGAATCGTTTACCCTCAAGTTACTCAATAACCTTATTTTGTAGGGCAAGTTACTCAATAATTTTTTTTGGCAGGGCAAGTTACTCAATAATTTTTTTTGGCAGGGCAAGTTACTCAATAATTTTGCACTACTAGCAAGTCTTTCAGTAGTACAGTGGCAGCTATTTCAGTTCTTCTTCTTTTCGACGGTACAAGCACTAAGAGCATCTATAGCCAGGCACCCCAAACCCACATCAAACGCTCGAGCGCGCGGCCCGGTCAGTGAACGGTCAAAAAATCCGACCCAAACGGGCGCCTCAAAGCGACCTCAAACGTCCGGGCTGACCGGTACCCCTCATTTGCATCTCAAATATGGGGTGGATATGGGGAGGCCCAGGTGTGACCGGGCGCGTCCACCACGTCAGATCCGGCCATGCTTGCCCACTCGACCCCACATATATTTGTCACCATCCACTCTCCAAACCAAACCCTTGCCACTTCACTCCATTCCACTCCACTCTGCCACCCAAGCTCCCGTCCGGCATCTCCGACCTTCTCCGACATGGCGGACAGCAGATCCGATGACGACCAGTATGGATCCGTCGACTAGGGTATCGCCCCGTGCGGGTTGAAGGAGACAATGGTCGTCCGCATTGCACTCCGCCGCTCCCGGGAGGACAATGCCCGGCCGATGGTGGGATCTGTCCGGCGAGAGCCCGTTGCGTTGGTGCATCGGGCGCTCGGTTCCTCCGAGGTTGGACCATCGCGGTCCTCCCGGAGCCTTCCAATCTCCCTTTCCCCATCACCAGTCCGGCGGACTACTAGTCCTACCGGGACCGGTGTGCCCGTCGTGGGAAGGAGAGGATGAGGGTCGCCAAGGTCTCGCTACCGACATAGTGGCGACAGAGGCGGCTGATGCGGTGGCGCGCACTGCCGCAGAGGAGGAAGTCATTCGTGCCCGCATTCTAAAGAAGTGACATCAAAGGAACACATGCACCCTCGCCCGAGAGCAGAATCAGGTGGTCCGTGCCATGGCTGGACTGCCCCCAAGGAGGAGAAGGAGGACATCGACAGGGCGGACAGCTCCAACGATGAGCAGATATGACTCGATCCATACTGCTTTTTCGACCGCTACTTTCATGAGAAGGACGGCAAAGGCCCCGAGAAGGGCAAGGGGCAGCCGTGGATGAGCTAGCATGTAGGTAAAACATGCCAATTTTTTATAGTTTGGCGGCATGTCCTGATATAGTAGCCTGACGATGTGTGTAATGCATCGTTTACATAGTTGCATGAGTTTGTATGGATTTGAGATATGATAATTAAGGTGTCCGATTGTGAGAAGGAAAAATTTAAGAAGTGCCTGGTCAGTGCTCACGGACGTGCTCAGACACGTCGCAGGCGTTTGAGGGGCCAGATTTGCCACGTCTGGTTGTAGATGCTCCGAACCGAAGAACTCAGGTAGCTAGTCACACCACCATCTTCTTTTCGGCACCATTGTCCTCTTTTTCAGCAGCCGCAAAAGGGAGCATATAAGTAGAAGTAGACATGTTTTTGTAAGGAATATCTGTCTGTCAAACATGTTTTACCACTGAAGAAGCACCTTGCAGCCATGTGGCCAAACAAAATCAAAGCTCGAGATGGCACAGATAGCAGCATGCATGCCTCACTTCAGTCTTCACACCAGCATTTGCTTTCAATTTCGTATCCTTGCCATCTTCATCGTCGCTATCGACATCTTATGTAGAATCTTCACAAAATGCAAGTTAGGCTAACCGAACCATGAGTCACACTCACATCAAGTTAGCACCTTCAGAGAAATCACACATACATTTTCTATCAACCACCTTATCATATATTTATATCTAATAATAAAAGGGCTATTGCTTCTGGCGGTACGTCACGGAAATTGCCCCAAAGTTGCAAAATATTACACTCCAATGCCACCTATAAGTGATGAAAAACCATTCACACAACCTGGCCGGTCCATGCAGCAGGGACTTCCTATACTACGCTCTGCCCGATAGGAAAAGACGCAGCGCGTCCATTTGGGCCGACCCATGTCCATGTGGCCTGTTTTTTATATTTCATTCTTTATTTTTCTTTTTCTTATCTGTTTTCCTTTTTTCTACTTTAAATAATTTGAGACTTCAAATAAGTTCCAATTTTTTTAAATTATAATTTTTAAATAAAATGTTTAATAAATCATAAAATGTTTGTGAATTCAAAAAATATTCATGATTTTGTAAAAACATGTTTGCTTATCCACCAAATGTTCGATATTTTGAAAACAAATGTTCAGGAAAAAAATGTTCATGATTTTTAGAAAAGTTCGTGTATTAAAAAATGTTAATGAAATTGAACAAAATTTCGCCAATTCAAAAATGTTCATGAACAGAAAAATATCCTAAAAATTTCAAAACTATTCTCGACTTACAAAATAATTTACCCATTCCTTAAATGTTCGCTGATTCGAAAAACGATGATGCATTTCAAAAAATGTTCGGTAAATAAAAGAATGTACGCTAAATCAAAAAAATGTTCGTGAATTTCCAAAATTGTTCCACCAATTTCCAAAAAATGTTCATCGATTATAGAAATGTTCACCGATTTAAGAACATTATTTCAATGTTCACAATTTTAAAAAAATGTTTACATATAGTATAAAATGTTCATGAATTCAAAAAATGCTCTTGATTTTAGAAAATGTTCAAAAATTTGTAAAAGTATTCATGAATTTGAAAAATATTCATGATTTGAAATTTTTGCACGAGTTTAAAAAAATGTTCATGATTTCACGAAATTGAGAGTGATAGTGTATCTCGATGATGCAGCAAAATGTGGCCTTGACCATTGGAGATTATGAAAAAAATCTCCCGGTGCAACGCACGGGCGCTTTTGCTAGTAAAATAAAACAATATTCCTACCCAGAGACATGCTCCCATCACAAAATATTGGCATGACAACATTAGTCGTGGGACACCCATCCGAAC
Source organism: Thinopyrum elongatum (assembly GCA_011799875.1). NCBI lineage: Eukaryota > Viridiplantae > Streptophyta > Magnoliopsida > Poales > Poaceae > Thinopyrum > Thinopyrum elongatum. The sequence goes on along the minus strand of CM022302.1, from coordinate 35,658,968 downwards.
TGCTGCTAAAATGAATCTGTTACGACAGCAACACAGTACTCCCAATAGATTTCACAAACACCAGAGCCCTTCCTTCCAAGTGACCCATCCACAGGTTCCAAACCAAAGTGAGCTACTAAGCTCTCCTGCGCTAACTAAAAACAGAATGCAGCTGTCTCTAATTCTTAATAGCCATGCTTACCAGTATTGTAAAGCTGGAGTCATCTAGTTTCATCAATTAATTCTTTCCCTGATTCCACACTTGAAAAGAGACAAAACGAACATCCTCCCAAAGTGAAATTCAAACTAGACTTTACAGTCATAAATCCTCTACTATCCGGATGAAAAGCCAGTCAGTGTCAATCTGCTAAGTCAAGCAGAAGGTGCCTTCTAATAAGTTGCACATCTCCTGTCCTGTGATTGGACCAATTGGCTCCTCTTCTTTCCGCAACAAAGAGCTACCGCAAAACGAGCTGGGTCTTCTGGTGGATCCCAGGGACAGCCATCCATCCATCCCTCCAGATGGTCAGGGAGGCCGCGTCTTACTACATGCCTTATAAGGTAGGCAAGCAATTGCCGATGTGCAGAGCTCTCCAAGGTTCATATCACATATGTGAGCCAGAATGCATATTTTAAGTATGCAACAGTCAAAAAGTAAAATTCAGCTACAACAATGGTAAATCCAGTTCTTACACCAGAAAATCAAATGTTCATGCAGAAAAATATCAATCAGCTGAGTACTCCCAAAATGAGCGACAAATCAAATTTACCATTGCATAGAAACAATTTGTGGGGCGTGATGATTGCTGCAGCTTGCGAGCATATAGGCGCAAATAAAGCTAAACCGCTGATGAGAAGCTACTGGGCAAGTAATGTTTGCGAAACCAATGAAGGAATCTCACACACAGGTCTATTATTTTGTTGGCAAAAGGAAATTTGTTCTAAGAAAATCATACACTGCAGAGGAGCCATCACGCAAAGATCAACAGCATATAACGGAATACCTAAAGCACAATTACTTCTATATCCAGCTTAGATTACAAAAGGCACCACATATGTTGCGTGAGAAAACAGCAAGATAGGGCTTTGCCATATCTTGATCAACGGAAAACAGCAAATGAATTTTTCTCTAAAACTCCTGTAATCACTGGTCTTTTTTATGATAACGAAGCGATTTGTCAACAGAATTAGCTAAGCCCAGTCTCAATGTTCTGAAAACATAATAACTCATGTCATACAGATGCAAGAATAACGGCAAATAAATCAGAAGGAAAAATACATACACCCAATAGACATATATTTTCTAAGCCTAATCAAAATATTAAACACTGAAACTGTAAGTTGAGTACTAATTAACATATGATGGAAAAAAAGAAGACGAAATGAAAACTGGACATGCTAGATAAACTTTGACATGAAAACAGAACGTACGGATTGTGCTATCTTCTCTACCGAATAACGACATCAACAGGTAATAGTTCAGAAATCAAATCATCAGTTCCATTAGGCACTAGCCATGACCAAACCATCATACAACAGACATAGTATAGCAGACAGCCACCATTCGGACAGGCAAACTGGCAAAGAATGGCGAATCAGGAATTACCAGATTTAGCGAAAACTATGGTATGACAAGAATTTTCAAAGTTCAATCCCACATTCTTGGTTCATGTAAATCTGAATCTAGTGGGCACTTGCCCTCTGCAAGCGTCAGCATAGTCTTCAGCAAGGTGTGGTGCGGCTTCCTTGTGAGGGCGTATGTACTTCTCCACAAATGCCTCCTCAGTCACCTTGAAAACTGAATAGTAGTTTGGGTCGCACCTGAGCAATCCATTTTCCTTGAGAAACTTTACAGCGTGGTGCCGGGACCTGAGCCGGCCCTCCAGGCTGTAAGTGAGCATTGCCGGCCAACGAGCAATGAAGTCCGGTTCCAGCCCCACCTCGGAGAAGAGGAAGTCGGACTTGCTCTGCAGCATCTGACCACCTGAACGTCTTCTTCAAGTAGCGAATTTTGGTGGTGATGGTCTCCTCGCTCTGGAATGTGACAGCCCTCAGTGCGTACTTGAACATCCCAGAGCCACGGGGCACACCGAGGCTTTCGGCGCATGCCACCATCGCCTGGACACGCTCTGGCTTGGTGCTAAGCAGCATCCCCGGCGCAGTGAGACACAGCATGGTAATAGCGCAACCATCTAGCCCGCACTCCTGCAGGTAGGCAATGTTGGGCTTGACCCTCCCCTCGAGGTCAGCACCGGCGAGGTAGCCACGCTTGATCTTGAGCACCCGGAAGAGGTTCTCGGAGGAGCCGAAGAGGAGCAGGTAGTAGTGCAGCTTAGAGACGAGATGTCTGCGGCGGAAATGGCCGCCAGCGGCGGTGAGCAAGGCGTAGCGGGCGATCTCGGAACGCGAGAGACCGAGGGCTGCGAGATCGGCCAAGATGGATGCCAGGGTCCGCCCCACGCCGGCGCAGAGGAGCTTGGGGTCCTTGGCGACGAGGGCGGCGACGTCGGAGCTGGAGAAGCCCTGGACGGAGTGGAAGGCGAGGACGGCGTCGGGTTTGGCGGGGGACTTGAGGTGGGAGAGCTTCTGTTGGAAATATGAGTAATTTACCGAATGATTTTATTAACAGAAATACTAGATAAAACATGACTAATATAGCAGTGATAAAATAAGTCATGCGATCTGACAAAGAGAAGCTAAATAGCATTTTCATATATGAACTGTAACTAAACATATCTAGAGCAGACAGTATAGCAAGTTGCATATATGAAGTAGAAGCTAACATATCTAGGGCAAACACTAGAATAAGGAACTGTGGCAGGGACTCTAACAGAAAGAGCAAGAACACGTACGAGACAGCAGCAGCAGAAGCACTGGACTTGGGGTCGACATCCTCGCCAGCCATGTCGTCGAGGAGGTTGTCGACGTTTGGGAAGAAGTCGTCGTCGGGGAAGTAGTCGTCGGAGTCCGGGGCGTCCGTGACGAAGGAGTCAGTAGTCGCGCAGAGCGCTCCCCAAAAACCTTATCACCCTTCTCCCGTACAGGACTCAAAGAGGTGCGGTTTCGGAGGCCTACTGTTCCGACTCGCGGTGCACGCCGCAAGCCGGGATGAGGAAGACAGTAGCAGCTCAGCGCTAGGAACCGATGGCGAGAGGAAGAAGCAGTTCTGGTGCGTCTCTCTGAGAGGAGCGACCTCCCTTTTATAGGCGCAAGAGAAGGAGGCGAGAGGCTGCGCCGGGAGCTGAAGGGAACGAGGGAGACGAAATGAACAGACTTCAGCCGAAGAGGCGAGCCGTTCGGATTCAGTGTCCACTACAGAAAAACGTTTCAGCTCCCGCGCGACCTTTCGTATACCCGTCGTGCGTGGCAAAAATTTAGACATCGGCTCGGCTCATTCCCGCAACCCGCGTCGCGTCGAGGCGTGGCGAGGCGGGCGGCGGAGGAGGAGCGCGCGTGGATGTCCCTCTTGTTCTCATCCTCATACATATGAGGAAAGAACCTCCCTTATAAAGAGGTCCAACTCCCTCTAAACTACCAATATGGGACTAAACTTTAGTTCCACCTCTTGCCTTGCACGAATGGGCTGCGTGGGCCTCTAGGATTTATTAGGAATTTCTGAAACTGCTATTGGGCTGGCCCATAAATAGATAAAATTACAGCAATCCCCCACCAGATCCTAGAGGCACATAGAGTTTGCCTTTAGTTCCAAAACACTGTTTTATATACCGGTACTGCAGTGGAGACTGTTAAGTTGAACTTCCACCTAGAACTCTATGCTACACTAGTAAGCAACTTGAACAGTTGACTGGGCCTTGAACTGCAAGTTTTCTGCGAATCTAGCTTCACACAAAGCCTTGACCGATTCGTGGCTACCGTGGGTCTTCCCCGCGAGTGGAGCTTATGCGTCATACTCCGAGACCTTTCATGAGTTTACTAGAGAGAACACTACTCTCATAGATTGCGACGTTTAACAATCAGACTCATATAGGTGCGTTCTTCAAAAGATGTTCTGCAGGACAACATCTCTGCTTCAATGAGCCACTTAGAACACATTAAGATATACATCAACCTGCCATGCAGATTTAGGAGAGTATTGCATCTTCATGGAGTGGTATTGTTAACAGTAAGGATACTCTCCTCTCAGTTGACCAACAGCTTGTCTTCCACATCTAATTCACAGGATCTCCGATCACATAGACTAGGTTACCACTGTGAACAATTCATATTGTGGGTCTCATACCCATCTCCCTCGATGCATTATCTATAACATTACGTGATAGACCCTCAGTAAAAGGATCTGCTAGATTCTTAGGCGTTTGGATATAATCCAATGCAATAACTCCGGAGTTTTTCAATTTTCTGACAGACTTTAACCTTCTCTGAACGTGTCTTGATGACTTCATGTTATCCTTTGAGCTGCTCACTTTCGTGATCACAGTTTGATTGTCACAGTTCATAAGGATACCCGGCACAGGTTTCTCAACAACCAGCAAGTCATTCAAGAGCCGACGAAGCCAATCTGCTTCGACCGTAGCTTTATCTAGTGCTGTGAGTTCTGCTTCCATTGTTGACCTTGTTAAGATGGTCTACTTGCAAGACTTCCAAGAAACAACGTCACCTCCATGAGTGAATACATATCCGCTCGTGGCCTTTATCTCATCAGCATCTGAGATCCAGTTTGAGTCACTATACCCTTCCAGTACCTTTGGGTACCCAGTGTAGTGAATTCCATAATTCGCAGTGCCTTTCAAATAACGCAAAACTCTCTCTAGAGCTTTCCAATGCACATCTCCTGGTTTTGAAACAAACCGACTCAGTTTGCTAACAGCAAAAGAGATGTCAGGCCTTGTAGCACTGGCTAAGTACATAAGCGAGCCAATAATCTGAGAATATTTCAATTGATCTCTAGCAATTCTTCGATTCTTTCGAAGCAATACACTGGCATCATATGGTGTTGGAGAGGGCTTGCAGTCACTATAACCAAAGCGACTAAAGATCTTTTCCACATAGTGAGATTGAAGTAATGTAATCCCACCATCATCGTCTCTCAACAACTTGATATTCAGAATGACATCAGCCACTCCTAAATCCTTCATATCAAAACAACGAGATAGGAAATCCTTGACCTCCTTAATAACATTCAGATTTGTTCCGAAAATCAGTATGTCATCAACATACAAGCAAAGAATAACTCCCTCGCCCCCACCATGGCGATAGTACACACATTTATCAGCTTCGTTTACAACGAAGCCTGCAGCTGTTAAAGTTCTTTCAAACTTCTCATGCCACTTCTTGGGTGCTTGCTTAAGTCCATACAAAGACTTCAGCAACTTGCACACTTTTCCTTCCTGACCATCTAGTACAAACCCATCTGGTTGTTCCATGTAAATTTCCTCATCCAACTCTCCATTTAGGAAAGCAGTCTTAACATCCATTTGATGGACGAGAAGACCATGTGAGGCAGCTAGTGAAAGTAGAACTCGAATAGTGGTCAGTCGAGCCACAGGTGAGTAGGTATCAAAGAAATCTTCACCTTCCTTTTGGGTATAACCCTTGGCCACGAGCCGTGCCTTGTACTTTTCGATAGTACCATCAGGCCTAAGCTTCTTCTTGAATACCCATTTGCACCCTATAGGTTTGCACCCATAAGGACGCTCAGTTATCTCCCAAGTTTCATTTGCCAAGATAGAATCCATCTCACTACGGACCGCTTCCTTCCAGTAGTCAGCATCTTCAGATGCATAGGCCTCTGAAATAGAACTGGGAGTGTCATCTATGAGATACACAAGAAAATCATCACCAAAGGACTTTGCAGTCCTCTGTCTCTTGCTCCTAGTAGGAACTTCATTGTTCTCCTCCACAGGATTTTCAAAGTGTTCCATCGAAATGGCAGGTTCAGTAATTGTAACTGGTTCCTGATTCGATGAACTAGGCATCTCCTGATTAGATGAGGTAGCCATATCCTTCATGGGAAAGATATCTTCAAAGAAAGCTGCATCATTCGACTCCATGATCGAACCGACATGCATGTCAGGTACCTCAGATTTTACAACCAAGAATCTATAACCAATGCTATGAAAAGCATATCCCCAGGAAAACACAATCCACAGTCTTTGGTCCAAGCTTGCGCTTCTTTGGAATTGGCACATTGACTTTCGCCAAACAACCCCAGGTTCGTAGATAAGAGAGCTTTAACCTTTTCTTCTCCCATTCCTCGAATTGAATTATCTCTTTGTTCTTTGTGGGAACTCGGTTTAGTACATGACATGCTGTCAATATCGCCTCCCCCCACCATGCCTTGGAGAGACCCGATATGTCTAACATGGCATTAACCAAATCAGTTAGAGTACGGTTCTTTCTTTCGGCCACCCCATTTGACTGAGGTGAATAGGGAGGCGTCCTCTCATGGATTATACCATGTTCCGCACAAAAGGAATCAAATTCATTTGATAAATATTCTCCACCACGATCGGACCTAAGCCTCTTAATCTTTCGATCAAGTTGGTTTTCCGCTTCAGCTTTACAGATCTTGAAATAGTTCAAAGCCTCATCCTTAGATTTCAGAAGATACACATGGCAGTATCTAGTGGAGTCATCAATTAACGTCATAAAATATTTCTTTCCACCTTTTGTCAACACACCATTCATTTCACAAAGATCTGAATGTATGAGCTCTAGTGGTGCAAGATTTCTCGTTTCCGCAGTCGTATGAGACTTACAAGGTTGCTTAGCTTGCACACATACTTGACACTTAGATCCCTTGACAGTGGTGAAACTAGGGATTAAGTTCAACTTAGCTAATCGCGACATGCAACCAAAGTTAACATGACAAAGACGTGAATGCCACACATTTGATTCACTATTATTGCAAACATGATTAACAACTTTATATAAACGTCTGACAAGGATAAACGAAACAGGCCTCCTGACTCATAGCCTTTACCAACAAAGGTTCCATACTTGAATATTACAAATTTATTCGACTCAAAAACAAGCTTGTAGCCATTTCTACACAGAAGAGATCTGCTAACAAGATTTTTATTGACGGAGGGGACATAATGCACATTCTTCAGCCGCACGATCTTCCCCGAAGTAAACTTCAGATCGACCGTGCCAACACCACGAACAGAAGCACTTGAACCGTTGCCCATCAGCACGGTGGAAGTCCCTGCGGTCTGATAAGACGAAAACATGGAAATATCACCGCATACATGCACATTAGCACCCGTGTCAATTAACCAATTAGGAGAATGACATACTGAAAGAATAGTGGGAAATATACCATACCCAGCATCCTTCATGTCAGTGTCTCCAATGACAACATTAGCGGTCTTGCCGCCTTTCCCAAGATGGCGCTTGTCATAGCGATTAGGGCAACTAGGAGCCCAATGATCAGGATCTCCACACATGACAAACACCTTTCTTCTTGTCATTCTTCTTCTTGAAGTTCGTGTGCTGTACAGCCTTGTTCTTCCCATCAAACTTTGCTTTTCCATCAAACTTGCCCTTGTTCTTGAACTTGTGGGGCTGGAAGTTTTTCTTCTGTACCAGATTGGCACTAGATCCTCCCTCAATACCTCGAGCACGTGTGTCCTTTGCTCTCGCCTTTTCTTCCACATCAAGAGTACCAATGAGATCCGGAACGGAAAACTCCTGCCTCTTATGCTTCAGTAAGGTAGCAAAGTTCCTCCACGAAGGAGGAAGCTTAGTGATGATACCTCTGGCAACAAACTTGTCCGGTAGAATACAATTGAAGTGCTCAAGTTCTCTAGCAAATGACTGTATCTCATGAGCTTGCTCAACCACGGAGCGCTCTTCAGTCATCCTGTAATCATAGAATTGCTCCATGATGTACAGCTCAGTGCCAGCATCCGAGACCCCAAACTTGGCCTCGAGTGCGTCCCACATATCTTTTCCATTATCAATTGACGCATAAGCATCAACTATGTTCTCACCAAGAACACTCAAGAGAGCAGCCTTAAATAGAGTATCCATTTTCTGAAAAGCTTGTGCCTTTTGAGCATCATACTCTCCTTCAGGTTTGCCAAGAGTGGCGTCATAGCAACTCATGGCTTGAAACCATAAGACTGCTCTCACGCGCCACCTCTTATAGTGGATACCCTCAAACATAGGAGGTCTCATGGAAGCAGCAAAACCACTCGGGGTAAATTGCCTATAATAAGGTTTTTGGATTGTTCGAAATATGAGCAATTTACCGAATGATTTTATTAACAGAAATACTAGATAAAGCATGACTAATATAGCAGTGATAAAACAAGTCATGCGATCTGACAAAGAGAAGCTAAATAGCATTTTCATATATGAACTGTAACTAAACATATCTAGAGCAAATAGTATAGCAAGTTGCATATATGAAGTAGAAGCTAACATATCTAGGGCAAACACTAGAACAAGGAACTGTGGCAGGGACTCTAACAGAAAGAGCAAGAACACGTACGAGACAGCAGCAGCAGAAGCACTGGACTTGGGGTCGACATCCTCGCCAGCCATGTCGTCGAGGAGGTTGTCAACGTTGGGGAAGAAGTCGTCGTCGGGGAAGTAGTCGTCGGAGTCCGGGGCGTCCGTGACGAAGGAGTCAGTAGTCGCGCAGAGCGCTCCCCAAAAACCTTATCACCCTTCTCCCGTACAGGACTCAAAAAGGTGCGGTTTCGGAGGCCTACTGTTTCGACTCGCGGTGCACGCCGCAAGCCGGGATGAGGAAGACAGTAGCAACTCAGCGCTAGGAACCGGTGGCGAGAGGAAGAAGCAGCCGGGAGCTGAAGGGAACGAGGGAGACGAAATGAACAGACTTCAGCCGAAGAGGCGAGCCGTTCGGATTCAGTGTCCACTACAGAAAAACGTTTCAGCTCCCGCGCGACCTTTCGTATACCCGTCGTGCGTGGCAAAAATTTAGACATCGGCTCGTTCCCGCAACCCGCGGCGCGTCGTGATGAGGCGAGGCGTGGCGAGGCGGGCGGCGGAGGAGGAGCGTGTGTGGATGTCCCTCTTATTCTCATCCTCATACATGTGGGGAAAGAACCTCCCTTATAAAGAGGTCCAACTCCCTCTAAACTAGCAATGTGGGACTAAACTTTAGTTCCACCTCTTGCCTTGCACGAATGGGCTGCGTGGGCCTCTAGGATTTATTCGGAATTTCTGAAACTGCTATTGGGCTGGCCCATAAATAGATAAAATTCCAGCAGCTTCGCGTCGGCCTTGAGGGCCTAGGGTCGGGCGAGGCCGCAGGTGCCGACGAGGTACTCCTCCACGGCAAACCTAGGGTTTGGAGGAACGGCCGCCGCGGAGAGGAGCCGGTGGAGGTGGGAGGCGGAGGGAGACGGGAGGAGGCGGGCGAGGATGATGCTCCGGAGAATGGTGGAGCTCTGTAACTGAGAGCAGAGTGGGCTGCTCTTCCCTTCTCTTCTCTTTGGGCTTTGCCTGGCCACACGTTTGATCTCTCTCTTTTTTGCACCGCTTGCAACAAAAAGAGCCCTAAAATAACTTAGGAAAAAGTTGAATCTTTGAAAATTTAAAATCTTTCTAATAAACTTCAATGATGCACAAAATTGGTAGACATAAAACATTCCAAAGTTGGTTGCAAAAAAACATTGCAATATTACATGGAAAATCATCGACTCTAGTACAAGGTATCCTGCGGTGACTCATCTTCTAAACTATTTTTCATGCCGTGGATGGTCATATTTTTTATATATAATCATATGGATGTTTGTGTGGTTTCCTTCTTTTGAGGTTCTTTCACTGTACCATGTAATGTAATGTTTTCGGGGAAAAAACATATATGTATAAAACTGATAAAGAAAAAATTAACTAGTAAATTTTGTCACGGGATGAAAAAACGGACATGTGCAATGAGTTCAAATATCATAAAAGGAGCTATTTTATGGCACATATCGATACACGTTATCCTTTGGCAACTGGTCTTTTGATATGCATTTTCCGCATGTTATGGATGGTCATGGTTTTCATTAAAAAAATCACATAGGCAAGTTCATATTCACCCTGTATGTACGTACGACTATTAATGTTTAGTGTATGTATTATTAGTAATAAGTAATAACAATAAAACAACATAATAATAATAATAATAATAATAATAATAATAAGCGAACCAACCTGTGATTGGATGGTTAGGAGGACAGTGGTATCCCAAGCCCACCATTTGAATTTATTTCAGGATTTTCGGCGATACGCGTTTAGTGGGAGGAGACGTTCCCGTCGACTACGATGCGCCTACGGTGACTTCGTAAAATCTCAAAATGACATGTCGGCTCAGTCTCTCGGAGGTGCCCATAGGCATGAGGATGTGCTAGAGGTCGTGACAGTGGAGTCAATGCTAGAATGCTACTGAACATGCCCTAAGTCGGTGATGCGAATTGGAAACTGTAGTATGCCCAATGTATGAACTCGACTTGTGAAATCATGAACCACCTGTGATGTTTTTTTTTCGCGTAAATCAAGTAGATGTAGAATTGAAGAGGAAAGTTCCGATTCTGTTAGGATGAAAAGGAAAATTTTGATCCGAAACCAGAAGAAAACCAGATGGTATTTGTGGTGGATGTTTGAAAAAAACAGTGGATGGGAGGTGGGGTTGCGCTGAGAAAATTGGTGAGGGTGTTCCATACAAACTCCCCTGAAGTAGAGATAACTAATCCTCCCAGGCCCACACGCCTACCAAAAATACCCCAAACAAATCATATCGTACATGAAATGAATAGAGAACATCAATGCATGCAGGAGAACCAAATAGGAAAAACATTTTAGTGATTATAATCCTCCAAGGCCCACACACCTAGCAAAAATCTCCCCAGCGAATCATATCGTTCATGAAAATAAAAGAGACCATCAATGTAGGAGGAATCAAATAGGAAAATACTAATACTACACGATTTGTTTAAGCCTCTATATAAGCACTACATAAATGGACAATATCAACCATCCCACATTACCTACAAGAACACCTCCAGAAGAAAAAAGGCTGGGTAGTGCTTGTGACCATGGCGATTATGATGAACAACACAAAGGCTTTATGCCTGGTAGCTCTTATTTTTATATCAACCTGTAACTGGACTTGTCATGCATCCCAGGGCCATATAGGTAATATCTTTGTTTTTAACATACACTTGTTCATTTTATTATTTGATCATATATGTTCAAATTAATAAAAGAAAGGGAAATGTCAACTGGTTGACATTCCCTGGAACAAACTTCCACCGAACGCTCTGTTTACCGTCAGATCGCGTGCATGGATCTTGATGATCGCTGGGTTGCCACATTAGAAAAATGATTCGTTTGCTGGGACACAGGCCACGTGCCAACGCTCCTTTATTCTCCCAAAAAGGTCACCCCAGGTGCATGAGGGGTGGCTCGAACTCAGGACCATTGTAACACCCCCCCCGTGTAATTAATAACAGTGATCACTCTTAGTTAATGCCATGTCAGCAAATTTAACAGTGCCTAGCCATCATTTGCATCATATTGCATTTCAAACTCCTAATTCAAACTTCAAATTAATTTAAAATGAAAGTAAAAGTTGTTCTAAAATTGGAAACTAAATTGTTCATCATGTTGCAAATAATTCAGAGGCAATTATAAAATTATAATCAACATTTAATAAATTAATTAAGTGACTCTAACAGCAATAAAACAGAAGTATTTAATCCATTTATAATTTAATAAAATCCAAATGAAATCATGTGAATTCAAAACTTTTTATAACAGTGCTAGATATTTCACTGTAATTAATGGGCTAACTCTTGTATTTTGCAAAACTATATATGGGCCCACACATTTTGCAAAACAGAAAACAAAAGAAAAACAGAGAAGAGAAAAGAAAGAAAAGGAAAAAGGCCCGCAGCGGCTAGGCCTTAGTCGACCAGCCGGCCCAGCCCATCCCGCAGCATCTCCCACCTCGCCCTGCTCACCCGCGGCCGTTGTCGAGCGCTCAGCACGCGCACGCGCGCACGCACCGGGCCCCCCTGCTCGCCTGCTCGACACCGCGCACCGCGCTCGCCGTGGATAAGGGCGAGCCCCGCGACCCTCTGGCGCCCTCCCTCCCCCTCGCTCATTCGCCCCGCGCGCCTCTCCCTCTCTGTTCCCCCCCAGATCCCGAACGCCACCGCCGACATTGCTCCGACGTAGCCGCGGCCACCGTCTCCCGTTCGCCCCGCCGACGCGTCCTACAACTCCGCCTCGTTCGTCTGCTTCGACTGCGCCTCGTCATCGAGCTCGGGAACGACCGCACGCTCGGGATCGACCTCGCCTCTCCTTCTCGGTCGCCGGCGCCCGCCGTCGTCTCCGTCGACCTCTGCTGCTCCTAAGCTCACACGGGCCTTTCTTGGCCGCTCGGTGAGCTCCTCCCTCCCTCCATTACTTCTTTCCGCGGCCGCATTTGTCCCTAGCCCGCTCGCCGCCATTGCCGTGCCTCTGCCTCCGTCGGCGTGCTCATGGCCATGCCATCGCTGCCCGTCGAGCTTAAGCGAGCTCGGGATCGTGCTCAGCATGTCTGTGCGGACCCGTTGCACCCCTCCCCATGCTCTGTCAAGCCCCGTAGCGCCGTCGCCTCGCTCGTGCCTGATACGCGCCGCCGCGTAGCTCGTCGCCGGTGCCGTTCCGGCGACCATTGGGCCCCATGCCGCTGCCCATTTTGCTCGCCGCAGCCTGTAGAGCCTCCCTAGCGCTTTGCCTCGCCCCTTTGCTCGCCGTAGCAACTGACCCGAGCACCACCCGAAGCACCTCGCCGCCAGTTAGCTCGTAGCGCTCAGCTCCGGCCACCGCAGCCCCTCGCACCGCCGCCATTCGACGCGCGACACCGAGCCGCGTCGAACGCACCCAGCCACGGCCCCGGAAACGCCCTGTGCGCGAAATCCGAGCTCCTCCCGACGCACGCCGCCGCGTTTGGCTGGCCGGAGCCAACTCCGGCGCGTCTCCGGCCGGCGCTGACGTGGCCTGACATGTGGGACCCCCTGTGTCGCTGACGGGTGGGTCCTGTTGACCTGTTGACCCAGTCAACTGCTGACTGGGCTGGCCCTGTGTCTATGACATGTGGGTCCTGCCTGTTAAATGATTTTTAAATAAATAGTTAATCTGTTAAATAGTTAATTAATTAGTTTAAATACTAATCACTCACTGACCAGTAGGCCTCACCCACTAATTAACCTAATTAATTTAATCTGACTCTGTTTAATTAGCTGAGTCACTGACATGTGGGTCCCACTAGACCCACAGGTCAGGTTTGACTTTGGTCAGCTGGGTTTGACCTGCTGACGTCACACCTGCGTCATGCTGACATCACCTTTCACTATTCTGGATAATTAGAATTTAAATGAATAAATAAATTCAGAAAATGATTTAATCTTTGGAAATTCGTAGAAAATAATCCGTAGCTCCGATCGAAAAACTTTATACATGAAAGTTGCTCAGAATTTCGAGACGAATCCAAATACACCCTTCGTATTGCTGTCAGATGCCCCTAACTACCTGAACGTAGAACTTTTAGACTGATTTCGATAAATGAATAGTGCTCAACTTTAATGAAGTAAATCCAAATAAATTCCTAAATTAACTAAATCATTTAGTTAGGCAGTAGAACACCTGTGCATATCATTTAGTCATGTCATGCATATTGTTTGCATTTTACCGTAAATTTATTGTTCCTTGCCCCTCCTCTCTCGATAGACGCCGAGACCGACGCTGACGCAGCAGAGTACGACTACGCTCAGGACGAGCAGCCTTCCGACGACCCCTCCTTCTTGCCAGAGCAACCAGGCAAGCCCCCCCTTGAGCATCCCGATATCGCTCATTCTATTTTCTCCTGCTTGCATTAGATTTTGCTACTGTTACTGTTTGCTCCTATTCTGATGCATAGCCTGCTTTTGTAACCTGCTTATTGTTACCTTACATGCCTATTTTAACTGCTTAGTATAGGTTAGTAATGAACCATCAGTGACCCCCATCACTTTACCCTTGTCGCCTCTGCTTCATCATCGACTACTCGATCAACGTGATCGATGACCAGAGGCCGACACATCACCTCACCCCCCTTAGTTGTACGACTCTGCATAGTTACTATCGAGTGCCGAGGGTGATACCTCGTAACGCACTCCTGATGAGTACTCTGCAGTGTAGCTGTTCGGTTGTGGTCATCGAGGGTGATTCCTCCTTAATCACTCCCGACACGACTATGTCGTGCAACCCCCTCAAGTGTGAACCTCGAGGGTGATGCCTCCTACGTTCACCTTGATGATTTCATCAGGTGGAATCCTCCGAGGGTGATTCCTCGGGTTTCCCCCTTGATGTTATGACCACACGGTTACTTTGACCTTTGTCACAGGCGGGTCGACCCTGAGGGGTACCCGCAGGGAGATCTATGATGTCGGGCTTGCCCGGAAGGGCGCCCGAGTGTGATATTATGGCGGAGCTTCAGAAACTCTGATTGTCTCCGCGTGTTACTAAATGAGCCTATCGGATTTGGGTATCTGATCTGAGTGGGTCGACGTGCCCTATACGCACTACCACCACGCGGGATAATGGTTTATGGGGCCCTCTACGTCGTACGTTTCTCCCGAAAGCTCTTCAGACGTCACGGTTCACCGTGCGGGTTGATCGCCGGGAATGGGCTGAATACTTCACTGACGAGTTCAGTGTCGCGCCTGCACCCCGGCCAGCCACGCAACGCGCAGGGTGCCCAGGGCGATGGCCCAAGACCTCTGGGTGCATAGGTTACTCCGGCGTGCCGACCTCTCTGCTGAGTCTAGGTAGGGCGCTGCTTCGTGTCGATCTCCCGAGGCCAGGCATTACCCAGCAAGTGTGTCCGGCCAGAGGTGATCGAGCGTGTTGGGTAACAGTAGTGCACCCCTGCAGGGAAGAAAACATCTATCGATAGCCGGTCCTACGGTAACAGGACGCTCAGTTCGGTATCCAGATCTATTACTTGAACTGGATACATGGTTAATTAATTGAAGCTCCGGGATCGCTTTCTCGCAGGGAGTCGAGGAAGGATCTCTAAGCTTTGCCTCAACATGCTTGCTTAATAAAATACTTTTCTGTACTCTTCTAATTGCTGCAAGATGGTGGCTTTGTGAAGATGCTAGTCTTCGATAGGACTAGGCCTTTCTCTCTATTCTGGCATTTCTGTAGCCTAGTCCACATATACAGTCTTTCTTTGAAAATGTTGCATATGTATTGTAGATCATTGCTTGCTGAGTACTTCGGATGAGTACTCACGGTTGCTTTGCTACCTCTTTTCCCCCATACTCCTTTTGATGTTACCTCAGACGATGGAGCTCCGGAGCCAGATGTCCCCGCAGGAGCTTACTACCAGGAAGGTCCAGACAGCACGTACTACTGGATTGAGCCAGCCGACCAGGAGTAGGATCGGAGGCCCTAGGCAGGAGGCCTTCGCCTTTCGATCTAGAGTCGTTATTTGTGCTAGCCTTCTTAAGGCAACCTTGACTAACTATGTCTGTACTCAGATATTATTTGTATGACTGACATATGTATTCGGATCCTCGTGATCCCTGGTCTGTAATATTCGTGGATCTCCGTTTATTTGTGTTAGAGTTGTGTTGTGATATCTTCCCGTGAGTCCTTGCTTGATCGTGCACGTTTGCGTGTATGATTAGTGCACGATTGAGTCGGGAGCGTCACACTAACCACTTGAACTTAGGAAGATGGTTGTGAAGATATGTGATTAAACTCTGCTATATTTATCGAAGCTAAAATGTTATGAATTCAATTTTTCATTCGAAAATTTTGGCCAAAAAAAATTCTGGAAATTCCTACAATTTTCCATCTTTGAAAGAACAAAAATTCCTATTTTTTTGCAAAGTGCCCATCAAATATCCCAAAACTTTCCATGTTTGTTTGAGAACAAATTGTGCAATTTAATTTTTTTTTGCCATGCGCCAACTACAAATGCCAAAAGTTGCCATGTTTTTTAGAGGAGAAATTGTCTGAACTTGCCATGTGCAATTTAATTATAGGTACCATGACAATTTCATTTTCTTAGACATTAACATTTTTTTCAGTTTATCCATTTCAATTTTCTTAATTACAACATGGTAGTTCTATTGGAGGTACCATGTCAATTTTAATTATTTAGCCCATGGTAGTTTTTTGCAAGTAGCATGGCAATTGTATTTTCCAGACCATGGTAATTTTTCAGTTAAACCATGGCAATTTTACTATTTACACCATGACATATTTTTAGTTAGACCATGACAATTTTTATTATTTACACCATGACAATTTTTATAGTTAGACCATGGCAATTTTATTAGTTAGACGTTGGCACTTTTCCTTATCGTTTACAACTTTTTTCATCTTTGGACCATGGCAAATTTATTGGACTTATCTAGATAAAACAGTTTCTTTATGTTGAAGTTGGCATCGTCCTAATTCTGTTCTTTTACAAAGTAGCGCATGGCAATTTTTATATTTTGTAAATACCATGCCACATTTGTAAATTTATGTTTATCTTCTTTTTTCCGTATCAGATTTTCCTTTTGTTGTTGATGGCATTTTCTTTTGCCAAAAAGTAAAATTGGGCTTAGCCCGTTTTCCCTACGCGCTTACTGGGCCAATTGGGTTGCGTAACAAAGAGGGGCGCTGGTTCGCTGGTGATCCCTCCCCCAGCGAACGTTTCATTCGTCCCAGCCCCCAGGGCGTCTCCCTTGGGGAAACTGTCACCAGCTATTGGGGTCCATAAAAAATGTATACATATCAAAATGATTTGTGTACTTTACTAATCACATTGTTCTTTTAATTTCTAATTACATTGTGCCTCTTCACGTCTCAATTTGTGCAGATCTTACCGAACTTAAAAGTAAGTGCGACTACATGATTGGCGGTGATACTTCGACTAGGAGGTGCAGAGAGATTTGCTATGCTCTGGGCAGCATCTACGATCCCGACGCGAGTTACACTCAAAACTGTGGTAGCACATATACATGCCAGTGTTGTTGTGTCATGTACTAATGTGCTAGCAAGCTGTAGACATGAGTCAATAAGCGTGCATGTACGTGCAATTAATTTAGTTATTAGTAAGGAGGGAATGGGAGCACCAACCAAAATCAACCCTTGATTTGTGCTCACAAAGGTAAAAACAGATCCAACCCTTGCATGGTTCTGATTGGTATTCTATGATTTTCACTCTACTTACCCTAATTTATCAAGTTCACATTTCAGAAAGATCTCGTACATGTATATGTAAATAGAGCCATCGGACGTACTTAATTTTCCTCTCCGCTGCACTTACGGGTATAAGTATAGCCAATATGGTTACCGGGTTCATGTGTTGGCTATTCCAATGCGAGTACAAAAAGGTAAAGAGGAGAGCTCGACACACCGAAAATGCGGATGAATTTAGTAGCGGGGAGCATATTTGATGCACCTCGGCCTCATTACCCTTCTTTTGAAGTTGCGAGGAAATAACATGAATGCCATTAGCATGTACATATACACAACTACAATGTTACTCCCTTCAGTTGGGATTTTAAGCCGGCTCACGTCCCTCGGATATTCCTGGAAAGTTTAGTAATCTATGCATGTAATCACTTGAAAACCGGGCGTTCCTTGTGCATATTGTAGCTCCATTACCACGGTCAGTATCAGAATCCTTTTTTTGTTGTTGCTCGGACCGTGTTTTGTATTTGGATTCTGATTATTATTATTTTTAGAATATTTCATGCAGGCCATGTCTATGCACTCTGTTTTTCAGTTTTTTTTTTCCAGCTAAAATATGCCAAACTGTTTATTTCAGATTTTTCTAAAATAGCTCAATTCTATCAACCAAGATCAGGTGCACCACAAGCCCAGGTGAACCGGATATATTTCGGGTGTTACAACAGCAAAGCAGTATAATGTAAGCTTAGACAGCTGACCCAGCTGCAAGTTCCAAACCAAAGTGAGTTTCTAACTAAAAACAGTGTCTACAGCACAAGGTCAGACAAGCTCTACATTGAAAATCAACACAATCAAAGCAGTACAAATATACAACTCAACATAGTTTATCCAGGCATTATTTAGAAGAGAATCCATCTCAACTCCAACATATAAAATCACCCGTATGAATTTATCTCTTTGCTTTTGAAATATCGGAGGCCCAAAGGATGTTTACCCGTGTCAGTGCACCCGGATCGACGTCGATGCTCAGCAAAGGATTAATACTCAATGAGGCAACCCATTGTTGTTGTTTTTTTCTGGACCGAACATGAATCCCCTTAACTGCTGGGCTCCACCCAAATGACCGGCGGCCAGATGATCGACTACACTTACTACTACAAGAAGATCTTGGTACAACTGAGATTCTAAATGATGATGGGAAAAACAGTGATAAGCATGTAGCAGATGTCCTTCACCAGAGCATCAAAGTCGTCACCCTCATGATCGCCGCTGTCAGGTTGCACGCATCCATCCCCAATACCACACGGTTTATTTACTTCCAGCCCAGCTGCAGCCTCAAGTGCCATATGGCACACACTTGTTTCAGTGTGAAAATGGATGAAGGGGCCCTCCTAACAATTTTTAGATACACTAATACCTGACGGCGAACATCATTCGAGCGTCTCCCATTTCCTTCTGCATTCAACTCAACCTCTCTGCCTCTCGACTGATGCACCTGTTCCTCCAGTTTTGCTTCGGTGATACACTCATTAACCTCATCCCTAGCGGATAGTTAGCCCTCTTGAACGATTAAATACAATCACAGCACAGAGTTGCATCACGGAATTGCATCACTAAACTCAGAGATTTGCTACTTATTATAGGATGGATATTGGGCAAAATAAGGTGGCAGTGTTCTGCAAAGATTTATCAGTTTGCTCAAAGCCACAAATTGGGGCTGAACTTACTAGCTTTGCAAAATCGATGTAATTGTAGTTCTGTCATGAATATAATAGCAGAAAAATATACATGTAGTTTTGTGAAGAGAAACCCAACAGGCCAACAGAAACATATTTTATAAGCATAATCTAGATATTAAAACCTGAACTGTAAATTTAATACTAACTGCCATATGATGGAAAACAAAAGACAAACGAAATGAAAAGGAAACATAAAAGTTTGAGTGAAAGTAAATTATACTGATATATTTACTGGAAAATGATGCGGGATAGTTTATTTTGCTTTCTGGTTCTCTGGGTTCTGGTTTCAAAAGAATATTTTCTACCCACACACCCAATTTCCATATCCTAAATGGAAGTCAGAAACACAAATATATTCATGAACGTTGACAGAAATTTGGATTTTCCCTGAGGTACGATAGCATCTGAACTAAAGAAAGGGAATATGGAAAGTGAATGTGGTAAAAGGATACCACTCTCATTTTCAGAGATTGTAGGCAATGCATTCCTGACTGCTTAATGAGAATATCAACACCTAAGGGTTCGGGGGTTATATTATCAGTTTCATTAGGCATTAGCAACGATCAAACCAGCATGTGGCAGACATACTAAAGAAGAAAACAGACATTTATTTGGACAAAAAAAACACAGCTGTGAATACCTTTGTTGCACAATACACAGTTATCAATTTTCATATCAGGCTATTGGTTCATGCGAATACGAATCTAATCAGAATTTCCCCTCTGCAAGCATCAGCATAGTCTTCAGCAAGGTGCAGCACAGCTTCCTTGTGAGCACATATGAACTTCTCCACGAACAAAAGACAGTCAGTCTGAGGAAGATGTGGCAGTCATCCTCAGTCGAAGCAAAGCGCAAAGTGTTCTTCTTTTGATATTTTTGTTCTCACTGAACATATGGTATTGTTAATCTTGCCAATCATCAGCTGTTGACATTTGCAGTTTTTATGCACAAGTGTTCTTCTTTTTTATTGTTGATTGAAATGAGCGTGTCATCAATCACAAATATCTTTCATGAGTTTAAGCAGGGGAATATTTTGACTCATCAATCTCAAAAGAATGATATGTATCATGGTATGGAGCAGTAGAGTGAATAGTCAAATCTTAGAAGCATAAGGAGAACGAAATCAAACGGCACCCAATAGAAACATATTTTCTAAGCATAGCCTAGATATAAAAAACTGAACTGATGATGGAAAACAAAGGGCAAAGAAATGAAAACGGAAACATAAATTTGATGTGAAAGCAAATCATATCGATATATTTACTGGAAAAGTGATGTGGTCCAGACGTACAGTTCTTATGCTTTCTCGTCCCGTGGGTTCTGGTTTCAAAAGAAAATTGGTCTGCCCACATGTTCAATTTCCAATTTTCCATTCCATTATCCTAAATGGAAGTCGGAAACACAGATATATTCATGACTCGTTTTCAGAGATTGTAGGCGATGCTTTCTTGTCTACCTAATGACAACATTAACACCTCAGGGCTTAAGAACAAAATTATTAGTTTCCTTAGGCATTGTCAAGGACCAAATCAGCATATGGCGACATAATACAGCAGAAACCCAACATCTATTGAGGAAAAAAGCACTAATGTGAATTACCAGCTTCGTAGGCATGGTGAAAACTCAGTCATTGGTTCAGGTAAACCTGAATCTAGTCGGCACTACCCCTTCACAAGCTGTTGCATAGTCTTCAGCGAGGTGCGGTGCAGCTTCCTTGTGAGGGCAAATGAACTTGTCCACGAATACCTTCTCTCTCACCTTGAAAACGGTATAGTAGCTCGGGTCACGCTTGAGCAATCCATTTTCCGTGAGAAACTTTACAACGTAGTAACGGGGTCTCATCCGGCCCTCTAGATTGTAACAGATAATTACCGGCCGTTGAGCAATGTAGGCCGGTTCCAAGCCCACCTCGGAGATAAGGAACTCAGACCTGCGCTGCAGCAATTCCTTGGACCTCGCCAGCAGCGTTGGCGCCTTAGAAAGAGCAGTGCCCACCTCAGCATCCGTCCACATGAAGGCGCTCTTCAAGTAGTCCACTCTGGCTGCAATCTCCTCCTTGCTGAAAAATGCAACAGCTTGCAGCGTGTGCCTGAACATCCCAGAACCACAGGGCACACCTATGTTTTCGGCGCCTGCCACCATGGCCTGGAAGCGCTCTGGATTGGTGGTGAGCAGGCGTGGTTGATTGATGCATAGCTTGGCAATATCCCACTCATCTAGCCCGCTCTCCTGCAGATAAGCGACATTGGGCTTGACGATGCCGTCGAGGTAGACGAGAGAAGGTAGAAGTTCCTCTTGAGGGCCCGGAGGAGGTTCTCAGAGGACCCAAAGAGAGGCAAGTAGTACTGCAGCTTGGAGATGCTGGATTTACAGCGGAATCTGTCAGGGGAGAGCGAGACAAGTCGCGCGATGTCAGAACGCGAGAGACCGACGCCGGTGAGCCCCGCGACGTTGGGGGCCAAGGTTTTCTCTACTTTGGCGCAAAGGAGCTGCGGGTCCTTGGCGACGACGGCGGCGACATCGGCACCAGAGAGGCCGAGACCGGCGAGGAAGGCGATGACGGCGTCGGGATTGGTGGGGGATTTGAGGTGGGAGAGCTTCGGGGAGGTCTTGAGGGCCTGTGCTCGGGTGAGGCCGCAGGTGGCGACGAGGTACTCCTCCACGGCGAAGCTAGGGTTGGGGGAAACGGCGAGCGCGGCGGCGGAGACGAGGCGGTGGAGAGGGGATACGGGAGAGGTAGCTGGAGAAGAGATGAGGTGGGC
The DNA here is from genome assembly GCA_011799875.1 of Thinopyrum elongatum. Classification (NCBI taxonomy): domain Eukaryota; kingdom Viridiplantae; phylum Streptophyta; class Magnoliopsida; order Poales; family Poaceae; genus Thinopyrum; species Thinopyrum elongatum. The sequence continues at coordinate 35,637,346 of CM022302.1, read as the reverse complement.
GAGGACGCACCTACGGAGCCGGAGCATGGCGCTGCGGCGGCGCGGTGGCGCCGGCGGCGAGGGAGGGAGTGGGGAGTGCGAGAGAGATTTGGGTGATGTGGTCTCGTCTGGATCGACCTTTGATGATGACAGAGTGACCCCACCCGTCAGCCTCCGATAGTGGCTGGGCTGGGCTGGGCTGGATGACTCGTCGAAAGAATTTTTTGTTCTTATAAAATTTTTGAGCTTTTTTTTTCCTCTTTCAACAACACGAAAAGATTGTTTAAAAAACACACACAAAAAGACATGACACAATCAACAAAGAACGAGCATCAATCCGGCCATGAATTGAAAGCCATATAAGTCACTCGTCTTGAATGTCCACTTTGCACAAAGAAGACGGGTTGACTGGCTGTAATACGGGGATAAGAACACTTCTTATTTTTTAATTTTGCTTCAGCAAGACGTAAGCGAAACATGATTAAAAAAACTTTACGGGGAGACGCTGATGTGTGGCTGGAAACAAATACCACTTTAAACCCCCGCATGTATTTCAGTACTTTGTGCAGTTGTTCACAGTAGAAATTGATGAGCCGGACCCGGATCTTATAAATAAAGTGATACCTAAAGTTTCTTAAGAGATGAATGACAACTTGTTGAAACCTAGAGGTGAAGAAGACACTCTTTTCTATTGGAGATATGAAAGCACCGGGTTTCAATGGGCTACACGCTATTCTTTTTTTCAAGTAGTGTTGGCATATTTCGGGAAATTCTTTGACTTCATAAGTTCTTGAAGAAATTAATAACAAGGTAATTCTTGAAGGATGGAATGACACGGTAATTGTTCTGATACCAAGGTAGACACCCCAGAGCTAGCACGCTAATTACACAGTATAGACCCACCCGTTTTGTGTAATGTCATGTACAAGGTAATCTTCAAAATGATAGCTTTTCATTTGAAATTTGTCCTTTATGATATTATTTCTCCGATACAAAGTACTTTTGTACCAAGTAGGCTCAATACAAATAATATTTTGTTGGCTTATGAGATCAAACATGAAATACTAAAAATAAAAAGTAAGACAAGTAGGGCTATTGCATAGTGAAATTAGATATGCACAAGGCTTATGATAGGGTTGAATAGAATTTCTAGTGAAGAATGATGACTCGTTTGAGATTTCATGCTAATTTTGTAAATCTTTTGATGGCCATACGAGTTCAGGTTTAATAATCAAGATACACTCTTTTATTCCTTGAAGGGGTCTCCGATAGGGGGAACCTCTATCCCCATATTTGTTCTTGATTTGTGCAGAAGGGTTGTCTACTCTTCTAGCTCATAGAGAGGAGGTTCATGGCATTGAAGGCCAGGGTCTGCAAAAATGCACTATCAGTTTTGTACTTCCTTTTTCCTAATGAATCCCTTCTCCTTACGAAAGCTGATATGATTAATGAAACCTCATTGAGACATGTTCTAGATCAATATTGTGCATGCTCAGGTCAATCGGTCAGTGAAGCAAAGCTAGCATTTATTTCAGTCCCAATGTAAGTGTGGAGACAATGGCTAAGATTTGTGCATCGCTGAATATTATGTAAAGCTCTGTCAGATAAATATCTAGGATTACCAACCATGGTTGGGGTGGACAGAGGTGACAACCTTATTCGCCTTCTTCAGATAATTGTAAATGACTGAAAAGTTGGAAATAATTGTAAAGCTCGGATGGTAGTACCCACAAAGCAGTGCAATGGCGAGGAGCCGCGAGGCGGTAGTGCCGCCGGAGTGGTACTACCGCTCGCCCACTACAGCGGTACTACCGCGCACCCACTGCCACCCTACTACCGCTGAGAGCACGACAGATCCAGAAGCAACTGGATAAGCGGAAGTGAAGCGGTAGTGGGTGGGCGGTACTACTGCTTGCACTACCGTTCTACTGCTGCGCAACCCGACACGAAAAGTCGAGTCCCTAGAAGCAGCGGTAGTAGCCACGGTACTGGACAGCGGAAGTACCGGTTATAAGCGGTACTACCGCTTCCCAGAGCGGTACTACCGCAGGAGTGCTAAAAAAGCTTAGGCAAAACAGATGGATACAATAAAACCTGAACTGCCATAACTTCTATAAATGAGCTCCGAATACAGCAAACTCAAGCTTGTTGGATAGACAACGACAAGTACTATCCAAACAATGACTAGTTATAGTAAGAAGAGGCAGTAGGAAAATGCCAATGATATATAGATGTGAAACCTCTATGAATGAAGAACCGGCAAAAATTTCAACATTGAAAACATCATAGAAGATGCAACTCCATTTTCGATGAACTCGAGCTTGTCATGAAGATGACCATAAGCTCTAAAACTCACACAGAGAAAAACCAAACAAGAACCAAGAAAGATGATGCAAGGATGCAATGGTTTGAGCTCTCTACGAACGATATGATCAAGCTACTCACTTGAGAGCCCCCCTTAATAGTACAACAATCGATCCCATAACCTGGTCTCCTAACTACCACCATGAGGCTGGTAAAATAGAAACCCTATCAAGGCCAAACCTTTGCCTTGCACATAGTCCACTTGAGCTAGATGATGACGATCTTGACTTCCTCAAGTTGGACCACCTTTCTTGATTGCGTTGGCTTGATGAAGACTAGTTGATTGTGCCCCCATACTCCACTATGGGTGAGCCTGATAACCCACAAGTATAGGGGATCGCAACAATTTTCGAGGGTAGAGTATTCAACCCAAATTTATAGATTCGACACAAGGGGAGCCAAAGAATATTTGTAAGTATTAGCAGTTGAGTTGTCAATTCAACCACACCTAGAGATTAATTATCTGCAGCAAGATAATCAGTAGCACAGTAATATGATAATTTTGATAGCAGTGGTAACAGTAACAGTGATAGCAATGATTTTGCAGCAGTTGTAACAGTAGCAATAGCAATAGTAACTTAGCAAGAGCAATATGTGAAAAACTCATAGGCATTGGATCGGTGAATTCGTTGGATGATATTCATCATATATGATTCATAACCTAGGGCGATACAAAACTAGCTCCATTTAATAAATATAATGTAGGATGTGTTCCATAAATAGTCATACATGCTTATGGAAAGAACTTGCATGATATCTTTTGTCCTACCCTCCCATGGCAGCGGGGTCTATAAGGAAACTAAGGGATATTAATGCCTCCTTTTAATAGAGAACCGGAACAAAGCATTAACACATAGTGAATACATGAACTCCTCAAACTACGGTCATCACCGGAAAGTATCTCGACTATTGTCACCCCGGGGTTTACGGATCATAACACATAGCAGGTGCATATGACTAGCAAGATCGGATCTAGAACATAGATATAATGGTGAAAACATAAACGGTTCATATATGAAATCATGGCACTCAGGCCCTAGTGACAAGCATTAAGCATGGCATAGTCATAGCAACATCAATCTCAGAACATAATGGATACTAGGGATCAAGCCCTAACAAAACTAACTCGATTACATGATGAATCTCATCCAACTCCTCACCGACCAGCGAGCCTACGAAGGAATTACTCACTCCCGGTTGGGAGCATCATGGAATTGGAGATGAAGGAGGGTTGGTGATGACGAAGATCGAAGATTCCCCACTCCGGAGCCCCAAACGGAATCCAGATCTGGCCTCCCGATGAAGAACATGAGGTGGCGGCGACTCCATCTCGTGAAACACGATAATTCTTCCTCCCTGATTTTTTCTCCGAAAATAGGTATTTAAGGAGTCGGGATCAGGGTCTGCGGAGCCACCAGGTGGGCACAACCCACCTAGGCGCCTGGAGGGGGTGGCGCGCCCTAGTGGGTTGTGCTCAACCAGGGGCCCCCCTCCGGTGGTTCTTGGCTCCAGTATTTTTCTTTATTTGTAAAACAATTATCCAAAAGGTTTCATTCCATTCCGAGAACTTTTATTTCTGCACAAAAAACAACACCATGGTAGTTCTGTTGAAAACAGCGCCAGTCCGGGTTAGTTTCATTCAAATCATGCAAATTAGAGTCCAAAACAAGAGCAAAAGCATTAGGAAAAGTAGATACGACGGAGACATATCAACTCCCCCAAGCTTAAACCTTTGCTTGTCCTCAAGCAATTCAGTTGATAAACTGAAAGTGAAAAAGAAAAACTTTTATGAACTCTTTTGTTCTTGTTTACATAAATAAGCTTAAGTAGCACCCAGGTTTTCAGTAAAGATCATGACTAACCATGTCAACAATAACTCTTAAAAATTATATTAACTCATATCAATAGCATAAGAAATTAGCGAGCAATAATAAGATATCCCAAATGACAACACTTTGTCAAAACAAGCATGATATAATATGACAACAGTGGTATCTCGCTAGCCCTTTCTGAGACCGCAAAACATAAATGCAGGGCACCTTCAAAGTTCAAGCAGCGACTAAACATTATAATTCATGGTAGAAAAGATCCAGTCATGATGCATTCAACATTAACTATACGCAATGCATGAGGATGACAATAGTGCTCTCAGGTCTGGCGCTTGTTTGAGAAGGTGATGACGCAACATAAAATTAAATAGATAGTCCCTTCGCAGAGGGAAGCAGGGATTTGCAGAGGTGCCAGAGCTCGAGGCTTAAATCAGAGATAAATGAAATTTTGGGAAATGCACCCTTCCTGTTTACGTCACGACCAAGAGTTATCGATATCTTCCATGCTAATCACATTAGTGGCGGTTCCCAAGCGATAAAAGTAAAAGTTTACTCCCCCTCCACCAACAAACACACTCCACGGCTAGCCGAATCCACGGGTGCTGTCCATACCAACAACATTCCTGGGAGAGTTTTGTTTAATTATTTGTGATTTTTAATTTCGGGACTGGGAATCCCTTGTACCGCCCATCTCGTGCAAGGACAAGTGAATAACACTCATCATGAGAATAACCCGCTTAGCATGGAAGATACTGACTACCCCCTGTCGCTCTATGAACAATCCAGGCACACAAACAGATGTTCATTTGAAATTTTACAGGTGGCACATGCAAATTTACTTAGAACGGCAGGGTAATACCGCATATAGGTAGATATGGTGGATGATACGTCTCCAACGTATCTATAATTTATGAAGTATTCATGCCATGTTCACAATAATTTTATATGGTTTTGGCATGATTTGATTATAACTAACCCGGACTGACGTTGTTTTCAGCAGAACTACCGTGGTGTCGTTTTTTTGTGCAGAAATAAAATTTCTCGGAATGGGCTGAAAATTTACGGTGATTTTTTATGGACCAAAAGAGACCCATGAAGCACAAGAGCTGGGCCAAGAAGTGGACGAGGAGGCCACAAGCCCTTTAGGCGTGCCCTGCCCCCAGGGAGGGTGCTCCCGGCTTGTGGGCCCCTCGAGCACCCCCTTGACATGAGACCGACGCCAAAAATTCTTATAAATACCCAAACCTCCGAAAAGAACCCTAGATCGGAAGTTCTGCCGCCGCAAGCCTCTGTAGCCACGAAAAATCAATCTAGGCCCTCTCTGGCACCCTGCCGGAGGGGGCCATCATCACCAAAGGCCATGGAGGAGGAAGCCGGAGGGGGCCATCATCACCATGGAGGCCAAGGACCAGAGGGATAACCTCTCCCCATCTAAGGGGGAGGCCATGGAGGAGGAAGCACAAGGGGAGACTCTCTCCCCCTCTCTCTTGGTGGCGCCGGAGTGCCACCGGGGGAACCATCGCCGCGGTGATCGTCTTCATCAACATCACTTTCTTCATCATCGTCTTCATCAACATCACCTTCTTCATCACCATCTTCATCAACATCACCTTCTTCATCACCGTCCTCATCTCTTTTAAGCGGTCCACTCTCCCGCACCCTACTGTAATCGCCTACTTGAACATGGTGCTTTATGCCACATATTATGATCCAATGATGTGTTGCCATCCTATGATGTTTTGAGTAGATTTCTTTTGTCTTTTGGGTTGATTGATGATCTAGATTGGTTTGAGTTGTATGTCTTATTTTGGTGCTGTCCTATGGTGCCTTCCGTGCCGCGCACACATGAAGGATTCCCGCAGTAGGGTGTTGCAATATGTTCATGATTTGCTTATAGTGGGTTGCTAGAGTGACAGAAGCTTAAACTTAAGTAAGGGGGTTGTTGCGTATGGGAGTAAAGAGGACTTGATATTTAATGCTATGGTTGGGTTTACCTTAATGATTTCTAGTAGTTGCGGATGCTTGCTAGATGTCCAATCATAAGTTCATATGATCCAAGTATGGAAAGTATGTTAGCTCATGCCTCTCCCTCATATAGAATTACAATAATGATTACCGATCTTGTTAATGATTTCCTAGGACAATTCCACACACCGTTCCATCATTATTCCACACTCGCTATTCGTAATATATTATAATATATTCTAACTTTATGTTAACATCACCTTTTTTATATTTTAGCTCTCTGATATCATGCAAAGCTATCCTCTTTATACCCACAAGGTAGTTTTATTTCTCGTTTCTAGATGAAAGCAAATGCTCGGTGTACGTACAGTTGTATCGGTGGCAGATAGGACTTGAGAGAATATTGATCTTACCTTTAGCTTCTTGTGGGTTCGACACTCCATACTTAACACTTCCATCTTTGGAAATTGCTTCGATGATTCCTTGCACTTGGGGATTATCAAGCTCCTTTCTGGCACCGTTGCCGGGGAGCAATAGCGTGGGATTGATATTCTCGTGTGTGCTTGTTTGCTTTCTTCACTAAGTAGATTTTTCCCTTTTGTTTTTGTTTTCCTTAGTTCTGGGTGAAACAAACAAAAAAATTAAAAGAATGAAAAATACAAAAAAAATTACTTGCCTCTTATGCCTAAAAACTTTTTCAAAAAGAGAAGTGATTGGAAGGTTATGCATTGGAGAAGTGAGGGTCGACCTTGAACACTTGTGTTCATGCTCATGGAAACAATGTAGATTTTTTCATGGAAGTTTCTCAAAAATAATTATCCCCTTGTATATATCCATTGTATTATAAAAATAATGTGCCAAGATTTGGCTTTAGGATGATTAGATTGCTTGTTTGCTATGTGCGGTGCAAAAACAGAAACTTTGGCTGTAGTGTGGGAATTTACATTTTTTTTTACTGGAACGTCAAAAGTTTCTGAAATTTTTACACAGTACTGCTATCCAAATTGTTTATTTTTTCCTAATTTTTCAGAATTTTTAGATTACATAAGTATGGTCAATGTTCAGATTGCTACAGACTGTCCTGTTTTTGACAGATTCTGTTTTCTATGTGTTATTCGCTTATTTTGATGAATCTATGGGTTGTATCGGGGGGTATGAACCATGGTAAAGTTGGAATACAATAGATATAATGCTAATATGAAATTGGAATGAGTTTACAACAGTACCTAAAGGTAGTGATTTGCTTTATTGTACTAACAGATCTCACGAGGGTTTTGGTAAGTTTTGTGTGGATGAAGTGTTCGAAGATCGAGGAGTGATACGTCTCCAACATATCTATAATTTTTTATTGTTCCATGCTATTATATTATCTGTTTTGGATGTTTCATATGCATTAATATGCTATTTTATATTATTTTTAGGACTAACCTATTAACCTAGAGCCCAGTGCCAGTTTATGTTTTTTCCTTGTTTTTGAGTTTTACAGAAAAGAAATATCAAACGAAGTCTAAACGGAATAAAACTTTATGATGATTTTTGTTGGACCAGAAGACATCCACAGAGCTTGGAGAGGGGGCCAGAAGAGTATCGAGGGCTCCACAAGCCCTCGGGGCGCGCCCTAGGGGGGCGCCCCCTGGCTTGTGGGTCCCACGGGAGTCCTCCAACCCTAATTCTTGGCCTATAATTTCCCAAATATTTCCAAACCAACAGAAGCGTCCACCAAAATACTTTTCCGCCGCCGCAAACCTCTGTTCCCATGAGATCCCATCTTGGGGGATTTGATCACGGAGGGCTTCTACATCAACCTTATTGCCCTTTCGATGAAGCGTGAGTAGTTTACCACAGACCTATGGGTCCATAGCTAGTAGCTAGATGGCTTAGTATCAATCCAGTAGGAGAAGAACGCACAAATCACCAACACCTGCACAAACAATCAAACACTTGCACCCAACGCGATAAAGGGGTTGTCAATCCCTTCATGGTCACTTGCAAAGGTGAGATCTGATAGAGATAGATAAATAAAAGATAAAATATTTTTGGGTTTTTTGGTATATAGATCTGAAAATAAAAGATTGCAAAATAGTAGATCGGAAAGTAATATGATGGAAAATAGACACGGGGGCCATAGGTTTCACTAGAGGCTTCTCTCATGAAGGCAAATAATATGGTGGGTGAACAAATTACTGTCGAGCAATTGATAGAAAAGCGCAAAGTTATGACGATATCTAAGGCAATGATTATGCATATAGGCATCATGTCCGTGTCAAGTAGACCGACTCCTGCCTGCATCTACTACTATTACTCCACACATCGACCGCTATCCAGCATGCATCTAGAGTATTAAGTTCATAAAGAACGGAGTAACGCTCTAAGTAAGATGACATGATGTAGAGGAATTAACTCAACAATATGATGAAAACCCCATCTTTTTATCCTCGATGTCAACAATGCAATACGTGCCTCGCTACCCCTACTTTGTCACTGGGTGAAATCACGCAAGATTGAACCCAAAGCTAAGCACCTCTCCCATTGCAAGAAAAACCAATCTAGTTGGCCAAACCAAACCGATAATTCGAAGAGAAGTACAAAGATATTAAATTATGCATAAAAGAATTCAGAGAAGATTCAAATAATATTCATAGATAAGCTGATCATAAATCCATAATTCATTGGATCTCGATAAACACACTGCAAACGAAGATTACATCGGATAGATATCCAAGAACATCGAGGAGAACGTGGTATTGAGAATTAAAGAGAGAGAAGAAGCCATCTAGCTACTAGCTATGGACCCGTAGGTCTGAGGTAAACTATCCACGCTTCATCGGAAGGGCAATAGAGTTGATGTAGAAGCCCTCTGTGATCGATTCCCCCTCCGGCAGGATGCCGAAAAAGGCCCCAAGATGGGATCTCACGGGAACAGAAGGTTGCGGCGGTGGAAAAGTGTTTTCGTGGATGCCTCTGGTGGTTCTGGAATATATGTGAATTTATAGGAGAAAGATCTAGGTCAGGGGAGTCCCGAGGGGCCCACAAGGTAGGGGGGCGCGCCCCCTAGCGCGCACCTCCCACCCTTGCTGCCGCCTCATGGCTCTTCTGACTTGGACTCCAAGTCCCCTGGGTGTCTTCTGGTCCAAGAAAAATCATCGTGAAGTTTTATTCCGTTTGGACTCCGTTTGGTATTCCTTTTCTGCGAGGCTAAAAAACAAGGAAAAAACAGAAACTGGCACTGGGCTCGTGGTTAATAGGTTAGTCCCAAAAATAATATAAAATAGCATATTAATGCATATTAAACATCTAAAATAGATAATATAATAGCATGGAACAATAAAAAATTATAGATATGTTGGAGACGTATCAAGCATCCCCAAGCTTAATTCCTGCTCGACCTCGAGTAGGTAAATGATAAAAACAGAATTTTTGATGTGGAATGCTACCTAACATACTTATCCATGTAATTTTCTTTATTGTGGCATGAATGTTCAGATCCATAAGATTCAAAACAAAAGTTTAATATTGACATAAAAACAATAATACTTCAAGCATACTAATAAAGCAATCACGTCTTCTCAAAATAACATGGCCAAAGAAAGTTATCCCTACAAAATCATATAGTCTGGCTATGCTCCATCTTCGTCACACAGAGTACTCAAATCATGCACAACCCCGATGACAAGCCAAGCAATTGTTTCATACTTTTGATGTTCTCAAACCTTTTTAACTTTCACGCAATACATGAGCGTGAGCCATGGACATAGCACTATAGGTGGAATAGAATATGGTGGTTGTGGAGAAGACAAAAAAGAAGGAGATAGTCTCACATCAACTAGGCATATCAACGGCTATGGAGATGCCCATCAATAGATATCAATGTGAGTGAGTAGGGATTGCCATGCAACGGATGCACTAGAGCTATAAGTTTATGAAAGCTCAAAAAGAAACTAAGTGGGTGTGCATCCAACTTACTTGCTCATGAAGACCTAGGGCAATTTGAGGAAGCCCATCGTTGGAATATACAAGCCAAGTTCTATAATGAAAAATTCCCACTAGTATATGAAAGTGATAACATAGGAGACTCTCTATCATGAAGATCATGGTGCTACTTTGAAGCACAAGTGTGGAAAAAGGATACTAATATTGCCCCTTCTCTCTTTTCTCTCATTTTTTTGGTGGGCTTCTTTGGCCTCTTTTTTTATTTTGTGGGCTTCGTTGGCCTCTTTTATTTTTTTTCCTCACATGGGACAGTGCTCTAATAATGAAGATCATCACACTTTTATTTACTTACAACTCAAGAATTACAACTGGATACTTAGAACAAAATATGACTCCATATGAATGCTTCCGGCGGTGTACCGGTATGTGCAATGATCTAGCGTAGCAAATCATATCAAAAACCGGACAAGCCATGTAAACATCATGCTAGCTGTCTTACGGTCATGCAAAGCAATATGACAGTGATAGAACGTGTCATAATAAAACGGAACGGTAGAAAGTTGCATGGCAATATATCTCGGAATGGCTATGGAAATGCCATGATAGGTAGGTATGGTGGCTGTTTTGAGGAAGGTAAAAGGTGGGTGTATGGTACCGGCGAAAGTTGCGCGGTACTAGAGAGGCTAGCAAAGGTGGAAGGGTGAGAGTGCGTATAATCCATGGACTCAACATTAATCATAAAGAACTCACATACTTATTGCAAAAATATATTAGTCATCAAAACAAAGTACTACGCGCATGCTCCTAGGGGGATAGATTGGTAGGAAAAGACCATCGCTCGTCCCCGACCGCCACTCATAAGGAAGACAATCAATAAATACCTCATGCTCCAACTTCATTACATAACGGTTCACCATACGTGCATGCTACGGGAATCACAAACTTCAACACAAGTATTTCTACAATCTACAATTACTCACTAGCATGACTCTAATATCACCATCTTTATATCTCAAAACAATCATAAGGAATCAAACTTCTCATAGTATTCAATGCACTTTATATGAAAGTTTTTATTATATCCCTCTTGGATGCCTATCATATTAGGACTAAATTTATAACCAAAGCAAATTACCATGCTGTTTAGAAAGACTCTCAAAATAATATAAGTGAAGCATGAGAGTTCAACAATTTCTATAAAATAAAACCACCGCCATACTCTAAAAAGATATAAGTTAAGCACTAGAGCAAAATTGCCTAGCTCAAAAGATATAAGTGAAGCACATAGAGTATTCTAATAAATCATGATTCATGCGTGTCCCTCTCAAAAGGTGTGTACAGCAAGGATGATTTTGGCAAACTAAAAAGCAAAGACTCATATCATACAAGACGCTCCAAGCAAAACACATATCATGTGGTGAATAAAAATAAAGCCTCAAGTAAATTTACCGATAGACGAAGACGAAAGAGGGGATGCCTTCCGGGGCATCCCCAAGCTTAGGCTCTTGGTTGTCCTTGAATATTACCTTGGGGTGCCTTGGGAATCACCAAGTTTAGGCTCTTGCCACTCCTTATTCTATAGTCCATCAAATCCTTACCCAAAACTTGAAAACTTCACAACACAAAACTCAATAGAAAACTCGTGAGATCCGTTAGTATAAGAAAATAAAATCACCACTTTTGGTACTGTTGTGAACTCATTCTTTATTTATATTGGTGTAATATCTACTGTATTCCAACTTTTCCAAGGTTCGTACCCCCCGATACTACCCATAGATTCATCAAAATAAGCAAACAACACAAAGAAAACAGAATCTGTCAAAAACAGAACGGTCTGCGAAGATCTGAATTGTTATAATACTTGTGTAACTCCACAAATTCTGAAAAATTAGTAAAACATAGGAAATTTGCATATTAACCGTGTGTAAAAAATTCAGGGTTTTTCCATGCTCCAGCGAATTATTAAAATTCTGTGACTGGACGCAAAAGTTTCTGTTTTTCAGCAAGATCAATTCAACTATCACCGTAAGCCATCCCAAAGGTCTTACTTGGCACAAAAACTAATTAAAACACCAAAACACAATTACTAAAGAGGTAATAATGTGTATTTTATTCAAAAACAGGATCAAAACAAGAATCACAAAAAAAAGTTGGGTTGCCTCCCAACAAGCGCTATTGTTTAACGCCCTTAGATAGGCATAAAAACACATAGATCTAGGTATTGTCATCTTTGGTATGCAACCCATAAGTAGCTCTCATAATAGATTCATATGGCAACTTAATTTTATTTCTAGTAAAGTGTTCCATGCCCTTCCTTAACGGAAATTGTAATCTAATGTTTCCTTCTTTCATATCAATAATTGCACCAATCGTTCTAAGGAAAGGTCTACCAAGAATAATAGGACATGTAGGATTGCAATCTATATCAAGAACAATGAAATCTACGGGCATATAATTCCTATTTGCAACAATAAGAACATCATTAATCCTTCCCATAGGTTTCTTAATAGTGGAATCCGCAAGATGCAAATTTAAAGAACAATCATCAAATTCACGGAAACCTAACACATCACATAAATTTTTTGGAATTGTGGAAACACTAGCACCCAAATCACACAAAGCATGGCACTCATAATATTTAATCTTAATCTTAATAGTAGGTTCCCACTCATCATAAAGTTTTCTAGGGATAGAAACTTCCAATTCAATCTTTTCTTCAAAAGATTTCATCAAAGCATCAACGATATGTTTAGTAAAAGCTTTATTTTGATTATAAGCATGAGGAGAATTCAACATGGATTGCAACAAGGAAATACAATCTATAAAAGAACAAATATCATAATTAAAATCCTTGAAATCCAAAAGAGTGGATCCATTGCTACTTAAAGTTTTGACCTCTCCAATCCCACTTTTATCAATTTTTGCATCAAGATCTATAAACTCCGAATCATTGGGACGCCTTCTAACTAAAGTTGACTCATCTCCAGTCCCATATTTATCAAGATTTATTTTAGAAAACAAAGATTCAATAGGAGTCACATCAATCACTTTAAGATCTTCATCATTATTTTCACAAAAACTAGAAGAACACGCGTTCACAAACCAATCTCGCTTAGCACGAATCCTAGCGGTTCTTTCTTTATATTCATCAATAGAAATTCTCATAGCTTTTAAAGACTCATTAATATCATGCTTGGGTGGAATAGATTTAATTTTCAAAGAATCAATCTCAAGAGAAATTCTATCCACCTTCCTAGCCAAATCATCAATCTTAAGCAATTTTTCTTCAACCCTAGTATTGAAATTATTTTGCGAACTAATAAATTCTTTAATATTGTTCTCAAGATCAGAGGGCATGTTATTATAATTTCCATAAGCATTGTTGTAGGAATTACCATAATTATTAGAGGAATTACTAGGAAACGGCCTAGGATTAAAATTACCTCTATACGCGTTATTACCAAAATTGTTCCTACCAACAAAATTCACATCCATAGATTCATTATTGTTCTCAATCAAAGTATACAATGGCATATCATTAGGATCAATAGGAGCACTCTTGCTAGCAAATAATTTCATAAGTTCATCCATCTTTCCACTCAAAATATTAATCTCTTCAATCGCATGCACTTTTTTTACTAGTAGAAGATCTTTCGGTATTCCATTGCGAATAATTAACCATAATATTATCTAGGAGTTTAGTAGCTTCTCCTAAAGTAATTTCCATAAAAGTACCTCCCGCAGCTGAATCCAAAAGATTTCTAGAAGCAAAATTCAATCCGGCATAAAAATTTTGTATGATCATCCACAAATTTAAACCTTGAGTAGGGCAATTTCGTATAATCAATTTCATCCTCTCCCAAGATTGTGCAACATGTTCATGATCAAGTTGCTTAAAACTCATAATATCATTCCTAAGGGAGATGATCTTAGTGGGAGGAAAATGCTTGTAAATAAAAGCATCTTTACACTTGTTCCATGAATCAATACTATTTTTAGGCAAAGATGAAAACCAAGTTTTAGCACGATCTCGTAGTGAGAATAGAAATAGCTTCAATTTAACAATATCATTATCCACATCTTTTTTCTTTGCATATCACACAACTCAATGAAATTATTCAGATGGGATGCGGCATCTTCACTAGGAAGGCCGGAAAATTGATCTTTCATAACAAGATTCAGCAAAGCGGCATTAATTTCATAAGATTCCGCACTAGTGGCGGGAGCAATCGGAGTACTAATAATATCATTATTATTAGTATTGGAAAAGTCACACAATTTGGTATTCTCTTGAGCCATCGTGACAAAGCAAGCAATCTAACACACGAGCAAACAAAAAGCAAACGAAAAAGACGAACGAAAGAAGGGGGAATAAAAAGGCAAATCTTTTCGAAAATCGTTTTAGAAGTGGGGGAGAGGAAAATGAGAGGCAAATGGCGAATAATCTAATGAAAGAGATGAGTTTTATGATGGGTACTTGGTATGCTCGATGTAGATCCCTCCAACAACGAAGCCAAAGATTAGCAAGTCGATGAGAGACTAGTCTTGACATGGCGTAGATCTCCCCAGCAACGGCGCCAGAAATTCTTCCTGCTACTTCTTGAGCTTGCGTTGGTTTTTCCCTTGAAGAGGAAAGGGTGATGAAGTATAGTAGAGGTAAGTATTTCCCTCAGTTAAGAACCAAGGTATCAATCCAGTAGGAGAAGAACGCACAAATCACCAACACCTGCACAAACAATCAAACACTTGCACCCAACGCGATAAAGGGGTTGTCAATCCCTTCACGATCACTTGCAAAGGTGAGATCTGATAGAGATAGATAAATAAAAGATAAAATATTTTTTGGTTTTTTGGTATATAGATCTGAAAATAAAAGATTGCAAAATAGTAGATCGGAAAGTAATATGATGGAAAATAGACCCGGGGGCCATAGGTTTCCCTAGAGGCTTCTCTCATGAAGTAAAATAACGATGGGTGAACAAATTACTGTCGAGCAATTGATAGAAAAGCGCAAAGTTATGACGATATCCAAGGCAATGATTATGCATGTAGGCATCACGTCCGTGTCGAGTAGACCGACTCCTGCCTGCATCTACGTACTACTATTACTCCACACATCGACCGCTATCCAGCATGCATCTAGAGTATTAAGTTCATAAAGAACGGAGTAGCTCTTTAAGTAAGATGACATGATGTAGAGGAATTAACTCAAACAATATGATGAAAAACCCATCTTTTTATCCTCGATGGCAACAATGCAATACGTGTCTCGCTACCCCTACTTTGTCACTGGGTGAAATCACGCAAGATTGAACCCAAAGCTAAGCACCTCTCCCATTGCAAGAAAAACCAATCTAGTTGGCCAAACCAAACCGATAATTCGAAGAGAAATACAAAGATATTAAATCATGCATAAAAGAATTCAGAGAAGATTCAAATAATATTCATAGATAAGCTGATCATAAATCCACAATTCATCGGATCTCGACAAACACACCGCAAAAGAAGATTACATCAGATAGATCTCCAAGAACATCGACGGGAACGTGGTATTGAGAATCAAAGAGAGAGAAGAAGCCATCTAGCTACTAGCTATGGACCCGTAGGTCTGAGGTAAACTACTCACGCTTCATCGGAAGGGCAATCGAGTTGATGTAGAAGCCCTCCGTGATTGATTCCCCCTCCGGCAGGATGCCGAAAAAGGCCCCAAGATGGGATCTCACAGGAACAGAAGGTTGCGGCGGTGGAAAAGTGCTTTCGTGGATGCCTCTGGTGGTTCTGGAATATATGTGAATATATAGGAGGAAGACCTAGGTCAGGAGGTCACCGAGGGGCCCACAAGGTAGGGGGGCGGCCCCCCTAGGTCGCGCCCTCCACCCTTGCCGCCGCCTCGTGGATCTTCTGACTTGGACTCCAAGTCCCCTGGGTGTCTTCTGGTCCAAGAAAAACCATCGTGAAGTTTTAGTCCGTTTGGTATTCCTTTTCTGCGAGGCTCAAAAACAAGGAAAAAACAGAAACTGGCACTAGGCTCTAGGTTAATAAGTTAGCATAAAAAATAATATAAAATAGCATATTAATGCATATAAAACATCCAAAACAGATAACATTAATGCATAGATTGGAGACTTGCTTGTACCTCCTATTGGATTGATACCTTGGTTCTCAAACTGAGGGAAATACCTGTCTCTACTTTGCTGCATCACCCTTTCCTCTTCAAGGGAAAAACATACGCAAGCTCAAGAAGTAGCAAGAAGAATTTCTGGCGCCGTTGCCGGGGAGGTTCTACATCAAGCCTATCAAGTACCCATCATAAAATCTCTTCTCTTGCATTACATTATTTGCCATTTGCCTCTCGTTTTCCTCTCCCCCACTTCTAAAATGTTTTCAGAAAATCACAAAAATATTTGCCTTCTTTTCGTTTGCCATTATGTCTTACTTGGCTCGTTTGCTTGGTATAATTGTGTGTTTATTGAAAATCAGAAACAAAAAGGTTTATGGATCCACTTAAAGTTTTCTACTTGGATCATCTTCGATCCATTTGTGCTCGTGCTGAAACCCCAACTAGTTTAGTTGATGGAAAATCTTTAGATGAGCATGCTCATTTTGTGCGTCACCGTTTGTCTCAAAAAGGGAGACTCTTATGGAATCAAATAAATTGTTTGCTATGTTATGCTTGGAATCTTTGTGAACTTTGTGATTTTACTTGTTGCTCTAAGAACCCTAAAAAACACCTTCCCTACCTATGTGAGTTTAATGATAATGAAATCTTATCTTCTTATGAAAAGGGTGTTTATAGTTACTATGATATAGAACAAATTGAAGAATTTGTTGCTTATGAAGTTGCTTCTTTGATTGAAAAGTATGATATTACTCTCTACAAATCTGAAAATTTTGACATACTTAAATATTGCTATGAAAACTATGCTCATAATGCCTATGTTAAGGAATTTATTGAGAGAATGACTGTTGCTTTGGAAGAAAATAATGATATGCATGAATCTATAGATAATTATGATTCCGTTGATTTGGTTGAGATATCCTCCCTTGATGAACATGATGGTTGCTATTCTTATGGCCATGATGCCAATATTAATAATGCTTATGGAGATGAATTTGCTATAGTTCCTTATGTTAAACATGAAATTATTGCTATTGCACCCATACTTGATAGTTCCTTGAATCAAAAGCATGATTGAAATGATGTTATTATGAATCCTATTTATGTCAATTGTGCTAATAATATGCAAAACCCCAAGCTTGGGGATGCTAGTTTTGCTATGTCCGCTACTTATTGCAATGATCATGGTTGGGGTGATAATGCTTCTTATGATCTTGAAAATTTATTTAAGCCTCATGATGAATATGTTAGCTATAATATTGAAAGTGTGTTTGGAAGAGTTTCAACTTTAGGAAATAATGATCCCACTACTTTGGAGAATGATCAATATGAAATTTTTGATAAAAATGGGTTTGGAGAGGTCATGACTTTATTTGATGATAATCCCACTATTTTGGAAGAGTGTCAACATTGCATGCATGTGGATCATGTTGAGAATATTTTATATGATAGCTATATTGTTGAATTTTATTATGATCTTACATGTAATTATTATGAGAGAGTAAAATATGGTTGTAGAAATTTTCATGTCACCAAATTACCTCTCGTTATGTTGAGATTGCTATCATTTCTTTCTTCTTCTTTGCATATGCTAGTTTTTGCTTGCCTTGATAATTTGTTTGCCTATAAGATGCCTATGAATAGGAAGTATGTTAGAATTAGATGTGTTTTTCACATGCTACATGATGCTCTCTTCGTGTTTCAATTGCTATCTTTCATGTGAGCATCATTAAATTTATCGACGCCTAGCTAAAAGGCTTTAAAGAAAAGCGCTTGTTGGGAGACAACCCAATACTTTTCTTTTCTGTTTTTATGAGTAACACATTATTACCTCTGTAGTAATTGTGTTTTGGTGTTTTTAATTAGTGTTTGAGCCGAGTAAAACCTTTGGGATACTTTGGTATATCGTTGATTTGATCTTGCTGAAAAACAGAAACGCATTATTACCTCATTGCCAGAATTTTTAAAAATCACAGAAACATGCTTTTGATCTGAACTTTTTACAAAAGATTGATATATGAATTTCCTCTGTTATACTAAATTTTCAGAATTTTTGGAGTTACAGAAGGATACGAAATTTCCAGATTACTACAGACTGTTCTGTTTTTGACAGATTCTGTTTTCTATGTGTTGTTTGCTTATTTTGATGAATCTATTGGTAGTATCAAGGGGTATGCACCATGGAGAAGTTGGAACACAGTAGATATTACACCAATATAAATAAAGAATGAGTTCACAATAGTACCAAAAGTGGTGATTTATATTTTTTATACTAACGGATCTCATGAGTTTTCTGTTGAGTTTTGTGTTGTGAAGTTTTCAAGTTTTTGGTAAAGATTTGATGGACTATGGAATAAGGAGTGGCAAGAACCTAAGCTTGGGGATGCCCAAGGCACCCCAAGGTAATCCCCAAGATGAGCTTCCTCGACTCCGTTAAGGGGTGGCAGGGGACCTAGTTTTACTGCAAAGACGTCCCCAGCACCAACAGCCAATCGGGCCTCCCGCCGTACTCGACCGAGAGGGTATGAGCTCCGCTAACCCTCACCATGGAGAAGGAGGAGAAGGTGGGCATCGACATCCTGTCCAGCGTGTTAATCGGAGTCGTGAACGCTAGGGGTGAATGGCATGGACTTGCTGGAGACATTCTTCAGTCGGCGCATCCAGCCCCTATAGGCTAGGGCTCACCCCATGTGGCTGTACGAGGGGCCGGGTGACTCCACTTGGGTGCATCCTGAAGACCTCACTGAGAAGGAGGTGGGCGCCAAGATCAAGGCCATCACCTGCGCCCGCGACAACCCACGGGGGACTCGGTTGGTGCCAGCCTTTCACAAGGACCTGCCACCCATTGAGGTATTTGTCTCTGATTCAGTCGGCTTAATTGTAAGTTGTCTTCTGTATGGTTGATCCTCACATTTGCATGTGTTTGCTTCTCAGGACTTCTAGAACCTGATCTCCAGGATTCCCATGGTGGACCACTCGCCTCAAGATGTGATGAGTGACACTGAGCAGCAGTACTTGGAGAGGTCCGACGATGATGAGAGCGATGATGATGATCTTGAGAGTTCGGAGGAGGGGGAAGAGGCGGAGTCCTCCTCGTACTATGAGGCCCCCAAAGAACCCCGTTCCAAGGCATAGCATGACCCAAAAGGCAAGGTAGGAGAAACTCAACAGTCGACTGCTTCTGGTCGGGCGACTCAGAGTTCCAAGTGCGCTCGCGCCGAGGCTGAGAGCTCGGCGAAGAAGCAGCCCAAGCAGATCTCCTCCTAGCCTTGGAAGGCTTCCGTGCCGCGGATCAAGGTGGCAGTGCTTGTGGCCTCAAAGTAAGCATTCTCACCAACTCCTTGTTCATTTTTGAATTCATTTGGTTGCCGACCGAGTGTTGCTTGACCCTTGCAGCAACGACACCTCGACAACTTCAGCAGACCCACATGCTCGCATGCCAGGCCCGAGTGATGCCGACGCGCCGGATGCCGCCACTTCCAAAGGTATATGTTGTATTGATTGACTCATATGGTTACGATTTCTTCGACTGAACTTCGATGATTTCCTTGATTTATGCAGCCCCGCCCGAGATTATCCAGCTGGACGACGAAGTGGGCGCTGACCCGCCGAATCCGGATGCTACCAGGGAGGGAATGCCGAGTGTCAACGTGTCCATGCCGGATGCTTCTCCCCGCCGAGTGCCTCATGTTTCTCCGTCGAAGGCCGCCACAAAGACTGCTCGGCCGAGTCCTCTGGCTCAGGGCGGCTCAGCGTCTTCATCGGTGGTGGCGCTACCCGCGGGGTCTACCCAGGCTTCTCTAGGTGGTGTGGCGGTGATCCCGGCTCCGAGGCTACCATCCACGACTCCGTGGGCCCCACCTACCTCCTTCCCCCTGTACCGCGTCCCTGAAGATCAGGTAGGGGCTAGCAAGGAGACTCTGATCCAGGTGGGGTTGGTGTGAGATCGGCTGAAGGAGGCGTACGACGCCAGTGCGGCGCTACAGACCAACGTCCGAGTAAGTACCATTGTGAGTATAATTTCCAGTCGGAACTTTCAAAGTTTCTTCTTTTCTTGCAATGGGTTTCTTACCAGTGGGTTTGCGTGGGGCACACCCACTGGGTGTACAGTATCCAGTGGGGGCACGCTGAGTGCACCCACTGGGTGTAGTCCCCGAGGCTCCTGTCACCTGGAAACAGTCGGCAGGAGTCTTCGAACTTTTCCCTGTATTGCTTTTTTGCGTTCACTCGGAGTCTAGCTAGAGCGTAGCCGAGTGGACAGGATCCAGTGGGGGCACGCTGAGTGCACCCACTGGGTGTAGTCCCCGAGGCTACCGTCGACTGGGGCAGTCGGCGGTAGTCTTAGAACTTATGGTTGCTTTACCCTGAGGCTGTTTGTGGGGTTTTTTTAGCTCCATCAACGAGTCACTTTCCATTGGGGGCACACTGAGTGCACCCACTGGGTGTAGTCCCCGAGACTGCCATCGATTGCGGGCAATCGGTGGTAGTCTTTAGAACTGTCACTAGGCATTCAGGATGCTCGGCGACACCCGTTTACTTGGTAAGTCAATAGGTAAGGTCTTCTTCATCGCTGACTCAAAAGATAGCCGAATGAAGAAGATCATTTTGTGTTGTTGTCCTCAATCTTCTTCATCGCTGACTCAATGGCTTAACTGAGTGATCTGGTACTGATCGTGCTCGTACTACTCAGTAGTATGCGATCGACTCAGTAGTCAATAGGTACTTGAGGATTTGGTACTGGTCAAGCTTGTTCCACTCGGTACCAGGGGTACTTTAGGATTTGGTATTGGTCTAGCTTGTTCCACTATGTGCCTTGATTCTTCCTTCGGGGAGGCGACTGATTACTTCTTGTATATTGCAGAGAACCTGTGAGCTGGAAACCCATTATGCCACGATGGAGAAGGAGGTGGCGTCTCTTCGATTCGACCTGGAGGCCGAGAAGCTCAAGAGCACCCGACTAGAGCGGGAGAAGAAAACTCTGGGAGGTAAGCTTATTTCCTCCGCCTGGTAACTAAATATTGTTTTTCCCTTTTGATCCGAATCATTTCGGTCTGACAGATGTTCGTAGCGAGAATGCCCAACTTGTAATGAGGCTCAGGACTTCTATTTCTTTAGAAACCATGAAGCAGGCGCTAGAGAACAAGGATAAGGACCTGGCACTGGCTCAGAAGGAGGCAAGGACCAAGACCAAGCTCGCTGACGAGAAGGTGGCTTCAGTCGGCAGATTGGAGGAGGAGATCAAGAATCTCAAGGCTGCCACCGAAGTCTACACTCAGGAGAAGGTCAAGCTGGAGGAGAAGGTCACCCAGTTGACTGAGAAGAAGGATGCTCTGGAGACACATATGTAGGAGGTCTGCGAGGAGTTCAGTGAGAAGCTTTCCGGTAAGTTCTTCCTCAGCCGAGTGAATCCTGTATGCGACCAAATCTTCCTCAGTCATTCACTCACGCACTGTCTTCTTCCAATCAGAGCATTGCTATAACAAGGAACTGGAGCTGCAGAGGATAGAGAGGGACCTGGACCCTACTCGATCACTCGTCGCTGACAAAGCAGCACTTGCCATCCTTCGGCTTGAAGACCGCATAGAGAATGCATTGGGCTATATCACTCGGACGAGAGGTGCTGCGGGTTGGATTGATGCGGAGTTGCAGTCGGGTGAAGAGACTCAGAAGGACCTGGAGTCGGTGATGACGAGGCTAAACGAGGTTCCTGCCCAGGTGAAAGCTTGGAAAAAGTCTGTCGCTCGAAGTGGAGCTGATGTAGTACTGTCACTCGTCCGTGTTCATTGCAAGAACATGGATGAGGAGAAGCTAAAGAACCTCTGAGTGGTGAACAAGAAGAACCTCAAGTTTGAGGATTTCATGGAGACCTTCGCCGAACCTGCCACTCGCATCACCGACGGGATTGATCTGGAGACCTTCGTTGATCCAGGTAGCCCTCCGCCTGAGGCTTAAAAACACTTGATTGAATTTGCCCCGGAATGCCAGGTGGTTGATGTAATGAAATACTCTACTGAGCCTTGGGCTCATTTTATCTTAGAGACATTCGAACGGATCGAACCCTTAATTTGAAACCTTTTGTGCTTCTTCGAGAGTTTATTTGCTTTCTATGATTTTGTTTGGCTTAGGCGAAAGCTGGTTCATAGCTAAGCCTCCGAGTGTGGAGCCGATCCTCACTCGGATTGTTTTTTTAACTTAGGCAAAAGCTGGTGGCAGCTAAGCCCCCGAGTGTGGAGCAGGTCCTCACTCGGATTGTTTTTTAACTTAGGCGAAAGCTGGTTTGCAGCTAAGCCCCCGAGTGTGGAGCAGGTCCTCACTCAAATTGTTTTTTTTAAATTAGGCCAAAGCTGGTTCACAGCTAAGCCCCCGAGTGTGGAGCAGGTCCTCACTCGGATTGTTTTTTAACTTAGGCGAAAGCTGGTCCGCAGCTGAGCCCCCGAGTGTGGAGCAGGTCCTCACTCAGATTGTTTTTTTTAACTTAGGTGAAAGCTGGTTTGCAGCTAAGCCCCTGAGTGTGGAGCAGGTCCTCACTCGGATTGTTTTTTTAACTTAGGCGAAACTGGTTCGCAGCTAAGCCCCCGAGTGTGGAGCAGGTCCACACTCGGATTGTTTTTTAACTTAGGCGAAAGATGGTCCGCAGCTAAGCCCCCGAGTGTGGAGCAGGTCCACACTCGGATTGTTTTTTTAACTTAGGCGAAAGCTGGTTCGCAACTAAGCCCCCGAGTGTGGAGCAGATCCTCACTTGGATTGTTTTTTAACGTAGGAGAAAGCTGGAACACAGCTAAGCCCTCGAGTGTGGAGCAGGTCCTCACTCAGATTGTTTTTTAACTTAGGCAAAAACTGGTTCGCAGATAAGCCCCCGAGTGTGGAGTAGGTCATCACTTGGATTGTTTTTTAACTTAGGCGAAAACTGGTTCACAGCTAAGCCCCCAAGTGTGGAGCAGGTCCTCACTCGGATTGTTTTTTTAACTTAGGCGAAAACTGGTTTGCAGCTAAGCTTTCTCCTCTCGCCACCCACTGGAGGTGTGTTAGTTTCCGAATGCAATTAGTCACCTGAGTGAAACACAACCATAGGTCAAACTAGAGGATATATGGGAAAAGTAAGACTTTTATTCATCTAAGTTAATTCGGACTAACTATTACAAGGGAGAAATTTTTATTCTAAGTATAAAACTTGCGGAGCAAATCTGCGTTCCAAGCTCTGGGCTCTTCAATTCCTTTGGTGAAGTTGTACAGGCTGTATGCTCCATTGTGCAAGACCTTGGATATGGCGAATGGTCCCTCCCAGGGGGGTGCCAGCTTGTGAGGTGTCTGTTGATCCACTCGGACGACCAGGTCTCTTTCCTAGAAGGCACGTCCTCTGACGTGTCTATCGTGGTAGCGGCGCAGGTCTTGTTGATATAACATTGATCTTATAAGCGCAAGCTCACGTTCTTCCTCCAAAAGGTCTAAGCCATCCTACCTTGCTTCCTCGGCTTTGGCTTCCGAGTAAAGATCCACTCGGGGGGAGTTATGGAGCAGATCACTCGGCAAGACCGCTTCTGACCCGTACACAATAAAGAATGGGGTGTGGTTCATGGATCGATTTGGGGTTGTGCGCAGGCCCCAGAGGACCGACGGCAGCTCGGTCAAACAGGCTCCTGCTGTGTGGGTCAGATCACGCATGAGTCGAGGCTTCAATCCTTGAAGTATGAGTCCATTTGCCCTCTCGGCTTGTCCATTCGACTGCAGGTGCGCCACGGAGGCATAATCGACCCGAGTGCCCTGGGTGTAACAAAACTCACGGAACTCGTCCGAGTCAAAGTTAGACCCGTTGTCGGTGATGATGCTGTGCGGGACTCCGAATCAGAAGATAATCTCCTTGATGAACTGAATCGTAGTAGCTGAGTCCAACTTTTTTATGGGTTTAGCCTCGATCCACTTGGTAAATTTGTCCACTGCTACCAATAGGTGAGTGAAGCCACTCGCCCCGGTCCGGAGAGGGCCGACCATGTCGAGTCCCCAGCCAGCGAACGACCAAGTGAGGGGGATAGTCTTCAGGGCGGACACCGGCTTGTGCGACTGGTTTGCATAGAACTAGCACCCGACGCATTGATCCACTATGTCTCGGGGCAGCCTCATTGGCTCGGGGCCAATAGAATCCGGCCCTGAACGCTTTGGCGACCAAGGTCCGAGAGGACGCATGTTCCCGAGTGAATCTCTTGCAGTATTTGTTGCCCTTCCTCCGGGGATATGCATCGCTGAGTGACTCCAGTCGTACTTTTATTGTACAGCTGATCTCCCATGACTGTGAAGGCTTTGGATCGACGGATGATCTGTCGAGCTTCATCCTCATCTTCTGGGAGTTCCTGCCGAAGCAGGTACGCCAGGTATGGTTCAGTCCACTCGGGAGTGATGACCATGATCTCTTGAACTAGATCAATTATCGCAGGTATGTCTACTTCGATCGGATTGGAAGGGCCGACTGGTTGCGGGGGCTCCTCCACAAAAGGGTCTTCCTTGATTGTGGGAGAGTGCAAGTGTTCGAGAAACACATTCTTGGGCACCGCCTTCTGAGTGGAGCCCATCTTGGCCAAGTCATCGGCTTCTTGGTTCTTGATTCGTGGTACATGATGGAGCTCCATCCCTTCAAAGTGTTTCTCTAATTTTCTAATGGCGTTGTAGTAGCCAGTCATTGCCGGACTACGGATGTCCCATTCCTTCATGACTTGATTCACCACTAGGTCCGAGTCGCCATAGATCATCAGTCGGGGAATCCCCAGAGAGATTGCCATTCACAGTCCATA
Source organism: Thinopyrum elongatum (assembly GCA_011799875.1). Taxonomy (NCBI): domain Eukaryota; kingdom Viridiplantae; phylum Streptophyta; class Magnoliopsida; order Poales; family Poaceae; genus Thinopyrum; species Thinopyrum elongatum. Next base: position 35,612,378 of record CM022302.1, on the reverse strand, counting down.
CAGGAGAGCTTCGTATTCAGCTTTGTTGTTGGAGGAGTCGAAGTGAATCAGAAGAACATAACTGAGTCGATCGCCTTTAGGGGACACCAAGACCACTCCGGCCCCGGAGCCATGAAGCATCTTGGAGCTGTCGAAGAACATCGTCCAGTGTTCGGGAACACTCGGGACATGCTGTTCTTGCTCAATCCATTCGGCCAAGAAATCTACCAGGGCTTGCGACTTGATGGCCTTCTTGGCTTGAAACCTGATGTCCAAAGGGAGGATCTCAATGGCCCACTTGGCCACTCGGCCAGTGGCATCTCTATTATTCATGATCTCAGATAGAGGGGCGTCACTTATCACCGTGACCGAGTGTTCTTGAAAATAATGCGCCACCTTCTTTGCAGTTAGATAAATTTTGTTGGGGAACGTAGTAGTAAATCAAAATTTTCCTACGTATCACCAAGATCAATCTAGGAGAAGCTTGCAACAAGAGAGAGGGAGTGCATCTTCATACCCTTGAAGATCGCTAAGCGGAAGCGTTACAAGGAACGTGGATGATGGAGTCGTCCTCGCGGCGATTCAAATCGCGGAAGATCCGATCTAGCGCCGAACGGACGGCGCCTCCGCGTTCAACACACGTACAGCCCGGGGACGTCTCCTCCTTCTTGATCCAGCATGGGAAGAGGAGAAGTTGAGGAAGAGCTCCGGCAGCACGACGGCGTGGTGGTGGAGCTTGTGGTTCTCCGACAGGGCTTCGCCAAGCACCACGGAGGAGGAGGAGGTGTTGGAGAGGGGGAGGGCTGCGCCAGGTAAGGGGTGCTGCTGCCCTTCCACCCCCCTCTATTTATATGGAGAAGGGGAGAGGGGGCCGGCCCCCTTAGATCCCATCTAAGGGGAGGGGCGGCGGCCAGGGGGGGAAACTTACCCCCCAAGCAAGGTGGGAGGCGCCCCCACCCCCTAGGGTTTCCAACCCTAGGCGCCTTGGGCCCCTTGGGGGGCGCACCAGCCCACCAGGGGCTGGTTCCCTCCCTTGCTCAGCCCACTTGGCCCACCGAGGCAGGTCGCCCCACCCGGTGGACCCCCAGACACGTTTCAGTGGTCCTGGTACAATACCGATAACCCCCGAAACCATTCCGGTGACTGAAACTGGACTTCCCATATATATAATTCTTCACCTCCGGACCATTCCGGAACTCCTCGTGACGTCCGGGATCTCATCCGAGACTCCGAACAACCTTCGGTAACCACATACAATTTCTCACAACAACTCTAGCATCACCGAACCTTAAGTGTGTAGACCCTACGGGTTCGGGAACCATGCAGACATGACCGAGACATCTCTCCGGCCAATAACCAACAGCGGCATCTGGATACCCATGTTGGCTCCCACATGTTCCACGATGATCTCATCAGATGAACCACGATGTCGAGGATTTAATCAATCCCGTACGCAATTCCCTTTGTCCATCGGTATGTTACTTGCCCGAGATTCGATCATCGGTATCCTTATACCTTGTTCAATCTCGTTACCAGCAAGTCTCTTTACTCGTTCCATAATGCATGATCCTGTGGCTAACTCCTTAGTCACATTGAGCTCATTACGATGATGCATTACCGAGTGGGCCCAGAGATACCTCTCCGTCATACGGAGTGACAAATCCCAGTCTCGATTCGTGCCAACCCAACAGACACTTTCGGAGATACCTGTAGTGCACCTTTATAGTCACCCAGTTACGTTGTGACGTCTGATACACCCAAAGCATTCCTACGATATCCGGGAGTTGCACAATCTCATGGTCCAAGGAAATGATACTTGACATTAGAAAAGCTCTAGCAAACGAACTACACGATCTTGTGCTATGCTTAGGATTGGGTCTTGTCCATCACATCATTCTCCTAATGATGTGATCCCGTTATCAACGACATCCAATGTCCATGGTCAGGAAACCACAACCATCTATTGATCAACGAGCTAGTCAACTAGAGGCTCACTAGGGACATGCTGTGGTCTATGTATTCACACATGTATTATGGTTTCCGGTTAATACAATTATAGCATGAACAATAGACAATTATCATGAACAAGGAAATATAATAATAACCATTTTATTATTGCCTCTAGGGCATATTTCCAACAGTCTCCCACTTGCACTAGAGTCAATAATCTAGTTCACATCACCATGTGATTTACATTGTTATGAATCTAACACCAGTGAGTTCTGGGGTTCGATCATGCTTTGCATGTGAGAGAGGTCTTTAGTCAACGGGTCTGCGACATTCAGATCCGTGTGTACTTTGCAAATCTCTATGTCATACTGTAGACACTGCTACCACACTCCACTTGGAGCTATTCCAAATGGCTGCTCCACTATACATATCCGGATTGCTACTCAGAGTCATCCGGATTTGTGTTAAAGCTTGCATCGACGTAACTCTTTACGATGAACTCTTTATCACCTCCATAACCGAGAAATATTTCCTTAGTCCTCTAGTTACTAAGGATAATCTTGACCGCTGTCCAGTGATCCATTCCTGGATCACTCTCGTACCCCTTGACAGACTCATGGCAAGGCACACACATGTGCGGTACACAGCATGGCATATTATACAGAGCCTATGGATAAAGCATAGGGGACGACCTTCATCCTATCTCTTTGATCCACCGCGGTCGAGCTTTGAGTCTCACTCAACTCCAGACCTTACAAATCAGGTAAGAACTCCTTCTTTGACTGATCAATTTTGAACTCTTTCAAAATCTTGTCTAGGTATGTACTCATTGAAAGTCTCATCAAGCATCTTGATCTATCTCTATAGATCTTGATGCCCAACAATTAGGTAGCTTTATCCAGGTCTTCCTTTGAGAAACTCTTTTCAAACAACCGTTTATGCTTTCCAGAAATTCTACATCGTTTCCGATCAACAATATGTCATCCACATATACTCATCAGAAATTCTATAGTGCTCCCACTCACTTTCTTGTAAATACGAGTTTCTCATAAACTTTGATCACCTCATCAAAGCGTATATTCCAACTCCGAGATGCTTGCTCCTATCCATCGAAGGATTGCTGGAGCTTGCATACTTTTTAGCATCCTTAGGATCGACAAAACCTTCTGGTTGTATCACATACAACCTTTCCTCAAGGGAACGATGTTTTGAAATCCATCTGCCAGATTTCATAATCGAAAAATGCAGCAACTGCTAACATAATTCCAATAGACTTTAGCATCACTATGGGTGAGAATGTCTCATCGTAGTTAACTCCTTGAACTTGTCAGAAACTTGTTTGCGGCAAGTCGAGCTTTATAAATGGTAACATTTACCATCAGTGTCTGTCTTCTTCTTAAAGGTCCATTTGTACTCAACGACCTGCCATTCAACGGGCAAGTCTACCAAAGTCCATACTTGGTTTTCACACATGGATCCTTTCTCGGATTTCATGGCCTCTAACCATTTGTTGGAATCCGGGCCCATCATCGCTTCTCCATAGTTTGTAGGTTCGTTGTTGTCCAACAACATGACCTCCAAGACAGGGTTGCCATACCACTCAGGAGCAGTACACGTCTTTGTCGACCTACAAAGTTCGATAGTAACTTGATCCGAAGCTTCATGATCATCACCATTAACTTCCTCTTCAACTAATGTAGGCTCCACAGAAACATCTTTCTGTGATGCGCTACTCTTTAGTTGAAACAAAGGTTCAACAACCTCATCAAGTTCTATCTTCCTCCCACTCAATTCTTTCAAGAGAAACCTTTTCTCGAGAAAGGACCCATTTTTAGCAACAAATACTTTGCTCTCGGATCTGAGATAGAAGGCATACCCAAATGTTTCCTTAGGGTATTCTATGAAGATGCATATTTCCACTTTGGGTTCGAGCTTATCAGACATAAGCGTCGTATTCCTAAACTCTGAGAAATGACAGCTTAGGTTTCTGCCAAACCATACGGTGTCATCTCAACGGAATTAGATGGTGCCCTATTTAAAGTGAATGTTGTTGTCTCTAATGCTTAACCCCAAAACGATAGTGGCAAATCGATAAGAGACATCATAGTACGCACCATATCCAATAGAGTACAACTACGACGTTCGGACACACCATCACACTATGGTGTTCCAGGTGGCGTGAGTTGTGAAACAACTTTCACATTGTCTTAAGTTGTATACAAAACTTGTAACTCAGATATTCACCTCCATGATCATATCGTAGACATTTTTATCTTCTTGTCACGATGATCTTAGACTTCACTCTGAATTTGTTTGAACTTTTCAAACATTTTAGACTTGTGTTTCATTAAGTAAATATACTCATATCCACTCAAATCATCAGTGCAGGTAAGAAAATAACGATATCCACTGCATACTACAACACTCATTGGACCGCATACATCAACATGTATTTTCTCCAATAAGTTACTAGCCCGCTCCATCATACCGGAAACGGGGTCTCAGTCATCTTGCCTAAGAGGCATGGTACGCATGTCGCAACCGATTCGAAATCGAGTGAATCCAAAGATCCATCAGCATGGAGTTTCTTCATGCGCTTTACACCAATATGACCTTTAGCGGTAGTGCCACAAGTATGTGGTACTATCATTATTAATTTTGCATCTTTTATGAACATGTGTATTACTACGATCGAGATTCAACAAACAATTCACATTGGGTGCATGACCATTGAAGGTATTATTCATGTAAACAGAATAATCATTATTCTCTAACTTAAATGAATAACCGTATTGCAATAAACATGATCTAATCACATTCATGCTCAACACAAACACCAAATAACATTTATTTAGGTTCATCCCTAATCCCGAGAGAGTGTGCGATGGTGATCACATCAACCTTGGAAACACTTCCAACACACATCGTCACCTCACCCTTAGCTAGCCTCCGTTTATTCCATAGCTTTTATTTCGAGTTACTAACATTTAGCAACCGAACCGGTATCCAATACCCAGGTGCTACTAGGAGTACTAGCAAGGTACACATCAATAACACGTATATCAAATATACTTCTGTCGACGTTGCCAGCTTTCTTATCTACCAAGTATCTAGGGTTGTTCCACTTCAGCGACCGTTCTCCTCATAACAGAAGCACCTAGTCTCAGGTTTGGGTTTAACCTTGGGTTTCTTCACTGGAGCAGCAACTGACTTGCCATCCATGAAGTTTCCCTTCTTGCCCTTGCCCTTTGTGAAACTAGTGGTTTTACTAACCATCAACACTTGATGCTCCTTCTTGATTTCTACCTTCGCGGTGTTAAACATCACGAACAGCTCAGGGATCATCTTATCCATCCCTGGCATGTTATAGTTCATCACGAAGCTCTAGTAGCTAGGTGGCAGTGACTTGGAGAACTATATTAATCACTATCTTATCTGGAAGATAAACTCCCACTCGATTCAAGTGATCGTAGTACCCAGACAATCTGAGCACATGCTCACTGATTGAGCTATTCTCCTTCATCTTGCAGGCAAAGAATCTTGTTGGAGGTCTCATACCTCTCAACGCGGGCATGAGCCTGAAATCCCAATTTCAGCTCTTAGAACATCTCATATGTTCCGTGACATTCAAAACGTTTTGGAGCCTCAATTCTAAGCCGTAATGCATGATGCACTGAACTATCAAGTAGTCATCAGAACGTGCCTGTCAGATGTTCAAAACATCTACAGACGACGCTTGAGGGGGTGGCGCATCGAGCAGTGCATTAAGGACATAAGCCTTCTATGCAGTAATGAGGACAATCCTCAGACCACGGACCCAGTCCGCATTATTGCTACCATCAGCTTTCAACTTACTTTTCTCTAGGAACGCATCAATAAAACAGGGGAGCTACAGCGCGAGCTATCTACAACATAATTTGCAAAGACACTTTGACTATGTTCATGATAATGAAGTTCATCTGATGAACTCCCACTCAGATAGACATCCCTCTAGTCATCTAAGTGATACATGATCCGAATCGACTAGGCCGTGTCCGATCATCACGTGAGACGGACTAGTCATCAACGGTGAACATCTCCATGTTGATCGCATCTACTATACGACTCATGTTCGACCTTTCGGTCTCTCGTGTTCTGAGGCCATGTCTGTACATGCTAGGCTCGTCAAGTCAACCTAAGTGTTTCGCATGTGTAAATCTGGCTTACACCCGTTGTATGCGAACGTTAGAATCTATCACACCCGATCATCACGTGGTGCTTCGAAACAACGAACCTTCGCAACGGTGCACAGTTAGGGGGAACACATTTCTTGAAATTTTGGTGAGGGATCATCTTATTTATGCTACCGTCGTTCTAAGCAAATAAGATGTAAACATGACAAACATCACATGCAAATCATAAAGTGACATGATATGGCCAAAATATCATCTTGCGCCTTTGATCTCCATCTTCGAGGCGCGGCATGGTCACCATCGTCACCGGCATGACACCATGATCACCATCATCATGATCTCCATCATTGTGTCTTCATGAAGTTGTCTCGCCAACTATTACTTATACTACTATGGCTACCGGTTAGCAATAAAGTAAAGTAATTACATGGCGTTTTCATTGACACGCAGGTCATAGAATAAATTAAGACAACTCCTATGGCTCCTGCCGGTTATCATACTCATCGACATGCAAGTCGTGATTCCTATTACAAGAACATGATCAATCTCATACATCACATATATAATTCGTCACATCCTTTTTGGCCATATCACATCACATAGCATACCCTGCAAAAACAAGTTAGACGTCCTCTAATTGTTGTTGCATGTTTTACGTGGCTGCTATGGGTTTCTAGCAAGAACGTTTCTTACCTACGCAAAAGCCACAACGGTGATATGCCAATTGCTATTTACCCTTCATAAGGACCCTTTTCATCGAATCCAATTCGACTAAAGTGGGAGAGACAGACACCCGCTAGCCACCTTATGCATCAAGTGCATGTCAGTCGGTGGAACCTGTCTCACGTAAGCGTACGTGTAAGGTCGGTCCGGGCCGCTTCATCCCACAATGCCGCCGAATCAAGATAGGACTAGTAACGGTAAGCAAATTGAACAAATCATCGCCCACAACTACTTGTGTTCTACTCGTGCAAAGAATCTACGCATAGACCTAGCTCATGATGCCACTGTTGGGGAACGTAGTAGTAAATCAAAAAATTTCCTACATATCACCAAGATCAATCTAGGAGAAGCTTGCAACGAGAGAGAGGGAGTGCATCTTCATACCCTTGAAGATCGCTAAGCGGAAGCGTTACAAGGAACGCGGATGATGGAGTCGTACTCGCGGCGATTCAAATCGCGGAAGATCCGATCTAGCGCCGAACGGACGGCGCCTCCGCGTTCAACACACGTACAACCCGGGGACGTCTCCTCCTTCTTGATCCAGCAAGGGAGGAGGAGAAGTTGAGGAAGAGCTCCGACAGCACGACGGTGTGGTGGTGGAGCTTGTGGTTCTTCGACAGGGCTTTGCCAAGCACCACGGAGGAGGAGGAGGTGTTGGAGAGGGGGAGGGCTGCGCCAGGGAAGGGGTGCTGCTGCCCTCCCACCCCCCTCTATTTATAGGGAGAAGGGGAGAGGGGGCCGGCCCCCTTAGATCCCATCTAAGGGGAGGGGCGGCGGCCAGGGGGGAAACTTACCCCCCAAGCAAGGTGGGAGGCGCCCCCACCCCCTAGGGTTTCCAACCCTAGGTGCCTTGGGCCCCTTAGGGGGGCGCACCAGCCCACCAGGGGCTGGTTCCCTCCCTTGCTCAGCCCACTTGGCCCATCGGGGCAGGTGGCCCCACCCGGTGGACCCCCAGACACCTTCCGGTGGTCCCGGTACAATACCGATAACCCCCGAAACCATTCCGGTGACTGAAACTGGACTTCCCATATATAATTCTTCACCTCCGGACCATTCCGAAACTCCTCGTGAAGTCCGGGATCTCATCCGGGACTCCGAACAACCTTCAGTAACCACATACAATTTCCCATAGCAACTCTAGCGTCACCGAACCTTAAGTGTGTAGACCCTACGGGTTCGGGAACCATGCAGACATGACTGAGACATCTCTCCGGCCAATAACCAACAGTGGGATCTGGATACCCATGTTGGCTCCCACATGTTCCACGATGATCTCATCGGATGAACCACAATGTCGAGGATTCAATCAATCCCGTACGCAATTCCCTTTGTCCATCGGTATGTTACTTGCCCGAGATTCGATCGTCGGTATCCTTATACCTTGTTCAATCTCGTTATCGGCAAGTCTCTTTACTAATTCCATAATGCATGATCCCGTGGCTAACTCCTTAGTCCCATTGAGCTCATTACGATGATGCATTACCGAGTGGGCCCAGAGATACCTCTCCGTCATACGGAGTGACAAATCCCAGTCTCGATTCGTGCCAACTCAACAGACACTTTCGGAGATACCTGTAGTGCACCTTTATAGTCACCCAGTTATGTTGTGACGTTTGATACACCCAAAGCATTCCTACGGTATCCGGGAGTTGCACAATCTCATGGTCCAAGGAAATGATACTTGACATTAGAAAAGCTCCAGCAAACGAACTACACGATCTTGTGCTATGCTTAGGATTGGGTCTTGTCCATCACATCATTCTCCTAATGATGTGATCCTGTTATCAACGACATCCAATGTCCATGGTTAGGAAACCACAACCATCTATTGATCAACGAGCTAGTCAACTAGAGGCTCACTAGGGACATGCTGTGGTCTATGTATTCACACATGTATTACGGTTTCCGGTTAATACAATTATAGCATGAACAATAGACAATTATCATGAACAAGGAAATATAATAATAACCATTTTATTATTGCCTCTAGGGCATATTTCCAACAAATTTCATATACTAGCTTCTGATAATGCGGATACCTTTGCTTGGAAGGCGTGAGGACTTCAGAGATGTAGTAGACTGGTCGCTGGAGCTTGAAGGCTTTGCCTTGTTCTTCCCATTCCACCGTGAGGACCGTGCTAATAACTTGGCTCGTGGTCGCGATGTATAAGAGCAAAGGCTCCTTGCTGCCCGGAGTAGCTAGCACCGGCTGGGTGGAAAGCAGGGCTATAAGTTCCTGGAACACAGCCTGCACTTCGGGAGTCCACTCGAACCTATCAGACTTCTTCATCAATCTGTAAAGCGGCAGGGCCTTTTCACCGAGTCATGAGATGAACCTACTCAGGGCCACCAGGCAGCCTGTGAGGCGCTACACGTCGTGTAGACGTTCTGGTTGCTTCATTCAGACAATAGCCCCTCTCTTTTTAGGATTGGCGTCGATCCCTCGTTCGGAAATGAGGAAACCGAGTAACTTTCCTGCTGGTATGCCGAATGTACACTTGGTTGGATTAAGCTTGATGCCGAAAGCGCGTAAGTTCGCAAAAGTCTCAGCGAGGTCGGCCAAAAGGTCGGAACCTTTCCTGGACTTAACCATGATGTCGTCCATATAAGCTTCTATGTTCCGACTGATCTGCTTCCGTAAGCACTTCTAGATCATGCGCTGGAATGTTGCACCAGTATTTTTCAAACCAAATGGCATCGTGATATAGCAGAAACACCCAAATGGGGTGATGAATGTTGTCTTTATTTCATCAGGTCTGTACAATCGGATCTGGTGGTACCTGGAGTACGCATCCAGAAATGACAACCGCTCACACCCGGCAGTAGAGTCTACTATCTGATCGATGCGAGGGAGAGGGAAATGATCTTTCGGGCAGGCCCGATTGATATGCCAAAAATCTACGCACATTCAGAGAGACTTGTCTTTCTTTGGCACCAAAGCGACATTAGCGAGCCACTCGGAGTGGTATACCTCTCCGATGAATTCGGCGGCTAAGAGCCGCGCTATCTCCTCGCCAATTGCCTTGCACTTCTCGGTGGAGGATCTCCGAAGATGCTCTTTGACAGGCTTCATCACCGAGTCGACACGGAGTCTGTGCTCGGCCAGTTCCCTGGGAACACCTGGCATGTCGGAAGGTTTCCATGCGAAGATGTCCCAGTTGTCATGGAGGAACTGGACGAGCTCGACTTCCTATTTGCTGTCGAGAGTGGTGGAGATGTTGGTTGGAGCAGCGTTTGGATCTTTGGGATGGATGTGCGCCGGCTTCGTTTCCCCGGCCGACTTGAAAGCAAATTCTACAGTCGACTTCTTGGTCTTCAACAACTCGCTTGCGTCCACCGCCTTCTTGTATTCGTCCAGCTTGGCCATCGCCATCTGCTCGTCGGCAATCTGGGAGCCCTTCTGGAGGCACTCTTCGGCCAACTGTGACGCCCCCGATTCAATCATACACTAATCATACACGCAAACATGTACGATCAAGATCAGGGACTCACGGGAAGATATCACAACACAACTCTAAGCACAAATGAAAGACATACAAGCTTCATATTACAAGCCAGGGGCCTCGAGGGCTCGAATACAGAAGCTCAAAACACAAGAGTCAGCGAAAGCAACAATATCTGAGTATAGACATAAAGTTAGACAAGACTGCCTTAAGAAGGCAAGCACAAAACAACAACGATCGAAGAGGCAAGGCCTCCTGCCTGGGACCTCCTAACTACTCCTGGTCATCGGCGGGCTCCACGTAGTAGTAGGCACCCTCGGGGTAGTAGTAGTAGTCATCGGGGGTGGCATCTGGCTACTGGGATCCACCATCTTGTTGCAACATCCGGAAAGAAGAAAGAAGGGGGAAAAGGGGTAGCAAAGCAACCGTGAGTACTTGATACTTCTCCAATGTATCTATAATTTTTGATTGTTCCATGCTGTTATATTATCATTCTTGGATGTTTTACAATCATTTTATAGTCATTTTATATCATTTTTTGGTACTAACCTATTGACATAGTGCCAAGTGCCAGTTGCTGTTTTTTTTGCATGTTTTTTACATCGCAGGAAATCAATACCAAACAGAGTCCAAACGCAGCGAAACTTTTTGTGGATTTTTTTTGGACCAGAAGACATCCAGTGGGCCGGAGAAGCGCCTGGGGGGGTGCTCCGAGGGGAGCACAACCCACCAGGGCGCGCCTGGAGGCCCAGGCGCGCCCTGGTGGGTTGTGCCCAACTCGGGTGCCCCCCGAACCGCCTCTTTGCTCTATAAATACCCCAATATTCCAGAAACCCTAGGGGAGTCGACGAAATCAATTCCAGCCGCCGCAGTGTCCAGAACCACCAGATCCAATCTAGACACCATCATGAAGGGGTTCACCACTTCCATTGGTGCCTCTCCGATGATGCGTGAGTAGTTCTTTGTAGACCTACGGGTCCGTAGTTAGTAGCTAGATGGCTTCCTCTCTCTCGTTTGATTCTCAATACAATGGTCTCTTGGAGATCCATATGATGTAACTCTTTTTGCGGTGTGTTTGTTGGGATCCGATGAAGTTTGAGTTTATGATCAGATCTATCTTTTTATCCATGAAAGTTATTTGAGTCTTCTTTGATCTCTTATATGCATGATTGCTTATAGCCTCGTATTTCTCTCCGATATTTGGGTTTTGTTTGGCCAACTTGATCTATTTATCTTGCAATTGGAAGAGCTGCTTTGTAGTGGGTTCGATCTTACGGTGCTTGATCGCAGTGACAGAAGGGGAACCGACACGTATGTATCGTTGCTATTAAGGATAAAACGATGGGGTCTATTTCTACATAAATAGATCTTGTCTACATCATGTCATCATTCTTATTGCATTACTCAGTTTCTCCATGAACTTAATACACTAGATGCATGCTGGATAGCGATCGATGTGTGGAGTAATAGTAGTAGATGCAGGCAGGAGTCGGTCTACTAATCTTGGACGTGATGCCTATATAATGATCATTGCCTGGATATCGTCATGATTATTTGAAGTTTTATCAATTTCCCAACAGTAATTTGTTCACCCACCGTTTGCTATTTTTCTCGAGAGAAGCCACTAGTGAAACCTACGGCCCCCGGGTCTCTTTTCCAATATATTTGCTTTCAAGATCTGTTTTGCTATTTGCTCTTTTATTTATTTGCAACTTTTATTTTCAGATCTATTAAACCAAAAATACAAAAATACCTTGCTGCACTTTATTTTATTTGGCGTTCGATCTATCAATATTTACTACTCTCTCACGTCCGTTTGCCAATTTCTGGCGCCGTTGCCCGAAAGGGATTGACAACCCCTTTAATACGTCGGGTAGCGAGTATTTGTTATTTGTGTGCAGGTGCTGTTTACGTAGTGTTGCTTCGTTCTCCTACTGGTTCGATAACCTTGGTTTCATCACTGAGGGAAATACCTACCGCCGCTGTGCTGCATCATCCCTTCCTCTTTGGGCAAATACCGACGTAGCTTCAAGCCGCAATCAAAAGGAATTTCTGGCGCCGCTGCCAGGGAGGATCTTCAACATCTACCAGGTTCCTAATCACAAATCTCATATCCTTGCAATTTACATTATTTGCCATTTGCCTCTCGTTTTCATCTCGCCCACTTCACAAAAATTTGCCGTTTTATTCGGCTTCTTTTTCGTTCGCCATTTTTCTCGTCAGATCTCATGTTAGCTTGTGTTGCCATGTGCCTTCTATTTTCTTGCATCTTCGCTTGCTAAAAATCTATTGTTATGGATCCTCATCCACTTGCTAATCTTTTCAGAAGATCCAATTATGATGAACCAATTGCTAGTGAATTGAGTTCACTAGATTATCTTTATGAAGTTTTGCTTGAGATTTATGAATGTGAAAATTGTGATGAAGTGTTAAATGAAGGAATTTATAAAGTGGTTCATCATAGCTCCTTGAATGAAAAGCATGATTGCAAGGATGTTATTATAAATTCTATTAATGTCAATTGTGCTAATAATATGCAAACCCCAAGCTTGGGGATGCTAATTTTGATATGTCCACTACTTATTGCAATGATCATGATTGGGGTGATTCTTCTTATGATCTTGAAAATTTATTTAAGCCTCATGATGAATATGTTATTGATAATCATGTTTGCAATAATATTGAAAGTGGGTTTGGAAGAGTGTCAACTTTAGGTAAAAATAATCCCACATATTTGGAGAGTGTTCAATCTTATGAATTTATTGATAAAAGTGGGCTTGGAGAGGTCATGACTTTATTTGATGATAATCCCACTATTTTGGAAGAGTGTCAACTTTGCATGCATGTGGATCATGAAGAGAATATGTTATGTGATAGCTATATTGTTGAGTTTGAATATTATCCCACATGAAATTATTATAAGAGAGGGAAATATGGTTGTAGAAATTTTTATGTTACTAAATTACCTCTCTTCATGTTGAGATTGCTATTGTTTTCTTCCATGCATATGCTAGATCTTGCTTGTCTTGCTAATTTTTTTTCCTATAAAATCCCTATGCATAGGAAGAATGTTAGACTTAAATTTGTTTGTCACATGTTTTGTGATGCTCTCTTTGTGTTTTAATTATTATCTTTCATGTGAGCATCATCGAAATCTTATGCCTAGCTAGGGGCGTGAAACAATAGCGCTTGTTGGGAGGCAACCCAATGAATAAAATTTATTTTTACCTTTTGCTTCCTGTTCTTGAGTGTTTGCACAATTATGCTACTGTTATAATTGTGTTTTTTGTGTTTTAATTAGTCTTTGTGACAAGTAAAGCCTTTAGGATTATGTTGGGTGATAGTTGATTTGATCTTGTGGGAAAACAGAAACTTTTGCGTCCAGAAAAATAATCGTTCAGAATTACAGAAGCGACGAAAAATTATGATTTTTTTAAACAAGATTGATATACAAATTTACTCTGTTGTCCTATTTTTTCAGAATTTTTGGAGTTTCAGAAGTATTCGAAATATTCAGATTGCTACAGACTGTTCTGTTTTTGACAGATTTTGTTTTCTTTGCGTTGTGTGCTTGTTTTGATGATTCTATGGTTTTCTTTGATGAGTTTTTGCCATAGAAAAGTTGGAATACAGTAGATATAATGCAAAAATAAAATATGAATTGGTTTTCTACCATACTTATAGTAGTGATTTGCTTTCTTATACTAACGGATCTCACGAAGGTTTTGTTGAGTTTTGTGTGATTGAAGTTTTCAAGTTTTGGGTTATCTTACGATGGTTGAAGGAATAAGGAGTAAGAAGAGCCTAAGCTTGGGGATGCCCATGGCATCCCAAGCTATTATCCAAAGAGAAGCAAGAAACTAAGCTTGGGGATGCCCCGAGTGGCATCCCCTCTTTCTTCTAACGACCATCGGTATTTTACTCGAAGCTATATTTTTATTCGTCACATAGTATGAGTTTTGCTTGGAGCGTCTTGTATGATATGAGTCTTTGCTTGTTTTGCTTTATGTTATAAGTTATGAATCCTTGCTGGACACACCTATTTGAGAGAGCCAAAATTATGCCATGACTTGTTATAATTACTCTCTATGCTTCACTTAAATTTTTTATGAGCTATGGATTTGCTCTAGTGCTTCACTTATATCTTTTTGCGCACAACGTGCTTTAGTATTTTTGAAGAAATGCTCTCATGCTTCACTTAGATTTATTTGGGAGTTAGTAATTCTTTTTAGAAATTCTCTCTTGCTTCACTTAAATTAATTTGAGAGAAAGAAATATTATGCTCATGATCTTCACTTATATTTGTTTGAGCTTATCAAAAGCAACACATGGAAATTAGTCCCAAATTGATAGATATCCAAGAAGGATATAATAAAAACTTTCATGAAGATCATTGGACAAAATAAACTTGATTCCTTGTAATAGTTTTGAGATATGATGATGTGATATGGGAGTTATGTTGATGAGTAATTGTGCTTTAGTAAGAATATTGGTGTTAAGGTTTGTGATTCCCTATGCAAGCATGAAAGTCAATAGTTATGCAAGGAAATTATATCCTACTTGTGGTGCATTATTCAGTGTTAATTATGCTTAATGCTCGCTTATGAGATTATTCGTTTTTTGGTTGGTCGCTTCTCAATCTTTTGCTAGCCTTCATTTTGCACTAAGTATGATCACTACTTGTGCATCCAAAACCCTTTAAATCAGTTTTGCCACATGAGTCCACTATATCTACCTATATGCGGTATTCTCTTGCCGTTCTAAGCAAATTTGTATGTGCCATCTCTAATTTTCAAAATAAACTTCTCTTTTGTGTGTTCGTACCGCTCGCGAGGCGGCAAGGGGTGGCCGATATTTTCCATGCTATATGTGTTATTCTCATGATGAGTGTTTATTCACTTGTCATTGCACGAGAGTAAGGCAAAGGTATTAGGGATGCCCAGTCCTAAAATGAAAAATGAATTTACTTTATGTTGTGAAATAATAAATTCCTTGGAAAGTGTTGGTACGGAGGGCACTCGTGGATACGGCTAGTCATGGAAAGTGAAAGAAATGGTGGAAAAAGGAATAAACTTTATTTTTTGTTTGGGAACCTCCTATGATATATCTAGCATGGAAAGTGTTGGGAACTCTAAGTCGTTTTCGTTGGTGGGAAAAGCACACCTCCCAAAATATTTTTATCTCTAAGTTTTTCGTTTTGAGCTCTGGCACCTCTACAAATCCCTACTTCCCTCTGCGAAGGGCCTTTCTTTACTTTATGCAATTTTTATTTTTTATTTTGAGTCTCCATCTTCTCTTATAAAGCACCAACTAAGGGGCACTATGATCGTACTTGAGCATTGGGTGTAGCTAATATGCGAGTGTGTTTCATGAATGGATCAATGATTGAGCATAATGGGCTAGGGATAACTTATTTTAGCGTTGATATTTTGAAAGACATGGTTGCTTGTTGATATGCTTGAGTATTTAAGTTATCATGTCAAAACTAGACTATTGCTTTGAATCATATATAAGTCAAAATGTCCATGCTATAAAGAAAAGAATATGTGATGACATGTTAGGCAGCATTCCACATCAAAAATTCTGTTTTTATCATTTACCTACTCGAGGACGAGCAGGAATTAAGCTTGGGGATGCTGATACGTCTCCAACGTATCTATAATTTTTGATTGTTACATGCTATTATATTATCATTCTTGGATGTTTTACAATCATTTTATAGTCATTTTATATCATTTTTTGGTACTAACCTATTGACATAGTGCCAAGTGCCAGTTGCTGTTTTTTTGCATGTTTTTTACATCAGAGGAAATCAATACCAAACGGAGTCCAAACGCAGCGAAACTTTTTGTGGATTTTTTTGGACTAGAAGACATCCAGTGGGCCGAAGAAGTGCTTGGGGGTGCTCCGAGGGGAGCACAACCCACCAGGGCGCGCCAAGAGGCCCAGGCGCGCCCTGGTGGGTTGTGCCCACCTCGGGTGCCCCCCGAACCGCCTCTTTGCTCTATAAATACCCCAATATTCCAGAAACCCTAGGGGAGTCGACGAAAATCAATTCCAGCCGCCGCAGAGTCCAGAACCACCAGATCCAATCTATACACCATCATGGAGGGGTTCACCACTTCCATTGGTGCCTCTCCGATGATGCGTGAGTAGTTCTTTGTAGACCTACGGGTCCGTAGTTAGTAGCTAGATGGCTTCCTCTCTCTCGTTTGATTCTCAATACAATGGTCTCTTGGAGATCCATATGATGTAACACTTTTTGCGGTGTGTTTGTTGGGTCCGATGAACTTTGAGTTTATGATCAGATCTATCTTTTTATCCATGAAAGTTATTTGAATCTTCTTTGATCTCTTATATGCATGATTGCTTATAGCCTCGTATTTCTTCTCCGATATTTGGGTTTTGTTTGGCCAACTTGATCTATTTATCTTGCAATGGGAAGAGGTGCTTTGTAGTGGGTTCGATCTTACGGTGCTTGATCCCAGTGACAGAAGGGGAACCGACACGTATGTATCGTTGCTACTAAGGATAAAACGATGGGGTTTATTTCTACATAAATAGATCTTGTCTACATCATTTCATCATTCTTATTGCATTACTCCGTTTCTCCATGAACTTAATACACTAGATGCATGCTGGATAGCGGTCGATGTGTGGAGTAATAGTAGTAGATGCAGGCAGGCGCGGTCTACTAATCTTGGACGTGATGCCTATATAATGATCATTGCCTAGATATCGTCATGATTATTTGAAGTTTTATCAATTGCCCAACAGTAATTCGTTCACCCACCGTTTGCTATTTTTCTCGAGAGAAGCCACTAGTGAAACCTACGGCCCCCGGGTCTCTTCTCCAATATATTTGCTTTCAAGATCTGTTTTGCTATTCGCTCTTCTTTTTATTTGCAACTTTTATTTTCAGATCTATTAAACCAAAAATACAAAAATACCTTGCTGCACTTTATTTTATTTGGCATTCGATCTATCAATATTTACTACTCTCTCACGTCCATTTGCCAATTTCTGGCGCCGTTGCCCGAAAGGGATTGACAACCCCTTTAATACGTCGGGTTGCAAGTATTTGTTATTTGTGTGTAGGTGCTGTTTACGTAGTGTTGCTTGGTTCTCCTACTGGTTCGATAACCTTGGTTTCATCACTGAGGGAAATACCTACTGCCGCTGTGTTGCATCATCCCTTCCTCTTTGGAGAAATACCGACGTAGCTTCAAGCCGCAACCAGTACTCATCCAAAGTACTTGCAAGCATCAGATCTATACTAAGTATGCATTGGTATCAAAGGAAGGTATGTATCTGTGGACTGAACTGCAGAATGCCATAATAGAGGGGAAGGCCTAGCCTATCGAAGACTAGCATCCTCAAGCATCTCCAAGCATCTTGCAGCATGTAGAAGAGTAAAGAATAGCAGTTTATATTTAACAAGCATGTCGTAGCATTAACGCCCAGAGATCCTTTCTTGACTCCCTGCGAGAAAGCAATCCCGGAGCCAACATATCCATCACATATCTCAAGTATCCATTCCTAGTTATAATAGATCAGGATACAAGTCTGAACGTCCATTACCGTGGACACGGTATTCGAATAGATAACTTCCCTGCAGGGGTGCACCACGTTTTCCAACACGCTTGATTACTCTGGCCGGACACACTTTCCTGGGTCAATGCCCAGCCTCGGAAGATCAACACGTCGTAGCCCTACCTAGGCTCAGCAAAGAGGTCCCCGCCGGTCTACATCCTAAGCACTCTGGGGTCTTGGGCCCATCGCCCGTTGCACTCCGAGTCGTTGCGCTCAGGGTGGATAGCAGCACCGCCTCGGATGGCCGACACGATCCGACCGTGACGCAATGCTGAACTGGACATCTGACAAAGCTTCGGCTGATACTACGAAGCCAAGGCCCATAACTATTCTCGCGTGGCGGTTAGTGCGTATAGGCCAGTGGCCAACTCGGAACAAATACCAAAACCTGTTAGTGCATTATTAAAAGAAGTGACGGCTGTCGGGACAAGTCCGGAGCTACCACCCCCTCCTGGGTGATACCGCTAAACAGCCAGCCGCCACCGTAACTCATGCGGGTGCTCTCCGGGCCCGCCCGACTTTCACAAGGAACTGCTGTAAAGTCAAGGTAACTGTGTGTCCAAAACATTAAGGGGGAAACCCAAGGAATCAACCTCGATGTATTCCACTCGATGTGACAGCGAACTAAGAGGAATCACCCTCGAGATTCACACTTGAGGGGTCGCACAACAGAGTCGTATCGGGAGTGGTGAAGGAGGAATCACCCTCGATGAACACGACCGAATAGCTACACTACAGAGATCTCATCAGGAGTGATGTACGAGGTATCACCCTCGGCACTCAATAGTAACTCTGCAAAGTCGTACAACTAAAGGGGGTGAGGTGCTGTGAGGTGTCAGGCTCTGGTCGTCGATCACGTTGATCGAGTCATCGATGATGAAGCAGGGGCAACAAGGACAAGGTGGGGGTCACTGATGGATCACTATCCAACCTATGCTAAGCGGTTTAGGATAAGCAGGTAAGGTACAAAGAGCAGGTTACAAAAGCAGGCTATGCAATAGAATAGGAGCAATCAATAACAGTAGCAAAATCTAATGCAAGCATGAGAGAGAATGGAATGGGCGATATTGAAGTGATCAAGGGGGGTTTGCTTGCCTGGAAGCTCTGCTGAAATGGAAGGAGGGTCGTCGTCGACGTCGTCGACCACAGGGGCATCAGCAGCGGTCTCGGGGTCTACTGAGGAAGAAGAGGGGAAGAAACAGTAAATACAAAGCACACAGATGCATTACTAAGCATGACATGACGATATGCGGTGCTAGGGGTGTTCTAACGCAGTGCTATACGATACCGGTGAAGGGGGAAAACATCCGGGAATGTTTTCCTGAAGTTTGGCATTTTCGGACAGATGAATTGGAGGGGACGGTTGCATGGTCGCTATGCTAGGGACGTGTGGCAGACAAACGGACTGCGTATTCGGATTCATCATATTTTTCTGAGCAACTTTCACGTATAAAACTTTTCATCCGAGTTACGATTTATTTTTTATTAATTTTTAAAGTTTATTAATATTCTAAAATTAATTTTAATTTGAAAATAAATGCTAAAATGCTAGGGGCACCCAGCACAGTGTACACAAAAGTGTACCCAGTGGCTGACAGGTGGGCCAGGGGTCCCAGTTGACCAGTCAACGTTTGACTGGTCAATAGGGGTGGGGCCCCCTGTCATTGACACATTTACTAATTACAGATTAAATAGCTAGTTACTAAGTTAATTAATTTTTTAATTAATTAATTAATTAACTAATTTTTATTTTTAATCCTTTTTTGTTTTACAGGGGCGACCTCCCTATGGCAGTGGCCCATAAGGCCTAACGGGCGCTGGGCGAGCGGGCTATTGGGCGGAGGCGAGGCCAGCGCGGGCGCAGGCAGGGGTGGCCTCGCACTACAAGAAATATGTCAACTTACGACCATCACTATTGGTCACTGAAAGGTCGTTGTTTTTCATTTGCGACCTTTTTGTGACCAAAAACAGATGGTCAAAAGCTGACGGTCGTTAATGGAAATTAACGACCTTCTTTGTGATATGTAAAAGGTCGTTAGTTCCATGACCTAATTTTTGGTCACTGGCAGCCTCCCCAGGCCACGTAGGATCCAGCATGGCAAGCTGACGTGGATAAGAATCAGCCCGGTCCAATTCGCTGTTTTACATGGGCCAAGCCCAACAAATTCAACTTATTTATATTTTTATTCTATCAATATTAGTCAGCTACATGGGCCAAGCCCAACATTGGAGCCTTTTTATTTTTGGGCCGGGCTATTTTTCTCAACAATTTTTATTTTTCTTCTTTTATATAAAAAGGGGTCCACTTGTCACATGGGTCCTAGCTGTCAGGGTCATATTATTCATATTTCAATTTAACAGTAAATAAATTACTGGTATTTAAATTGGCGGTATTCAAATTGCACTGGCAGAAAACACATGTAATACTTCAAATTATACCAGCCAGATTCATGCAGCTCCTGCTCTCCAAATAACACGTAATACAAGCTCTAACACAAACTTTACAAGCTCTACAAGTGGAATAACGATACAAGCTCTACAAGTATGGCAATCATAATTACAAGCTCTATAAGGTAACAACTAGATACTTCATAAGCTCTACAAGTGTTTTCTTCTTCAGCATGGAGCTCCTTCGATGGCATTCATATGCCGAATTCACTAGACAACCATATTCAGGACTGGGCTAACAGAACAGCAACATGCCCTCCACGGGCCTTCCATGGCCGCCCTGTTACATGAATAAGCTAAGAAGAATCAGAACAAATGGAGCCAATATATTGTCAACATTCCATTAAAAAAAGGACAATTTTGTATATAGAATGATAACACAAATCCAGCTAGTACCATGCTTTTTTATTCATACAAGAAAATAGAGACTATGAATATGCATGAAGTGCAGGTCCTGTAACCTCACCGCAACACATTGCACCTAAAACAACAATGCCATTCTACTACCACGGCCATCCATTCAATAGGCAAGATCTAACATTACTAGTCAAAGCACATACACTAACATCACAAACGCAGGAGAGAATAAAAGGAACCGAGAGACACATGTGGATGACAATTGAGTTAGCATTTGTGAGGAGGTAGATGATCACCACGGTGTGCTTGATGTGATGATGCACACGACCATCATCTTCTTGCCACCGTTGCATCCGTGCGCTCGATGATGGGGGTACCAATGCATCCAAGTAGAACAAAATCACCATCCTTAAACCACAACTTCAAGTACAAGCTAAGTATATATCAAGTGACAGCGATATGGACAGTTTGAGCTTCATAAGTCTAATTATGAAAAAAAAATGCACTGAAATCAACTTGATCTGCATTGCGGACTAAGACAGTAGCAGGCAGGCAGCGTTGCAGTAACCCAAGTAATATAATGTACAGCAGAGCGAGGCAAATCAAGTTGGCTGTGTGTGTGCTTGAGCTAGCTTAGTACGTACAGTCCATGGTTGGGCTCCAAAACAAACAGAGCATGCTAGTGTCAACAGAATCAAGCCAGGAGAATAGAAACAGACCATACCATGATGAAGTTTAAAATAGAATAAACAATGCATATACATTTTCTAGTGGAAAATCACAGAAACAGTTGATGAAAATCTGCATCCGAAGTTCTAACAATGCCATCCGGTTCCATATTTTTCTACCAGTATGAAACAAGGTTGAAAAAAAAGACAAATGCAGAACTAGCCAACTGACAGTACAGATCAAAAGGGAAATAAAACAAAGGAACACAAACCCATAAAGCGTCAAGGTTGAATTTACCACTCTGCGGAACCAAACTGCAGGGTTATTCCAGTTCTATACACAAAAGATTTAACATGTTTTCCTACTAGTATTTACAATGTTTTTATTTCAGTAATTTAGAAAGAGGGGAGATGGGGCACAGAACTTTGAGGCACTGTTATGAGGTAGTGTCTGATGAAGGTTGCCCTTTGGGGCGGCAGCGGTAGCTCCGCCAAATGTAGCAGCAGCAACTCCGACTGGCACAGCGGCAAATACCGAGAAGAATGTCATGACAAAAGCAACACAGAAGGCTTTTGTGATGGCATACCTGAAAATGGCAGCAGTAGGTTAGTGTGGTTTTTGTATATTTGCACAGCACACAGCATAACAGATAAACAAAGGCCAAGAACCCATAGGCGCCGGAAAACAAAAATCTTTTTAGACTAGTGCCTATTCCATGCCATCTAATCTACAGCAGTAAAATTCACTACACAATAGTTATTTCATAGAAGAACGTTACTCCAGCAGTACAATTCACTACACAATAGTTATTTCATAGAAAAATGTTACTCCATGTGCACCAAAAGCAACCAATGCATCTTTTCACTGAGCTTGCTGGGGAGAAGCAATGATGCTACAGAAGCAGTTCTTGAACTTAATCCATACTACGTGCATAAAGTAACTGGAGAGAGATTGTCTGCACAATCCCATCCGAGCTTCTGAACCATACAACAGCAGACTAAATGCCACTGAAAGAACATCACAGTGACTTGAAAAGCAATACAGCGGACGGAGTTAACATATGCTATTTGCAAATTGGAAAGAGATTGATTGTAGAATATCCGAGCTTCATAGGGAAGTAACAGCAGTTAGCAAGATGGAATTTGCACAAAAGTGCAAGAACTGGCCTAGAAAATGCAGCATATCCTTTCCGCGCAATCAAATCAAAGGGGGCTGGAGACGAGAAGGGAGCAGCAGATGGATATACCAGAACTTGAACTCGGGGAGGCGGCGGGTGAATGGCTTGAACTCGTCGTTGCCGCGGGTGGGGAGCACAAGGCCGGCCTGGTCGAGCGCCTCGAGCTCCGGGTCGACCATGGGGGAGAGGAAGCCGATGAGGAGGTTGAGGAGGTAGATGCCGAGGCCGTAGGAGACGACGTAGAAGCCCTGCACGTAGTAGACCCGTAGCACGTAGACGGCGGCGGCCAGCAGCGTGCCCGCCCACCGCCCCACCGTGTGCGGCGTCGCCCGGTCCAGGTAGTGCTGGAACGCCCGCGCCGCCTCCGCACGGTACCGCTCCGCCGCCGAGGACGCGCCCCCGCCGCCGACGGGCTCCATGGTCGTCGCTCGCCGCTTGGGTTGGGGATTTCTGGGTGGGGGAGGGGGGAGCGAGCCGGTCGGTGGGGTGGGGTGGGGTGGGCTGATGGCTAGGTTCCGTCCTTGCTGGGCGGCGGCGCCTCTCTCTCCGTTGCGTGAGAAGGGGGAGGGCAGGGGCGGCGGCTGGTGGATCTGAATCGGGAGAGGGGATCTGAATCGGGGGAGTTAGGGTTTGGGTCGTGGGCTGCGGTTGGGGTTTTCTTTCTCTTTCCTTTTCTCCTTTTTTTCTTTAGATGAATGGATGGGTGGATGGGTGGATGGATGTGTGCCATGTCTTCAATCCATGGCACAAACATCTCCACCAATGAGAATGAAGCTTATGTAAATGTGTTTTTTCTTTTTGTTTCTCCTCTTTGTTTTCACCTATGTGAAGAACCTATAAAATATTAGTTACAGAATTGGACCGCAACAATTTTCAAAAAATAAATCGGCCGTATTTTATGTACAAATTAACCAAATGGTTCCCTCTTAAAAGTTTTTCGTCCATCTCTCGTCCATTTTCCGAGTGCCCAAAATGAGTATTTTGTGAAGAACCTAGCAAATATTTGTTGCAAATTTGGACCAAATTAATTTTATAAAACCTTAGGCCATATTTAATGCACAATTGACCAAATGGTTGGGTGTCAAAAGTTTTGATCTACCTCTGATGAAAAAGACAAATTTCCGCTGATTCAGCTGGAAGCGGGTCAAATTTGAACTGCAAATGCCTCATAGTTTGCTCTTTATTTTTTCCAAAAATCTTTTCTAGGTACATAAGCATCTATTTAATCAGAGAAACACCAAAAGTTTTCCAAGATTCAACCACTAGCTAGGAACGGTCATGCCCACCGTTTTGACCGCATTTTGAAACGGGCATAAAAAATTCAAAAAAAATCAAAAAATTGGAAAACCTTCGTATTGTGTCATTATATGTGACCAAGTTGCCAGGAAAAATAATAAACTTGTAATACAGCAATTATTTTAAAAAAGTGTTCTCAGAAATGAGCTATCTTGTGTGAAGATTCATGGCTTTCAAGCCAAATGATCAATCTTATGGCCACATTCATTGCATAGTTTGTTTAAATGATCTCATATTGTTCACAAGGGTGCATCTTGGAATGGCAAACAATGTTGCCTAAGGGATTTTTCATTTTCTTTGGACGAAAAATCAATTTTCCATTTTTCGAGTGCCCAAAATGAGTTTTTTTTGTGAAGGACCTACCATATAGTTGTTGCAAATTTGGACCAAATCAATTTTCTAAAATACTAGGCCATATTTAATGCACAATTGACCAAATTATTGGGCGTCAAAAGTTTTGATCCACCTCTGGTGAAAAAGACAAATTTCCGCCGATTCAGCAGGAAGTGGGTCAAATTTGGACTGCAGCTGCCTCATAGTTTGCTCTTTATTTTTTTCCAAAAATCATTTATAGGTACATAAGTATCTATTTAATCAGAGAAACATCAAAAGTTTTCCATGATTCACCCACTAGCTAGCAACGGTCATGCCCGCCGTTTTGACCGCATTTTGAAACGGGCATGAAAAATTCAAATAAAATCAAAAAATTGGAAAACCTTCGCATTGTATCATTATATGTGGCCAAGTTACCACGAAAAATAATAAACTTGTAATACGACAATTATTTTTAAAAAGTGTTCTCAGAAACGAGCTATCATGTGTGGAGATCAATGGCTTTCAAGCCAAATGATCAATCTTATGGCCACATTCATGGCATAGTTTGTTCAAATGATCTCATATTGTGCACAAGGGTGCATATTGGAATGGCAAACAATGTTTCCTAAGGAAGTTTTCATTTTCTTTGGACGAAAAAATCATTTTCCGTTTTTCGAGCGCCCAAAATGAGTTTTTTTTAAGAACCTACCAAATAATTGTTGCAAAATTGGACCAAATCCAATTTCTAAAATACTAGGCCATAATTAATGCATAATTGACCAAATGGTTGGGTGTCAAAAGCTTTTATCCACCTCTCGTGAAAAAGACAAATTTTCACCGATTCAGTAGGAAGCGGGTCAAATTTGAACTGCAGCTGCCTCAGAGTTTGCTATTTATTTTTCCCAAAAATTATTTTTAGGTACAAAAGTATCTATATAATCAGAGAAACACCAAAAGTTTTCCAAGATTCAACCACTAGCTAGGAACGGTCATGTCCGCCGTTTTGACCGCATTTTGAAACGGGCATGAAAAATTCATGGCATAGTTTTTCAAATGATCTCATATAGAGCACAAGGGTGCATCTTGCAATGACGAATAATGTTTCCTAAGGGATTTTTTATTTTCTTTCGACAAAAAATCAATTTTCCATTTTTTTAGTGCCCAAAATGAGGTTTTTTTGTGAAGAACCTACCATATATTTGTTGCAAAATTGGACCAAATCAAATTTCTAAAATACTAGGCCATATTTAATGTACAATTGACCAAGTGGTTGGGTGTAAAAAGTTTTTGATCCACCTCTCGTGAAAAAGACAAATTTCCGCATATTCATTTTCCATTTTTCGAGTTCCCAAAATGAGTTTTTTGGTGAAGAACCTAACAAATATTTGTTGTAAAAAAACTTCTCCATTTTTCAAGAATATTAAACCACATTTTATGAACAAATTTGTGTACACTAGAAACATTTTTTATAGATATTAAACGGTTTTTAGTTACATCATTAACATTTTTAATAAATATGTTGATGTCTAATATTTTGAACACATGTCTACATTTTTTAAGACATATTGTACATATTGTTTATATATGTTTGACTTTTTTCAAATACATGATTAACATATTTTCATATATCCCAAAAAAAAACATCTTTCATACATACGTTTTGATGTCTATATTTGTTTTTACACATTGTACATTTTTGTATACATATAAAACATTGTTGATATTGGTCAGAAAAATTTAAATACATGATTAACATTTTTAGAAAATCTTGTTTGTTATCTACTTTTTATATATATATATATTGTAAAAACTTATATAATACATACTGATGACTTTTTTGCATACACATGAAACTTTTTTTATACATATCTAAAGTATTTATGATTACCATTTTTTATATGCATGAAACTTTTCAAATACACACATTTAGTTTTCTAAACACATGATTACATTTTTTGAAATACGTATTAACATTAACATTTTTTTTGAATTACACGTTTTGTTTTCTAATTGCTAAACCATATAGCGAGATTCACGAAGGAGTTCATTATTTTCTTATTCTTATAATTTTATATTGTTTAATTGGTTTCGAGATTTTTCTATAAGGAAAACCCTTTTTAGAGTTATACAATGAAACCTGTTTTTTAGACAATGAAAACTTTTTTTTTCAGATAACTGACCATCCTTACCAAATGGTAATAATGAAAAACTTGTTATTTTTCTCATTTTCGCTGGGTCGAATATATGTTTTTTTGAGTAATATGAGGGCATCCCACATTTCTTCCTGGATGGGCCGAGGCCTACATGGCACATGGATTTTTTTTTTAAAAGGAGGTGGCCTCGTTCCACCGAGGCCCAAGCCCACCTTGAGCGACACCTTAAGTACCAATGCATCCACGTTCACAACCTCATGACCATTTATATTGGTCGCAATCAGGTAGAAATAAGGTCGTCGACCACTCTTGTCTGCTTTATGACCATTTGGTGTAAGGCAATTTCAGGGTTTGAGCCATTCCAAGCGAAATGGCCGTGGATTTACGACCAATTCAGCTGGGGTCACTGAGAGAAGGTCATAAGTTGACATATTTCTTGTAGTGTCGGCTGAGCACGCCTGCACAGGAGGGGCCTCGGCGAGCGGCGACGGCAGCGGACCAGCGCAGGGCAGCGGCGGCGCGGTGGCTAGGCGAGTGCGGCAGCGGGAGGAAGCGGGGCGGCGCTCACGGCTGGAGGAGGAGCCGCAGGTGGGGGGAGGGGAACGACGGGCGGCGCCGGCGCTCGGTGCAGCGGCAGTAGCCAGGCAGAGCAGCAGCAGCTAGCGGGAGCACCAACAGCAGAAGCAGCCTACAGCAGTGGCGGCAACAGCGCGCGGGGGAGGCAGGAGCGACGGGGAGCGCGGGCTCGGGCGGGGCCAACGCGCAGGAGGCGGCGAGAGGCTAGGCGGGGCGCGTGTCCGGGCCAGTGCGGGCGCGGTGACGAGCTGGCCAGGGCGCGCGAGGGAAGGTGTCAGGGAAGTGGTCGGGGCGCAGCAGGGCGCGGTCGGGGCGGTGAGCAGCGACCGCAGGGAGCATCGGAGCCGCGGGTAGCAGTGGCAAGCGACGGCCGGCACGGCGCGTGCGGGTTAGGCGTTGAGCGGGCGGGTGGGGCGGCGAAGCAGCAGCGAGGCCACGGCGGCGAGCAGGAGCGGAGGTCGGAGTCGGGCGAGCTCAGACTCGTCGCTCCAGAGATCGGCAAGGCGCACGACTAGCGGTGTTGGGTTCCTACGGGATCCAGGAGCTCGGCTACGAGCTCAGAGGCAAGCTTTGGCCGCAGTGGCCACAACGGCGAGCTCATCGGCGGCGGTTGGTTCGGCCTTGGTGGGATCGGCGTCTCCGGGCGGGAAAGGAAGGGGAACAGAGGAAGGGGGTGAGCTCACCCACGAGCAGGGGAACAGGGGCGGCGAGGCTCGACGAGGCCGGTCAGGGAGGAGGTCGGGGACGGGGCGACGAGTGACGACGAGGACGAGCGCGGCGACAAGCGTCTACGGGGGCGGGGCGCCGTGGCGTCCAGATCCAGCGCGGGAGCGGAGGGAGGAGAAAGAGGAGGGCCGGTTAGGGTTAGGGTTAGGGGAGGCGATATAGGCGAATGGGGGGGTGCCGGAGCAGTCGGGGATGGCCGCCATGGCACCTGCCGATGCCGTGGCGGGCATCGGGCATGCCCACGATCCCCCTGTGAACATGGAGGGTGAGGCAGTGCGCCTGGGCTGGCCCAAGTGGGAGTGGTGAGCCAAGTGGCCCAGGGTGAGGGGGGGAAGGCTTTTCTCCTTTTCCTTTTTTTTAAATTCTGTTTCTATTACCTTTCACTGTTTTGCATTTAGTTGGGGCACCAAATGATTTTTGCTTTGAACAAAACTTGGCACATAATTTTAAGACAATATCTTGAGATGGCACAAAAAGTTTGGGGTCAAAAAGGAGTTGCCTAACCATTTTTAGAAATTGAAAAGGCCTATTTAATTGCTGCTGGACCACTAAATTAAATTCCAGGGGCATTTTGGGAATTCAAATGAGGTTGGTTTCAACATGACAATGATCAGGGGAATTTATAGAATATGGTGAACATTTTAGTTTTGACATTTGAAAAACTTTATTTTCGACTTTGTTTTAAATTTGGATTTGAACCGGTTTCGAACCAACGCGAGTTTAACAACATTAATCATGGTGACATGGCATCATTAGCAGAGGATTACTGTAGCTTAATTATCCGGGCGTTACAATTCTCCTCCACTACAAGAAATCTCGTCCCGAGATTTTAGGAGGTAGACGGAAACAAAACGGGGTATTCATCACGAAGACGATCCTCGAGTTCCCAAGTGGCTTCGTCTTCAGAAGGATTTGACCACTGAACTTTAAGTAATTTGATAGCTCTCTGACTGGTGCGACATTCAACTTGATTGAGAACACGGACCGGACGGATACTTCAGACTTCAATTTAGCGTTTTCAACTCTCACAAAAGGAGAAGCGCTTCACGCATTCAAGGAATAAATCCGTGCTTCGGCATTCTGAACATTCTGAACAAGATGAGCATGGTAGCTCACTATCTCATTTGAAGGGTGTAGTAGATGGATGGTCTTAGTGGCGCAAATGATAGAAGCGGTATGTGTTTTCAACCATTCCATTCCCAGGATGAGGTCGATATTGGACGACTTCAAAACAATGGGGGAAACATGGAATTCCAGCCCTTCCATTTCAACGGGGACGTTGAGACTAACCATGGTGGTTCGACATTGGCCCGCAGGGGTGTGTACCACTAGCGGATTGTTCATCTCTTCGAACTAAAGGCCATGCATGGATGCAAAATCTTCTGATATGAATGAATGCGATGCTCCTGAATCGAATAAAACAGAAGCTGGTATTGAGTGAACAAGAAGAGAACCCAACACAGTAGTAGGCTGGTCTTGAGCTTCATTCAGATCAATGTGGTTGGCCTGACCACGACCATAAGGCCTGGTATTGTTGTTGCGGGGCTGATTGTTACCACATCCAGTTGGAGGAGGTGCAAGCTGGTATTGATTCTGGGAGCAGTCCCTGGCATGGTGACCTGGTTGACCACACTTGAAGCATAGTCCATCATTGGGACGGGGAGCAGGAGCTTGGGGTGGTGCAGCTTGAAGCCTCGGCTGTCCAGGTGGTGAAGGAGGCAGGCGAGATGTAGCATGGGACTGTCTTGGTGCAGGGGCAGCTGGTGGATACATGCTGTGGGGGATCCATATCTTACGCTTCTGCGATGATGGGCCCGAAGATGAACCCACATCACGGTTGCGCCTGAGGGATCTGAGGTGTTCCTGCAGACCAGTTTCGACCTGAATGGCCTTGTTCACCAAGGTGGCGAAATCAGCAAAGTCATGCACGAGGAGTGCCAGTTTGATATCAGCTTGAAGTCCATCACGGAACTTTTCATGTCTACGTGCATCAATGGCAATGTCATCTTCAGCATAGCGGGACAAGTCAAGGAACTCCCATTGATAAGCATCCATAGTCTTGTTGCCTTGGGTGAGGTTGCGGAACTCGCGCTTCTTCCTGTCCATAATTCCCTGAGGAATGAAACAGGCACGGAAAGCAGCTTGGAAATCCGGCCAAGTGATGACCGTTCCAGCAGGTAGTGAACGCCTGTGGCTGTCCCACCACTGAGCAGCGGGACCCTTCAGATAATATGCCGCAAAGGTGACATAGCTGGCAGGCGCTACACCAGCAGACTCTAGCTTGAAAGTGATGTCACGGAGCCAGTCATCACCATCAAGTGGCTGAGCTGAGCTGTGGTAGATGCTTGGGTTAAGATGTGCAAAGTCGTTCAGCGTCACAGTGGCTAGCTGCTGGTTCAAGTTGGGGCGGGGAAACTGAGCCATCATTCCTTCCATGAACTGGCCGTTCAGCTCAAACTGTTGGATCATACCAGCCATGTACTCAGGCGGTGGTGGGTCGTTGCCACCACGACCACGACCAGCGGGTCTAACCATCCTGCTAACATATAACAGGGGTAGTTCAGCATGGAGAAATTTCCAAAGACAAGGAATCATTCACAATGAAACATGCATAACGAAAGAAGTTCGACGGGTACGACATAGTAGCCAAACATGACATACAGATCCATACATAAGTTCGGTTACAAGCCATAAGTACGAGTTCAGAAAAGGAAAGGTAGTCTAGACCAACTAGGCGGCGCGCAGGCATGCGGTGGAGGGATACAACAACGCGACATAGCGATATGCTACATCAACGTCGGGGAAAACCTCTGAAGTTAGGCAGCTGTCGATGATGAAAAGCCTTGCGGTGCTCGGGGGAACGAGGCTACATACCATGGTGGCTCTGGTGTATCGGCTGATCTCCGGGCGGAAGAAGAGGTCCACGAGCAGGGGTATCACCCCCAACCTCAGGCCAGACAAGACCTGGTGGCATCTCCGTCCTGCGCGGGTAAAGGGTGAGTGAAGGCTGAATCCCTGCACTGCCTACTAGACGCATCTGTTCCAGAGTGAGGTAGTGGCGTGCACGCGTGGTGTACAACTCAACAATCAGAGCTCGAACAGTGCGATCCAGAACCTCAATGTACCGAACCATATACTAAGGGTCGTAACGACGGCTCTCGAAGGGGGTACAGACAGTAGTGTAGCGTCTAGAATCATCATCAGCTGGGGGTATGGGAAGTATCTGAACCCAGTCTCCTCCAAGCGGGGATGCTCTCTACGGAGGCTGGTGATAGCAACATAGGCAACCTCCTATACTGCCATCTCGACAGTCACTCCAATACCTTCAAAGGTATGCAACTCGTGGGTGGAGTTGTTCTACCGATCATAGATATCAACCTTAGCGTGATACATCTCCTGGTTGAACTCACGGTAGATCTCGTACACAGTGTACTGAGGATACCAGCGATATCCCAGCAGGGTCAAGAGGTCGACCAGAATGGCCGGGAACCCAGGCATGCCGACCGCCATGGTCTGGCGGACGATCTGCGTTGCGGGGCGCATCTGAAACAAGGAAGTTCAAGGATGTCAAATGACGATGTGAGTATTATTCAAGATACAATTCAAAGGATTAATTGTAGATAATCCAGCTCTCCGGGTGGAGGTGATTACGAGATCCTAATGTTGGAGTTAGTAAATTCATTTAACCCGAATAGAAGAGAGATGAGAGTCCCAGAGTATAGACGAGGAGTAAAAGATCCTAATACCACCCAATGGCGACATGGGCCCGTAAGCCACACAGCAATGTTAGTAAAATAGTTTTTTTAAAGACTAGACTCAACTTTGGCCACGGAGTTGGAAGGGGGGGTTCCTACAAGCAGTCGGCTCTGATACCAACTTGTGACGCCCCCGATTCAATCGTACGCTAATCATACACGCAAACATGTACGATCAAGATCAGGGACTCACGGGAAGATATCACAACACAACTCTAAACACAAATGAAAGACATACAAGCTTCATATTACAAGACAGGGGCCTCGAGGGCTCGAATACAGAAGCTCGAAACACAAGAGTCAGCGGAAGCAACAATATCTGAGTACAAACATAAAGTTAGACAAGACTTCCTTAAGAAGGCAAGCACAAAACAACAACGATCGAAGAGGCAAGGCCTCCTGTCTGGGACCTCCTAACTACTCCTGGTCGTCTGCGGGCTCCACGTAGTAGTAGGCACCCTCAGGGTAGTAGTAGTAGTAGTCGTCGGGGGTGGCATCTGGCTCCTGGGATCCACCATCTGGTTGCAACAACCAGAAAGAAGAAAGAAGGGGGAAAAGGTGTAGCAAAGCAACCGTGAGTACTCATCCAAAGTACTCGCAAGCATCAGATCTATACTAAGTATGCATTGGTATCAAAGGAAGGTATGTATCTATGGACTGAACTGTAGAATGCCAGAATAGAGGGGAAGGCCTAGCCTATCGAAGACTAGCATCCTCAAGCATCTCCAAGCATCTTGCAGCATGTAGAAGAGTAAAGAATAGCAGTTTATATTTAACAAGCATGTTCTAGCATTAACGCCCAGAGATCCTTTCTCGACTCCCTGCGAGAAAGCAATCCCAGAGCCAACATATCCATCACATATCTCAAGTATCCATTTCTAGTTATAATAGACCAGGATACAAGTCTGAACGTCCGTTACCGTGGACACGGTATTCGAATAGATAACTTCCCTGCAGGGGTGCACCACATTTTCCAACACGCTTGATTACTCTGGCCGGACACACTTTCCTGGGTCAATGCCCGACCTTGGAAGATCAACACATCGTAGCCCTACCTAGGCTCAGCAGAGAGGTCCCCGCCGGTCTACATCCTAAGCACTCCGGGGTCTTGGGCCCATCGCCCGTTGCACTCCGGGTCGTTGCGCACAGGATGGATACCAGCACCGCCTCAGATGGCCAGCACGATCCGACCGTGACGCAATGCTGAACTGGACGTCTGACAAAGCTTTGGCTGATACTACGATGCCGAGTTCCATAACTATTCTCGCGTGATGGTTAGTGCATATAAGCCAGTGGCCAACTCAGAACAAATACCCAAACCTGTTAGTGCATTATTAAAAGAAGTGACAGCTATCGAGACAAGTCCGGAGCTACCACCCCCTCCTGGGTGATACCGCTAAACAGCCAGCCGCCACCGTAACTCATGCGGGTGCACTTCGGGCCCGCCCAACTTTCACAAGGAACTGCTGTAAAGTCAAGGTAACCATGTGTCCAAAACATCAAGGGGAAAACCCGAGGAATCACCCTCGATGTATTCCACTCGATGTGACCGTCAAGGCGAACTAAGAGGAATCACCCTCGAGGTTCACACTTTAGGGGTTGCACAACAGAGTCATATCGGGAGTGGTGAAGGAGGAATCACCCTCGATGACCATGACCAAATAGCTACACTACAGAGATATCATCAGGAGTGATGTACGAGGTATCACCCTCGGCACTCGATAGTAACTCTGCAGAGTCGTACAACTAAAGGGGGCGAGGTGCTGTGAGGTGTTGGGCTCTGGTCGTCGATCGCGTTGATCGAGTTGTCGATGATGAAGCAGGGCAACAAGGACAAGGTGGGGGTCACTGATGGATCACTATCCAACCTATGCTAAGCGGTTTAGGAAAAGCAGGTAAGGTGCAATGAGCAGGTTACAAAAGCAGGCTATGCAATAGAATAGGAGCAATCAATAACAGTAGAAAAATCTA
Source organism: Thinopyrum elongatum (assembly GCA_011799875.1). Lineage (NCBI taxonomy): Eukaryota > Viridiplantae > Streptophyta > Magnoliopsida > Poales > Poaceae > Thinopyrum > Thinopyrum elongatum. The sequence continues at coordinate 35,579,075 of CM022302.1, read as the reverse complement.
ATGCAAGCATGAGAGGGAATGGAATGGGCGATATCGAAGTGATCAAGGGGGGTTTGCTTGCCTGAAAGCTCTGCTAAAATGGAAGGAGGGTCGTCGTCGACGTCGTCGATCACATGGGCATCAGCAGCGGTCTCGGGGTCTACCAAAGAAGAAGAGGGGAAGAAACAGTAAATATAAAGCACACAGATGCATTACTAAGCATGACATGACGATATGCGGTGCTAGGGGTGTTCTAACGCAGTGCTACACGATACCGGCGAAGGGGGAAAACATCCGGGAATCTTTTCCCGAAAGTTTGTCATTTTCGGATAGATGAATCGGAGGGGGACGGCTGCATGTTCGCTATGCTAGGGACGTGTGGCAGAAGAACGGACTGCGTATTCGGATTCGTCATATTTTTCTGAGCAACTTTCATGTATAAAACTTTTTCATCCGAGTTACGGTTTATTTTCTATTAATTTTCAAAGTTTATTAATATTCTAAAAGTAATTTTAATTCAAAAATAAATGCTAAAATACTAGGGGCACCCAGCACAGGGTGCACAAAAGTGTACCCAGTGGCTGACAGGTGGGCCAGGGGTCCCAGTTGACCAGTCAACGTTTGACTGGTCAACAGGGGGTGGGACCTCCTGTCGTTGACACATTTACTAATTAGAGATTAAATAGCTAGTTACTAAGTTAATTAATTTTTTTAATTAATTAACTAATTGTTATTTTTAATCCTTTTTTGTTTTACAGGGGCGGGCCCCCTATGGCAGTGGCCCATAAGGCCTAACGGGCATTGGGCGAGCGGGCTATCGGGCGGAGGCGAGGCCAGCGCGGGCGCAGGCAGCGGCGGCCTCGGTTGAGCACGCCTGCGTAGGAGGGGCCTCGGCGACCGGCGCCGGCAGCGGACCGGCGCAGGGCAGCGACGGCGCGGTGGCTGGGCGAGTGCGGCAGCGGGAGGAAGCGGGGCGGCGCGCGCGACTGGAGAAGGAGCCGCAGGTGGAGGGGAGGGGAACGGCGAGCGGCGCCGGCGCTCAGTGCAGCGGCAGTAGCCAGGCAGAGCAGCAGCAGCTAGCGAGAGCACCAGCAGCTGAAGCAGGCTACAGTAGCAGCGGCAGCAGCGCGCGGGGGAGGCAGGAGCGGCGAGGAGCGCGGGCTCGGGCGGGGCCAACGCGCAGGAGGCGCCGAGACGCCAGGCGGGGCGCGTGTTCGGGCCAGTGCGGGCGCGGCGACGAGCTGGCCAGGGTGCACGGGGGAAGGCGTCAGGGGAGTGGTTGGGGCGCAGCAGGGCGCGGTCCGGGCGGTGAGCAGCGACCGCAGGGAGCATCGGAGCCGCGGGTAGCAGCGGCAAGCGTAGACCGGCATGGCGCGTGCGGGCTAGGCGTTGAGCGGGCTAGGCGTTTAGCGGGCGAGTGGGGCGGCGAAGCAGCAGCGAGGCCACGGTGGCGAGCAGGAGTGGAGGTCGGAGTCGGGCGAGCTCGGACTCGTCGCTCTAGGGCTCGGCAAGGCGCACGGCTGGCGGTGTTGGGTTCCTACGGGATCCAGGAGCTCGGCTACGAGCTCGGAGGCGAGCTTTGGCCGCAGTGGCCACAGCGGCGAGCTCATCGGCGGCGGTTGGTTCGGCCTAGGTGGGATCGGCATCTACGGGTGGGGAAGGAAGGGGAACGAAGGAAGGGGGTGAGCTCACCCACGAGCAGGGGAACAGGGGCGGCGAGGCTCGACGAGGCCGGTCGAGGAGGAGGTCGGGAACGGGGCGACGAGTGACGGCAAGGACGAGCGTGGCGACGGGCGTCTACAGGGGCGGGGCGCTACGGCGTCCAGATCCAGTGCGGGAGCGGAGGGAGGAGAAAGAGGATGGGCCAGTTAGGGTTAGGGTTAGGGGAGGAGATATAGGCGGGGGGCGCCGGAGCAGTCGCGGATGGCCGTCACGGCGCCGGCCGGTGCCGTGGCGGGCATCGGGCATGCCCACGATCCCCCCTGTGAACAGGGAGGGGGAGGCAGTGCGCCTGCGCTGGCCCATGTGGGAGTGGTGAGCCAAGTGGCCCAGGTTGAGGGGGGAAGGCTTTTCTCCTTCTTCTTTTTTTAAATTCTGTTTCTATTACCTTTCACTGTTTTGCATTTAGTTGGGACACCAAATGATTTTTGCTTTGAACAAAACTTATCACATAATTTTAAGACAATATCTTGAGATGGCACAAAAAGTTTGGGGTCAAAAAGGAGTTGCCTAACCAGTTTTTGAAATTGAAAAGGCCTATTTAATTGCTGCTAGACCACTAAATTAAATTCCAGGGGCATTTTGGGAATTCAAATGAGGTTGGTTTCAACATGACAATGATCAGGGGAATTTATAGAATATGTTGAACATTTTAGTTTTGACATTTGAAAACTTTTATTTTTGACTTTGTTTTAAATTTGAATTTGAACCGGTTTCGAACCAACGTGAGTTTAACAACAGTAATCGTGGTGATGTGGCATCATTAGCAGATGATTACTATAGCTTAATTATCCAGGCGTTACACCAACTTCTGATTGCCTGTGATAGTGATCACGCCTTTCGGCCCTGGCATCTTAAGCTTAAGATACACGTAACATGGACGGGCCATAAAACGTGCGTAAGTAGGCCTAGCCAGGATGGCATGGTAAGCATTCCGGAAGTCTACCACCTCAAAAGTCAGCCGTTCCTTTCAGAAGTTTTTCTCCTCGCCGAATACTACGTCGAGGGCAATCTGGCCAAGTGATTTAGCCTTCTTCCTAGGAATTAATCCATGGAACTGCATGTTGCTCTTGCTGAGTCGGGTCATCGGGATGCCCATCGCCTCCAACGTGTCACCGTAGATGATGCTAAGCCCGCTGCCGCCGTCCATTAGGACTTTGCGCAGTCGGGCCCCCTCCCACGACTGGATCTACCACCAAGGCCTGCCGCCCGGGGGTCGGTATGTGAGCCGGGTGATCTGACTGATCAAAGGTTACTAGCGTCTTGGCCCAGTCGAGGAATTTAGTGAAAGTCGGAACTGCCATGTTGACCTCTCGGTTTATGACCTTGAGGCGACTCTTGCTCTCCACGTCGGCGAAAATCATGAGGACATTCTCAACGTTGGGGTACCCGGGAGCACCTTGGGCCTCATCATCGTCATCTTCTTCCCTGTCTGCAGAGGGATCTTGCCGCATCTCTTGCTTCAGGAGCCGACACTCCCGAGTGGTGTGTTTGGGCAGGATCAAATTGCCCTCTTCATCTTTCTTTGTATGGATCTGACAAGGTTGGCCGAGGATGTCGCTCTTCATGGTGACTTGCTTTTTCCCTTTCCAATCCTTCTTCTGCTTTTGGGAGCTTTTCTTGCCTTGGCTAGCCAGAGCCAGAGCCTCGGCACCCCCTCCGGCATCTGCTTTGCGCTTGTGCTTCTTGCCCTTTGTTTTCCGACTGATGGGCATTGCCGGCACGGCTCTTGCCACTCCTCAGTCGGTCTTCCTCTTCACCATTGGCATACCGATTGGCTATTTCCATAACCCGACTGAGAGTCGGAGTCTCAGTTCGGCCGAACTTCATGTTCAGCTCCCGGTACCTAACTCCGGCCTTAAAGGTGCAGATTGCCTAATGCTCGGTGACGTTCTCCACCGTATTGTGTAGAGTGGTCCACCGCTGAATATACTCTTGGAGAGTCTCATTCTGCTTCTGCACGCAGTGCTGCAACTCGGTCAAACCTCCTGCTCTATTGTATGTGCCTTCAAAGGTCTTGACGAACACCTTCGCCAGATCATCCCAGCAAAAAATGCTACTCGGCGGGAGCTGTGTTAACCAAGCCTGGGCAGAACCCTCTAGCATCAATGGCAAATGTTTCATGGCCACATTATCGTTGCCGCCGCCAATCTGGACTTCTACCTGGTAATCTTCTAGCCAAATTTCGGGCTTGGATTCGCCGGTGAACTTGCTGATCCCCGTGGCCAACCTGAAGTTGTTGGGAATCTCAGCCGCCCGTATGTAACAGCTGAAGCACTCGGGACCTGATGGTACGGAACCACTCAATACGTCGTGGTCTTGGCCTTCCCGCAGGGCTCAACCTCTATCAACCAGGTTCTGAGCGAGAACGGATCTTGCATTGAACAGCGGGTCTCTAGTGTCTCTCGACGGGCGAGTAAGACTCAGCCTGCGGTTGCCACCGTACGTCCGCCTATCGTCGTAGGGCTGGCGCCCGTACGCAACATCTCGTGGTGGAGGCATCAGGGCACGATCATAGTCATCGTTACGCCAGGGCGACGCGACTTGATCGCGTCTCCGATCTTCATGACGATCTCTGGAGGAGGAAGTGGCTCGATGCCTGCCTGAGCCAAGTGGGCTATGAGCCGACTGGACAGTCTTCGCGCGCACGGATGCGCTATGGATCCAGTCTCTGGACTGGGACACCGTCGCGTTCTGCGATAGCGCTGTCTTGAGGAGCGCTTGGATCTGACGAATCCCTTCTCCAGCCGGCACAGTACTGCCACCACTGCCCTGCAGAACTTGTAGAAACACTCAATGGTCGTGGACTCGGCCATGCGCCCATAGTCGTCGAGTGAATCACCGGGAGCTCTGTATGCAAGCATCCTCATAGCTGTCGTGCACTTCTGGATTGAGATGAATCCAAGTGTGCCGGTGCAATCCTTCTTGCACTTGAAGTAGCTGTCAAACTCCCGGATGGAATTCACAATCCCGAGGAAAAGCTTTCGGCTCATCCGATAATGGTGCCGAAATACTTTGTCGCCATGCAGTGGAGCATCGGCGAAGTAGTCGGAGTAGAGCAAGCAATAGCCTTCCAGTCGATGCCGGTTCTTTGCTTTCAGCCGCCCCGGCACCGAGCCACTTCGCCGCGGCTTTGCATTGCTCGCGAGCAGGCCGGCCAGGGCGGCGAGGACCATGAGATGCTCTTCGTCCTGGACATCGGCATCGGCTTCCTCCTCTAGCAGCGCCGCGAGCGCCTCCTCGTCGTCTGAGTCCATCGCCGAGCAGACAAATCGCCGAACACCTGGCAGGTGTGGTGGGCGCACAGCCGCCGGTATCCCACCCTGCGCGGCCGGAGCGCCGGAAAACTCGCCCTGGAAGGTGGTGGAGAGGTTGTCGCGGCGAAACCCTCTCTCTTTTCCGGCGGGGAATGGCCTACCTAGCGGTGGTGGGGGATGGGCGGCGCCGGGATCGTCAAGGTGGTGGGAGGGCGCACGCGGGGGAGGGGGGAATCTGGACGTTTGTCTTGACTTTTCGCCTGACAGTGTGTCCCAGACGTGGTTTTCCCTTCCGCTGGAGCCCCCGAGCGCCCCCCTCCCAGTGCGCTGGGTCCGGCCTGGGATCACCGGGCCCAAAAACGGGCCGAGCCAACGGATTTCGGCGTCTTGGGGGCGTGACTGGGTGTTTTTTTTGGCGCCGGCGCGAAAAAAGTCGCCCTGGGGGGCCTGTTGGGGGCGCGGCTGGAGATGCTCTTAAGACTTGATACTTACGAGGGTGGTCACTCAAGTAGAGCCGGCGTTTGTGCTGACTGGAACTGGGTTGACGGCGCTCGCGTTCGTCCAGCTTCTTCTGAAGCCGTTTGAGGCGATCGCGCTCGGCCAGAGTGGCCAGGCGAATCGACTCCATGGCCAACGCCTCAGGAGTTGTTCCCGTGATGGGGGTGTTCAGAAGCTGATCATTCCTGCGATGGAGCTCGTCCCACTGCTCCCGAGTGAGGGCCTGGGGCACATATGGCTCGTGGCGCAGAAGGCCACCGTCAGTGTTGACATGAGACGTCCCCGCACGACCGTCCGTGTAGCCGGGGGGGGCGGTGCTCGGAGTTGTCGGCCATGAGGATCTCAGCGGTCGGATCAACGCTATCGGACTCGGACTTCTCTGAGGAATCGCCGAGTGATCCGTTGGAGAGGTTGAGGGCGGGCTCGTCGAAGTCGATGGCCGCCACCTGTCCTGCCGCTGCCTGAGAGGCAACAACATGCTTGATCTAGCGCTGCAGTAGTAAACGCCCGAAGCGCTTACGACGGCATGTGCTGGTGGTGTGGGCAACCACTCGGTATGGAGCCGAGGGCTGTCAGAGAAGGACTCTGTACGAGGAAGCGCGGAAGTGCGTCATGCCACGAATGGGTAACGCCTCCACGTCCAGTGGGGCTTCGCGTAGCCACGCTGAGTCGTCGGCGATGAAGGAGATCGTCCCGAAGCGGATTTCGCCGCCGACTGACATGATGATGATGAAGAAAATCGACCTACACCGTGAAATTTTGCTAGACGCCTAGCCCCACAGTGGGCGCCAACTGTCGGGGTTATGATCCTGACAATGAGTACTAGGGGTATGAATAAGGGGGCAGAGACTAGCTACGGCATAGGTGTAGCACTCGGTGTTTAACGAGTTCAGGCCCCTCACTCGGTGGAGGTAAAAGCCCTACGTCTCACGCCCTGAGGCTTGCTTTGATATGGTAGATAGGATTACAAAGATTGCTCGTCCCCGGCTATGGAGAGGGGTGCAGCTTATATAGAGTGTGCTGCACCTTGATGTCTCCCACGCCGCCAGGGTAATTAATGCCATTGAATGAGGCAGTTACTAGTGTAGTGAGCCTATACTACAGTAGTTACAGGTAACGGTAGCTATAACTCTATTTAGTGGAGGACTTAGGATCCCTCGACCGTTGCAGATCCCACGACGCCTTCCTGTCCTGTACGTCCGAGTGGTAGTTCGTCCGCCGAGTGACGTGTGGTTGTCCGAGTGCTGTAGAGCCGTCCGAGTGATCCTCCTGATGTATCATCTGAATGCTGACACGGTCCAGAGACCTACCCAGGATGGTGATGGGCCCCCTGTGGGTCCTAGATGTTGGGTCCTTGACCCTACCTGTAATAGGTGACCGCATCACCCGACGAGGTTCAAGAAGATCAACTGTGTCATGTAACCAATAATCATGCATAGCTCCACCTTAATTTGCCAAGCGGATCGAGCACCCTGCATTAGCTTTTGCTTCATTAATTTTGAGAAAAGTGCTTCACTCTCTCCATTCTTGTAGTTGACCGAGGCCTGCAACATGTTGCGCAAGGGTTGTGAGAAGATATACATTTTCTTCATGTTTAAATAAAAGAAACGGATTTTAGGGGCAAAATATGAGTGAAAATTGTGAACTGCGCGAGAGAGAGAGATTGTCATGCAAACTTGCCACGCATTTTCTTTTCACTGCTGCTCTCATTCAAGTTCTCCAGAAGTTATTGTTGTCGGTGATTTGAGACACAAGCAGATGACAACTTCTCAAAACAAAACTAATTGGATTATGAATTTCCTATACTACAACAAGTGCTCTAGAGTTCAAGATGTAGGCAATCAAAGCCTGAACGCCTATAAACTTCATGAAGGAAATATGCCCTAGAGGCAATAATAAAGTTGTTATTTATATTTCCTTATATCATGATAAATGTTTATTATTCATGCTAGAATTGTATTAACCGGAGACTTAGTACATGTGTGAATACATAGACAAACAGAGTGTCCCTAGTATGCCTCTACTTGACTAGCTTGTTTATCAAAGATGGTTATGTTTCCTGACCATAGACATGTGTTGTCATTTGATGAACAGGATCACATCATTAGAGAATGATGTGATGGACAAGACCCATCCGTTAGCATAGCATATTGATCGTTTAGTTTTATTGCTATTGCTTTCTTCATGACTTATACATGTTCCTCTGACTATGAGATTATGCAACTCCCGAATACCGGAGGATCACTTTGTGTGCTATCAAACGTCACAACGTAACTGGGTGATTACAAAGATGCTCTACAGGTGTCTCCGAAGGTGTTTGTTGGGTTGGCATAGATCAAGATTAGGATTTGTCACTCCGTGTATCGGAGAGGTATCTCTAGGCCCTCTCGGTAATGCACATCACTATAAGCCTCGCAAGCAATGTGACTAATGAGTTAGTTACGGGATGATGCATTACGGAACGAGTAATGAGACTTGTCGGTAATGAGATTGAACTAGGTATGATGATACCGACGATCGAATCTCGGGCAAGTAACATACCGATGACAAAGGGAATGACGTATGTTGTTATGCGGTTTGACCGATAAAGATCTTCGTAGAATATGTAGGAGCCAATATGAGCATCCAGGTTCCGCTATTGGTTATTGACCGGAGATGTGTCTCGGTCATGTCTACATAGTTCTCGAACCCCTAGGGTCCGCACGCTTAACGTTTGATGAACGATTTGTATTATGAGTTATGTGTTTTGGTGACTGAAGATTGTTCAGAGTCCCGGATGAGATCACGGACATGACGAGGAGTCTCGAAATGGTCGAGAGGTAAAGATTGATATATTGGAAGGTTATATTCGGACACCGGAATGGTTCTGGATAGGTTCGGGTATTTTTCGGAGTACCGAGGGGTTACCGGAACCCCCCGGGGAAGTATTGGGCCTTATTGGGCCATAGGGGAGAGGAGGAGGCAGGCCATAGGAGGTGGCGCGCCCCCCCATGGGAGTCGGAATTGGACTAGGGGAGGGGGCGGCGCCCCCCTTTCCCTCTCCTACTACCTCTCCCTTTCCCCCTTTCCCACTCCGGAAAAGGAAGGGGGAATCCTACTAGGACTGGGAGTCCTAGTAGGACTCCCCACACTTGGTGCGCCCCTAAGGGGCCGGCCTCCTCCCTCTCCTCCTTTATATACGGGGGCGGGGGGCACCCCCAAGACACATCAATTGTCTTAGCCGTGTGCGGTGCCCCCCTCCACAGTTTACTCCTCCGGTCATAGCGTCGTAGTGCTTAGGCGAAGCCCTACGCGGATCACATCACCAACACCGTCACCACGCCGTCATGCTGACGGAACTCATCGACTCCTTCGTACCTCTACTAGATCAAGAGTTCGAGGGACGTCATTGAGCTGAACGTGTGCAGAACTCGGAGGTGTCGTAAGTTCGGTGCTTGATCGGTTGGATCGCGAAGACGTTTGACTACATCAACCGCGTTAAGCTAACGCTTCTGCTTTCGGTCTACGAGGGTATGTGGACACACTCTCCCCCTCTCGTTGCTATGCATCTCCTAGATAGATCTTGCGTGAGCGTAGAATTTTTTTGAAATTGCATGCTACGTTCCCCATCACTTCAATGTGTGCTTAGAATTAAATCATAAATAAGAAAACCCACACCAAGTCAAATGAATCTTTAGTTGTCATTAGCACGTGCAGATCCCATAAATAACACAGATTCAAAGGATATATACTACGGGAGGATGGTCTTCTAAGAACACCGGTGACCGGCGACAGTGAATGTAAATGATATTTCAACTATCTCGCCCACAACACGTTTCTTAAAGTAGGACTCCCACCTGAAGTCTCAATAGCCCAATAATATCGCACCAGATGTTTTCAATTCCGTGCCTCCGGTCGTCAGGGAGAGAAGAACAATAGCAAAGCAATGATTAGTGCAGTATGGATCAAGGACATAAAGGGGAAAATAAATATTCACATTTTCCATCAGGTCTTTACCTTATGGGAGGTGATTTCTGAAGGAGAAAAATTCACTACAGGGCCTATAACTTGCGCTGGCGGCCACTTTAGTCCATGTGGTTAGAAATACCTAAAATACAGTCACTAAACTTGCTCTAGGGGGTCATCTACGGTCCAAAATACGATTTCCTATACGTACGTGCTGATCTGGCCCAAGTCAACCATTGCCAACTGTGCGCTGACTACCACATCGGCTAGCTCGCTTGAATACTCAGCTACGCAGGGTTTTTTGTGCAAAATTGCCAGTTATTAAAAGAGCTGCCCCCACCTGGTCGGACCGAGCCGCACACCTGGCCGGACCAAGCCACTCGCCCCCTCCCTCGCTCTCTGCTCTCCCCAGCCCTAGCTCCCAAACTCCGTCGCCGCCGCCGCCCTTCGCCACTGCAGCCATTGCCGCCGCCCTCCGTTGACTGCAAGAACTCCGTCCGCCGGCATGGCCACCGTAATCCTCATGTCATCTTCGAGCTGCATGCGCTCTGGGCTGCATGGCCGCTCCATTGTAGTTCCATTAATCGGGTGCTCGGATTGTGGCGACCAGGTCTAGTTCTACCGCTCTTGCACCGAGGAGCACGATGGGTGGGTCTTCTACAGGTGCAGCAAACACATTGTAAGTGTGGCATGTTTGATTATAATCCTCTATTCCTCTGTGGTGGTCATGTTCGATTTTAATCTTGTGTGGTAGATCTTCTTCACTAGTACTGCATAAGGAGATCTTCTTCTGTGACTAGCAAAGAAATCCTGTGATGCTTGATCTGTAAGTAGTTGTTGGTACTGCATCAGGTTGCACATATAATACTTAAATGAACTTTTCAGTTAACTGAACTTTTATTGTTAACTGAACTTTTTCAGTTAACTGAATATGCTGTGTTTCCTCTGTTTTATAAAGACATGCTTTTATTTGTTTCGGTTGTTTGTCCCTGTGAAATAAAGATGTAGTTTTTTTATGTAGGTCAACTGTGATTTCTGGCGCTGGGAGCTAGAATATGTGCAGCATTTGGTTGAACATAGGGTTCTTGTTGGTGATGCTGCTGTGGATGCAATAGGAGCAGCTGAGGACAAAAGGGACGAGCTTGAGAGGAAGAGGACTGAATCAATGAACTCAAGAAGCATAGCTGGAAGGGGCATGGCTGGGAGAGGTGCAGGCAGAGTACATTTAGACACCCCTAGTGAGAAGAACTTTGCTACCAAGCAGCAAGATTGGTAGAGAAATCCTAGTGCTGCTAAAGCTGGTGATTGCTGCTGTTATGGTGCTTTGTGTGATGTGTTTCATCACTACTACATGATTGGTCTCTTGTAACACGTTGATGCGCTACTACAGCTTAGATATTGTGTTACTGAAGCGCGCGGTAACACATTTTTGTATGTGTTCCTGTAGGCTATGTTACAAGGTGGTGTCTATTGTAGCACATAAACATTGTTCCTATATGTATTTAACGGTGTTACAGTTGTATTGCTGCAACACAAGTGATATGTGTTACCGAAGGCCCCGGTAACACTGTTTTAGAACTATAGGCACACAGTTTGTAACATGTTTTTCCTGGTGTAGCAACATGGTTAGTAACACGTTTTAACAAAATTGCAACACAATTATTAATGATTGGCAGTAATTACAATAGGGCTTTGTAACACATTTTGATATTCCAGCAACATGATTTGTTTATTATAGCAACACAGCAGTAACATAATTTTTGTATATATTGTAACATTTCTACTGGTGATTGGTAGCAAACATAGTAACACCTTTTCCTAACTATAGTAACACGACATAATTAGTCCAATGTGCTATAGCAAAAAAATTGTATGAAATATTGTGTCAATACATTTTTTGTTTTTATACTTCCTCATAGTGAAAATCGATAAGCAATATGACACAGACACACAATGTATACTATATAAAAGGACCATGGACATAAAGCTAGCATATGCACAACAAGAAGGATATAAAATACCAATAAGGTTCTTGCCATTCCATAGCATTTATAACAATGAACATATAGAAGATCCATATTGTAGCAAAACTAAAATACATTTCTCAACCCATTAACGTAAACTATAGTACGCAAAAGATTTCCTATAATTGAAACCATGTGACACCCCTATTCATGTTCACTAGAATGTGCCCCTCAGATCTTTCTTGCATGAATATGTCATATTTACATCTTGATTCCTCTTGAGCAAAAGCATCCGAATCAACTCAACCACTGAACCTCTCAATCTGAAAAAAAAAACAGTCACAACTACATTAAGTATATTGCAAATTTAATTTAACGAAACTCAAGAAGTTAAATATTGACATACACATGCTGAAGGCCAAGCAATTGTTAATCCAGAGGTGAAAGCATCGCCAATTGTCCTACAATTTTCCCTTTCCCTTACCAAGAGCTCACATTCCTCAATAGTTGATCAACTTGCACTTCTATGAACAGCCGACCTAGCTCAACACCACCAACCATTTTTTTTTTGAATTGCAACCCAAAATGCTAGCATGTGCCACATGCCTTTTGTTTGTATATATTGAAGACTTCAGAATCACTTTTGTGCCAACCTAAAAAAAGGTTCAAAATATAATTTGCAGTAATAAAAATCATTTTTGTGAACACGAATCTAGTATGAACACACTATTTTTGTTACCTCCATGCAAGGACTACGTTTTTGCTTAGAGGACACATGAACTACTGACTTGTCTTGATTGCTTTGTTTGTGTACTCTAGTCAAATTTCCATCCATATTCTCCCTGCTCTTTCTCATCTACAGAGAAACATAAGAGGAAAAATGATTTATCCTTGTGATTTTGCAATGTAAAGTTCACAGTGCATTTTATTCATCAAATATTACATGTGCCGACATCATTTTCTAACATCAGGAGAGTCCATTCCATGCAAATCAAACTTAAATTCAGCATTCATATGAAAAATGTTTCCTATCAGTGTTTAGCAAGCAGATTTCTGAAGAGATAACCATTACCTCTCTATCAAAAACAGGATGGGCTGGTGATGATGGTACTTGATATGAGAATTTATTGCAACCCTCATTTTCAAGATGATGCTTCTGTACAACAATGTAAGTAAATTAGTAAGTTATAGTGTATCCTTTATACCATGAGTAACAACAAGATTCTAACCTGTTTGCCTGACAGAATGTCATTATCTTCGTGCACGCCATGTTGATCTGGGTTAGTTTTATTCTGCATTTTACAAGAAGAGGCATTTGTTATTAGAAACTTATAAAGTGTAGTAATAAATAAACAAATTTACCATTGCTGTATCTCTGGGTTTGACCACTATGTGTTCTGCATCAGGTCCATTGGCATGAACTCTCTGCAAAATGAAATATTTATAAAGAGAGATGAAAATGAACCAACACATGTCGAATATATTGACAGTACCTTTCTTTTATTATTATGTAGTACTTCTGGATGAGATTAACCATTACCTACGGTTTGGAAATTTTCCTACAATAGAAATTAAACAGGTTTCAGTAAAATACTTGTATGAATGCAACAAAAAATATATTTACCGTTACCATTTCGTTCGTCCCACGCACTTCATCTTTGTTTCCTAATGCATCAATGATTTGGTCTTGCTGTTCTATGCGTTGCTTCAGCTTTGCAATTTCCTCCCTAGCATCAGCCTCTTCATCATGTGATGAACCATTTGTTGTGGTCACATTGATGTTCTTGAGATAACGAGGTTTTCGACCATAAACTTGGTTAGCAACAGCAAGCAAGCCCATTCCATGTACTTGTCCAGGCTTTTCATTCCACAAAACTTTGTGCAAGGCATCACCTTTCCATGCAACTCTTCCCTGGTCACTTTGTGCCAACTCTGGTTGTTCATTAATTACCTTTTCCAACTCAACCTGAAAGAGAAGAATAAAGCATATTGTACTTGTTGGATTCAATGTTGACTTGATTGTGTAAAAGTTGAATGTATATAACGTACCACAAGCTTATTTTTATCTTTGGCCTTTTTTGGTTTTCTATGAGTCGCTAAATAAACCTTCGCTCTATGTGGTTGTTTCTTCTCAGGGTCCTCTTGACGCTGCAAAACCAGAAGTACACTGATATGTAAAGAAAAGGTTGTGAAAACTTAGAAAAAACATATATTACTCACAAGGTCCTCAGCCCAACGAGCAAAACTCTTTGTCCCTGCTGTATGACTTGTCTTCACCTTTGTACGACTTATTTTGTTCTTCTCACTTACTGCCTATTATAATTCAAATATAATGTCAATGCACTACTTAACAGCAGCGCACATAGTCCAATTAAATGACAGAGAGCTTACCCTTCCTTCCTTAGACTTCCAAAATTTGACAAGTTCACGCCATTGGTCACTATCCACATATTCTGGACAAAGCTTATACAAAGATTTTCTTTTCTTGTTTGCATTAAAGAAATTTTTCTTCAGACCAGCCTTGAATCTTCTCCAATCTCGCCTGTAGTTTTTAGTATCCACTTGTCACACTTAGCAGGGTACAAGAACTTTGTCTGCATTTCAGGAAATGAATAAGTGTAAACAACAAATGTACAAAGGCAAACTAATAATATGATAGCTAATATAACTGATTTTCATCTTCTGTCACATAAGAGTATCTGTACACACTGAAGTATTGTGTCAGCCCCACCATCCTTCTTCACATTACGCCAGTCCTTTTTGTCAAGTGGACAATAGCCCCCAAGTCTAGCTATTGTGCCAAGAAATTTCCCCAGGACTCCACCTTCGTCCCCAATAGGCTGGCCAAGATGATTGCATTTTACAACTATCCTCGCACCATCTGGCATGTTCCAAACAGCCGGTAAGGATGTTCCTCTACGCTTACCGTCACCTGTGGAATTTGTTTACAACAATACTAATTAACTGAAGGCCACATATATTACATTATGTGCTTTCAAAGCATTGAGTATGGAAAGTAAGGCTACTGATGGAATGACCAAGAACAAAGGCCAATAATAGCGAAGTACATTTTAGATTTGACATGCATGTATTGTCGGATTAATAAAGAAAATTGGGTAATTATATATATGGAGCTTGTTTGTTAAGTAAGTGCAAGCCAACTTAAAATTGTTGATCCTTCTTAATTAATATCATACCAGAAATATTGTCGAGGCGATCATCTCGACGACCAACTTGATCCTCATTATCCTCCAATTCTTGTGTTTCGGACACTGAATCACGTGACAGCAGAGAATGCTCACTATTGTCACAATCCCCATTGGTGTACTCAGCACGGCTCTGAACCACGTTCAACCTTTTTGATTTACGCACCATTCCTGACAATCAATTCATGCACCATTTAATCTGTTAATTACAAGGATAGATAGTAATTTATTTGACCAAGTAGACTAAGCATGACATGTTCCTACAAAACTGAAATAGTTATTGAGCTTACGGTTGCTATTACTTTGTGACGTCGCCGCCCTAGTTTTTGCTGCTCCTTTATCAAAGACACCCTCCTCCTCTAAGCTGGTAATCGGTCCGTCATCCTCACACTGAGGCTCTGATGGAGCAACATCAATGTTGGCCTCCTTGTTGAACACATACAACTGGACCTTCTTCTCATTGGTATGTTCTGATATCATTTTGCTCACATGAATGTCATTATCAATGCGAACCAGATAGCCTCTGCCACACAGGTATTTCTTCCTGTAGTATAAGAAATCATATGCCGGCGAGAAGCCAACTTCTTCGATCAATTTGACTAACTCATAATAGGAGATATCTGTTCTGTCCATTAATCCCTCAAGAACTTTATGCTGATGATTCTCATCTTCATAGGACAGGCTAATTTTCCATTTTTCCACAGCCATCTACAATGACATGGATGTAAGAAGTATCAGCACCAAACCAACTTTATAGTGGCATGAAAGTGAATAAACGGTTGACATATATCAGCACCAAACCAACTGTACAGTGGCATGAAAGTGAATAGAAGGTTGACATATTGTTGTTAAAATCTAGGATTTATTCGTAAAGAAATGGAGGGAAATTACATGATAATGGAAGTGTTTTACACGATGGGGGATACAGACTGCCGGTGAAGCCACTCGCCAAGGTTGTTATTGCTCGGACCAAACTTAGTTCTGGTAGACAGTGCACATACTAACTTCCTAAATCAAGGGTATAAACTGAATACTGACTGTATAAGATGTACTATGAATTTCAGGGTACATAAATTTTAAAAATCAGTACTAATCAGAGTACTAATCCGGAGACTGTTTGACATTTTTTTTGTTTGGAGAAAAAATATCAGATCTATAAATAATGCGAGAAATGTTTAAAATGGAAAAAAAATGGAGCATATTTTGTATTTATTTCATTATTGAGAGGAAAATTATATATAGTTACAAATAGTAATTACTTTATGAAATGAATATAACAATATAATTTTGTGAATTTGTATAGCGAACGTGGTAAAAATAATAATTACTTACCGGTCTGAGAAAAGCAATCACAACTTGTTGATCGTCCTCTCCTCTTCCAGAAGGCGGTATATGCTAACGAGGCAGCACGTCCCTCTACCTGTGGTCTGTGGAGTCCGACGACCTGGCCACGAAAAAGAGATCCATGTACGCGCGAGGAATTGATTGATGATCCGTCGCTGACCCGAGAGGGAGATCGATTGAGGGGGAAGCCCCCGCGCGTGCTGCAGTGTGAGAAGACAGGTATCCTCCGAACGCCGCGACCTGCTCCCAGTGCTCCCAAGGCGCCTCTGAACGCCGCGACGTGCACACATATATAATGATCTCGCCGATTCGATTCGCCGCCTGTATCCTCAGAACAAAGAGATGCTCCTCGTACTAGTGTCACCGGTGGTGTCGAGCAGAGAGATGCACTTCCTCACCATCTAGGGTAAGGCAACACGAGAGACAAGTTGTGTTTGTCATTTAATTGATGGAATAGAAATAAGGCATCCAGAGTTGAATCTTAGTTCGGGCATGTTCTGGCCATTGGTTACAAGGGTTCAAACGACAGACTCAAAGATGGTAGCACAACGATACAGTCTCATCCTTCCAGCAATTTAAAAACTCGGCCGTACCAGAAGCAGGACCAAAAAAAAAACCTACAACCTCGGCGACTGGTTAAACGCTACGAACCCCCACACCATTGAACCAAGAAAAACTAGTGGACCCAACTTTTTTTTGTTGAAACCAATCATTTGCTCTGAACCGACCGGTTCACTTCCCCGAGAAAGGTTGGGCTAGGCATCAACCGACTAATCCCACCCCTGGATCAGCTTTAAGTGTTATTCAAGTGAGAACCGACCTATTTTGATCAATTTTCCTATGAGGGATAGGTTAGAGGTCTGTCGAGTGGAAGCTGTTTTTGAATCAGTTGATCCATTTTTTTAGTCGTCTAATGCAAAATCAACGCCCATATGGCTTTGTACAACATCCTGCCTTTGTTGTTCATCTTCTTCACCAAACCGCCCACAGACCCTTGGTTGAATTGCTATCCTCTATCGCCCGCCGCGCTCCCACGCCAGCCTCGCAGCCCCGGCCTCCCCTCACCAGCGTTCCCGACCATCCCTTTAAACTAGGGAACCACTACATGTTTTCCAGCGGGCCTGCACCCCCTTCCATGAACCATCAAGTTTCGGTCTCGCCTTTGCCGACTGTTGCCCGCTACACTTGTTCCTGACCGAGGTATTGTCGGTGTCTCCGTGCCTCGCTACAACTTGCCCCGGCGCCGCAGTGGACTACCTCGGTGCTTCTCTTTTAGGCAACTTGTACTGAAATAAATGTACTTGATTGTAATACAATTTGGTCTCAATCGATTACTTACGTGCGGTTGGCATGTACTCGTAAATCTCAAGATAACATGACGGCTTAGTCTTCCGGAGGAGCTCATAGGGGTAGGGTATGCGTGTGTGTATTCATAGGGGTGAGTGTATACGCGTATGTATGATCACTTAGGTCTGTACCGTGTAAAAAAAAGACAGCTGCTATACGGATAAGAAACCTTTTTGGCACGTACACGAAGCTTCAAATCAGCCGGTTGAATTATATAATAAATAATTTCCCAAAATGAAGACACCAAAAAAAAAAATTTCTACCCTTTATCGATTCGTTCCTCATCTCTTGCCTCGATCCCCTGTTCCGCCGCCGCCCGACCCGAGCGCTAGCCGCATCGCCGCCACAGAGAAGCCGCGCCGCCGCCGCTCGAGTCCACACCCAGCGTCGCATCCGCTCGATTCCATACCTCCACCCGCCGCTCTAGTCCACAGCCCACGCCGCCTCCTATCGGCGCTCGAATCCACTCGTCCACCGGCCGCAGGAGCTGCCGCCCGTGTCCATGGACGGAAGACAGGGAGACGGCGGGAGCGCAGGACATCGCCTCCGCCCGACCATTACCTTGGACGCTGCTTCTCCACAATCTGGCGGCGGGGGCCGCTGCTTCTCCACGTCGTCAGACCGCGCCAGCTAAGGTTTGAGAGCTCGAGCTTCAGAACTCCCTGTTGTGCCTCTCTTTTAATTTTTAATTTAAAGGAACACACGACGCGTTCTATTACATAATAGTGCTGGTATATCGCTAGATCATAATGTTCAGAATTCGGAATTCCATTGCCTTCACACAGCGCCAATCGTGTTTCCCATAACTTGTGAAAAACTAACCTGCCACATCTCAATGCCTAGTTGTGCTGTTAGAGCTGCAAATGAAATTTTACATTTAGAGCGTTGTGAGTCACAACGCATACTGCAGAATATGATGCCCACTTTGGCTTAGCTCAGTATTTCAAAATTATTCAGAAATCAATTTGCATGCTGCAACATTATCATTTGGATCAGGATGTATTCCTGAGAACCCCAGTCCTCTGTCTGCAACCATTAGAACAGACCATTTTATTACCTCTGTCATAAAAGGCACAACCATGTATTTTGCGTTGAGGCCATTAGTGCCAAATTAATTCTGTATTATACTAAATTAGCTGTTTGAAAGTAACGATGGTTCAATACAATTTCAACTTTTTAGCATTATAATAAATTCACTAATGACATTTGCTACTTTAACACAGCGAGTCGATGGATCCAACAACCATTAAAAAGTTACTCAGTTCTCGTAGACCAAGTGCAGACTACTTGGCTAGCGTAGATGGTTTTCTTGATTTTGCATACACTGGAAAAAGTTCAGATGCCAAGATCCATTGTCCATGCGTCAAATGTGTCAATAGGTACTTGTTGAAGCGAAACACCATATATGATCATTTGGTGTGTAATGGAATGCTACTTGGATACACAGTTTGGGGTTGTCATGGTGAAACTGCAGGATACATATCCTCTAACAAACGAAAAAGGTCAAAACAGGAAGGCATAAACTCTAATATGCGCCAGCTAGTCCATGATGTTTTCGGGAACATAGATAATGGGTCTCAACTGAATGACTTGGATGACCCAAACCCTCCAGAACATGGACCAGATCCTGAAACCCAAGCTTTTTATGACTTGTTGAGAGATGCAGATGTACCTTTATGGAATGGGTGTGAACTATCAAAACTTTCTTTCCTTGTGCTTCTGTTCAACATAAAATCCACTAACAAGTGGAGTAATAAATCTATAAATTATTTGCTAGCAGTTCTGCAGCAAGCAATTCCAAATGGTAAGAATTTACCTGGAACTTTTGCCGAGGCCAAGAAGATCATTGGAAAGCTTGGGCTTAGTTATGAAAGAATTCATGTTTGTGAAAAAGATTGTCAGCTTTTTTGGAAAGATAAGGCTAATGATGACTTTTGCTCAGTATGTGGAGCATCAAGGTGGAAAAACAAACCTGATAAAACCATGCTAACTAACAAGGAAAGGAAAAAAGCAACCCCGAAGAAGGTGCTCCGGTACTTCCCTATTAAGCCAAGGCTTAAGAGGCTTTTTATGCACAAGGAAACCGCTATAGCATTAAGATGGCATGAGGAGGAACGCATAAAAGATGGAGCATTGCGACATTTAGCTGATTCAGCGGCATGGAAGGAGATTGACTCTAAGTATAAGCACATCAGATCAGACTCTCGAAACATTAGATTCATAATTACAACTGATGGATTCAATCCGTTTGGTAAGCTGAATTCTAAACATAGTTGCTGGCCTGTCGTCCTAGTACCCAATAACCTTCCACCATGGTTGTGCATGAAGGCCTCTTCTCTTCTGCTCACTCTGCTTATTCCTGCTCCAACTTACCCTGGAAAGAATTTCCATGTATTCATGCAACTAGTTTATGAAGAACTAACCGAGCTCTTTATGGTAGGAACCCATACATATGATGCATCTCGAGGTGAGATGTTTTCAACTTTATGCTGTTGTGTTGTCTACCGTGAGTGACTACCCCGGGCTAGCTCTCTTTGCAGGATATAGTGTAAATGGTGAGCTTGGATGTTTTCCATGTCGTGATGAAACATGTTCTAAACGCTTGAAACATGGGCAGAAGTACTGTTTCATGGGGCATCGCCGATTTCTGCCCCCAGATCACAAATTCCGTTTTGATGCTAGATTATTTGATGGGTCTGAAGAACATAGAGCAGCACCTAGTGCTTATGCGGAAACTAGAGTTGTAGATCAAATAAAATCAATTTCAGATTTTCAGAATTCCAAAACATGGAAGTGTGTCAGTGGCCTATTGGGACTTCAATTTACTTCGTCACAATCTTGATATCATGCATATTGAGAAGAACGTATGTGAGAACATATATGGAACACTTCTAGGAATAGAAGGCAAGTCCAAAGATAATTTAAAGGCACGACAAGACCTACAACACATGAACATTAAACGAGAGTTGCATAAAAAAAAACCTAATGATAAGTATTATCTGCCACCTGCTTCCTATAACCTATCTAAAGAAGGGAAGCAACAATGTTGCAAAGTCCTTCATGGTGCAAGGGGTCCGAATGGGTTTTCAGGAAACATCTCAAGATGTGCAAATGTTGTTCAAGGGAGAATCTCAGGCCTTAAAAGTCACGATTGTCATATACTAATGCAACACATTCCGCCACTTGCTATCCGAGGTCTACTCCCAGATCATGTCACATCTGTGTTGTTTGACCTGTGTGGGTATTTTAGAGAAGTGAGTGCAAAAGTCCTATACATCAGCGATCTTGAGAAGTTGGAGGAGCGAATCATAATGACATTATGTCATATGGAGAGAATATTCCCACCAGGTTTTTTCACTGTTATGGTGCATTTGGTTATGCATCTAGCAACGGAGGCAAAAATAGGTGGTCCAGTGTGCTACCGTTCGATGTGGTTTGTGGAAAGGTATGCTAGCTTCTTATATAAATATGGGGATGCATTACATATCTTTGTAGGAAAATATTCTTCAATAATTTTCTTCTTCCTTCTGTTTGTGCTTATGTAGGTATATATGTAAGCTGAAGTCAAATGTCCGTAACAAAGCTCACCCCAAAGGATCTATCGCTGAAGCATTTTTGGCAGATGAGTGCATGACATTCTGTTCAAGATATATTGTCGATTTTGAGACCAAACATAACTTGCCTTCGCAGAACGAAGATAACGAGGAGTGGGTTGGGCATCATGATATTGCACATGAATCAAGATTATTTCCTCATTCTGGCAATCCACTTGGAAAGCCTAGGAATTACGTACTGAGCGGTGTGGCAAAAGTACAGCACATTGATATGTCTTGTTCAATTGCTCTGATGTGAATTCATACATTAGGTAATATCTCATGCTTATAAATTGTCTTAGTTACCCTTTTCCCCTACTTTACCTCTGTTTATGAATTACTTTGCAGAGCTCATGCTGATGAGATCACTGATGGATGTAATTTAAACCCTGATGTTGTCGAGAGGATTCAAAATGATAAGTTCCACGAATGGTTCCAAGCTCATGTAAGTGCCATATTTTGCATATACTATACACGTATCACTACATTTAGTTGTAATCAAATTCTAAATATTCAGATAAAGAAATTGGAGAAGGAAATGGCATCCACAACATTGAAAAGGATATTAGATTGCTCGCCCGGGGCCCAGTTAATGCAGCCAAAAGATATTGCGCTTTCAACTCCCGAGGCTACCATTTTAGGCCTAAACGCTTGGATAAAGAGACACAAAATAGTGGAGTCATGGTAACTGCAAAAACATCTAGTTATGATTCAGCACGTGATGCCAATCCTGTTTTACATGATGTGACGTACTACGGGAGGGTAATTGATATTGTCGAGCTAAACTACTCTGGACAGTTTTCAGTGGTGTTGTTTAAATGTGAATGGGTTAATGTGTTCTCAAAAACAGGAATGAAAAAAGACAAGTACGGTTACACACTTGTCAACTTCTCAGATCTAATACACAAAGGAGTTCTATGTGGAAGATGAATTGAATCCAGGTTGGTCTGTGGTAATGAAGTTGCCAAAGCCTAGAGATGTATATGACTTAGGCAACTTGGAATGGGAAGTGTAGACAGAAAATGAGCCATTCCATGTTTCACAGCTTGGAGAGATTTTGAAAAGAAAGAACAATGAACAACATTGGGTTAGAACAGACGTTGAGGGGACAATAGTGGATGCTAATAATGCTTCGAGCAACGAAGAATAGTTGAGGTTAGTGGCATCAAGGTATGCGCTATGTTAAGGTGATCTAGTTATGCTTTACCAATATGTTCTTGTGTTTCCATATTCAATTTGCAAGATGTGATTTTTACCTCTAATATAATTTGCTGTTCAATCTTTCTGTTCTTCAATTATGTTTGGTGCATTCTTTCTTTTATGCTGAGTTGACACTTTCATATCAGATATGAAATTTTAGTGATAAAAGTAGCACAAAATGTTTCTTCTATTTTCTTGTTCATGTTTTGAATTATTTTGGCCGCATGCTACAGGTTCAGACTGCATGCTACATGGAGGCATGGAGGGGGTGGTCGGCTGTGTGCTTTGTGTTGGTACAAAACAGCCTACTCTTTTCTGCTTGCTGGCTTTCTGCTGACTACTTGACCAACTTGCTTGGTGAAATACTGCTGTGTGAGACCATGTGTTGGTCAAAACTTAGTATACTCTTATATTCATGCTTGGTAATTTGGTCCACTGCGACACCACGTGCTTGTTTGGAACTTCATTTTGTACTTTGGTCAACAACAGTTCAGAATTGAGATACACGCAGCTTGTTTGGAACTTTATTTTGTACTTTGGTTAACAGTTCGGAATTGGTATACTCTTGCAGTGTTCAAAAATCCTGTTTTGAGATCATATGTTGCCATTTTTTTTAAAGTCTGAATCTATCCTGAAGCAGTATGAATGTTTTAGTTTCTCTACATATACTTCTCTTGCTGATGATTAGATTAGATGGTTAAAAGACTAGATTCTCATGTGCAAGATGAAAGTTCAATGTTGATTGAAGTCTCATGTACCAAGTAGAAAGTTCAATGTTCTGCCAACGACACTCAGCTTTCTCACAATTTTTGCTCTCTGAACCCAGCTATCAAAATGCATTCAAATTTAGGTTTTCATTATTCCAATTACACGAAATAGTATGTATTGAATATGTCTCCCTATCTGGACAATTTGAGCAAAAAAAGTATATACTATTATCTATTTTCTAGAACTGAATTTGTCTTATTTTGCTAATTTCTAAAACTGATTGGCCCACCTCAATGATAGGTAGCACGAATTAGTACCTTTTCTTTTAGGGAAGCATGGATTAGTACTTGTTTTTACTCGTTTTAGCCAGGATTCTGGATAAGGGTGGTCCAACTAATAAAAAAAGTCACAGATATAAGATGTGAACATACAATATACCTTTTATCAAAAAGCGCTTCCCAAATACAACACGTCAACATACTTTTATACTTTATAATAAAAATACGGATCAATAGATCTTCAAAGCATATTAAAATTAATTAAGTCCAAAATTACTTAAAAGTAGCTAGCACACCTTTTAATTTTAACAAATTTTGGAAGCACAAAACATTTTTTTTCGAATACCCAAAAGAGTTGCACATCTTTTATATTAAGATTAGAGAAAAATATATTTACAAGATTACGAACACACACAGTACAAAGCACAAAACTTTGAGTTTGCACTCTCATCCAGTCTTAGAAAATAGGGTCATACGTACCCATGCACAGGGAAATAATATTTTTTTTAAATTTTGTACAGGGAAACATCTTTTTTAGAAGAACGTACAGGAAACAGTCAGCGAAAACCCAATTCGGTGCTCAGGCTCATCTGCACCCGGTCAGAAAAAAATTCAAAACAAATACTAAAAAAATTCAAAAAAATCCAAATTGTTTTTGTGCGATAGATAATTTTATGCGTGAGGTTCACTCCAAATTTCAACTTATTTGGACATCTGAGTAGCTCTCAGCAAAAAAAAAAACAAATCGGGTCAGAACAGTGTGTGAACAGTAAACTTTTTTTATAGACCCTGAATTTGTCTTTTTTGCTGAGAGTTTCTCAGATGTCCAAATAAGTTGAAACTTGGAGCGCACCTCACGCATAAACTTATCTACCACACACAAAAAATTGGAATTTTTTGAATTTTTTTAGTATTTGTTTTGATTTTTTTTTGTCAGGGCGGGTGCAGATGAGCTCGGGAGCAGAAATGCCGCACTCGTCAGCCAGCTGCTAGTTTGAGTCCTGCCTTCTGTGGGCTTTGGTAACTGGGCTACGCCAATTGTTTTATCCTAATATATCCCGCGAGTAAGAAAACACGCATCCTCTAAACTTCTATACGTAGCTAACATGTGAATGGCACAAGCCCATAACTATTAGCTCAGAGGCCACGTGCTACGATGGGATCGACCTAAGAAATGATCGCATGCATCTTGCCAGAAGTCTTCCCATGACAACAAAGAAAAATTCAATCCAATACTATTATGTTTGTAACATTTACCTACGTAGATCATCTATGTGTTACAAACTTGTAACACAACAATGCATATCATATATGTGTTACAATCTTGTAACACTCTCTCAACCGGCATAAATAATGTGTTACAACACTGTTACACATTCGACACATGTGGAATATATGTTACAACATCGTAACACTTCCCATAAAATCTGTTACAACTTAGGTGTGAACACAAATGTTGTGTTACCGGGATTTCACACAGTAACACATGTTTTCTTGTGTTACCGGGATGTGTTACCAAAGCTAATTCCTGTAGTAGTGCATCTTAATTATGAAGAAGTGAGATGTTAAATCAGTGGTATGTGAAGATTTTCTTAAGTGAGCAGAATAAGTAGATTAAGTACTTGTTTTGGGTTTGGCTGCATGCTGTTATGGTTGTAATGGATAATTTGATCAAGTAATATGAAGATTGGAGTCTCAATGTTTCTTCTTCCATTTTGTTCTCATTTGAAAACTGTTATCTTGGTATGTTGAATATATAGCAATGTTGTTATGTTACTTCCTTATTTAAACAGAAAACTTTTTCAGTTAAGTTCAGTGCTGGCCAATTCAATTCAAATCGTTTCACAACATATTTCAGCTGACAAACAAATCCATTTAAGTTGACAAATTCTGCAACAATCACACAAAACTGTCAACACTCAGACAAATTCAGTTAACTTAAAATTCAGTTGACAGACAAATACTGAGACAAATTCAGTTAACACTGGGACAACAACAACATAAGATCAGTCAAAATCATTCAGCATCCCCTTAAGCTTCCTTATCTTCTCCTTGGTCTCCTCTTTGTGTTTGAATAAGCCACCAATCATGTACTCAAGCTTTCTCTTCTCTTGCTTCAATTGATCCCTCTCTTTAATGACTTGGTCCCTCTCCTGCATGAGTTGGTCCCTCTCTTTCTCTGCCTTAGCCCTAAATACCTGATGAATGTTTGTTACTGATTTGTCAGTGATTTATCTTCTTCTCAAGCTCTTCCTTTAGATCAGCCAGAGCAAGTTGTGTGCTGCCTAATTGGCTCATTGCCTGCTCCTTGTTAGCTACCATCTTAGGAAAATCAAGCTTGAAATGTCTCAGTTTGTTGTCCGTCTTTGTCTTCTCTTCCATAATCTTCAAGTTCTCTTCAGCACCCAACACATTTTGTCTTAGCCTCTATTTTGTCTCCTCTTCATACATGCTCCATATGCTAGCTAGGCTCATCTTCAAAGCATCAGGCCACTCAAGGTCAATCCACTCCACATAGGTGCATTTAGGTACTTCCTATCAATTTAGAACAAACAAAGATTCAGTTAAGTGACAGTATTCAATTATCTGCAAAACTTCAGATAAAATGGCACTATAGCACAAGCCAGGAACCTTCTGCCACTGTCAACTGATTGAAATGAAATTTATGATCTTCTAACAGTTTATCTAGATTTTTACTAACCTTCTGTGCACAAGCCAGGAACCTTCTTCCACCATCAACTGATTGAAATGCCACAAGCTTCTCACACAAAGATCCATGCTGACATGTAAAGTTAGGCAGATCTGTGGACAAGCCTCTCCATTCCTCCCAGAAAATTGTGGCAGGAGGCTAAAACAAATAAAAATTGACATTTGTTAAAATAGAAACCCTAGCAGTTGTTTAACCCAAGATGATGTTTAACCCTAGATGTTGTTTCACCCTAGCTGCGTGGAGGACATGACTAACCTTGTTGGTCACCGAGTCGTCTTCACAAGAGGTAGGGAGATCATCCCATGACACCATGGTTGCTGCTGGAGACCAGGGGAAGAGGAGACGAAGAAGGGGAAAGAGAGGAGGAAATGGAGGATGAAGATGAAGATGAGGAAGAGGTGGAAGAAGAAGGGGATCTGGTGGACCTGGTGGTGGATCTAGTGGTGTTGGTGGACCAAAGCCACATGTAGAGTGCAAGTTGTAGGGTGTGCAAGTACAAAGTTGTAGGGTGTGCAGTGCTCCCATTTCAGATAAGTGGCAAAGTTAAGTTAACTGAATTTTTTCCATTGGTACAGTGGTGGTAGCAATTAACTAAAATTTTCCAGTTAACTTAACTGAATGGCCAGCTTCAGTTAACTGAATTTTTCCAATGTACTGAATTTTTCCAGTTAAACTGACTAAATTTTGGAAGTTAAAAAGATCAGTTAACTGAATTTTTGTAGTTAAGTAAGTGAATTTGCTAAGAAGTTTGCAGCTTCAGTTAGATGAAAAAGATGAGTTATCTGAATTTAACTGAAAAAGACCAGTTTAATGACACAATTTGCTGACAAAATTCTCAATGTTGAACAAAATTTAGTTCAATTTAGTATCTGAACTACTCAATGTTGAACAATTATTCAGTTAACTGTCAAAATTCAGTTAGAAGACACAAATTGCTGACAAAATTCAGTTAGAAAGTTTAGTTTTTGGAAACCTTTGCAGCTTCTTCTTTTGGAATGTTGCCTTTTCAAGCAACAAGACAGTAGGAACAGGACATAAAGTAGGTTTCATAACAAGACAACATCAACACAGAACATAAACCTATGTGCTGAATAGTTCAACAGCATCAACACAGGTTTCATAGTACTTCAGCACATAGTTCATCATTACCAACAGAAATTACAAATAACTTATGTGATGAATATACAAGCACACCTAACAAAACAACACTATTTTATAACTTCTATGCTGAAAATATGTATATTTCAGCATACCTAACTAACTCCAACTCCATCTTCTTCATCTTCTACAGGCGCTCCGAGCGGCGCACCTCCATGGCAACTGCCACCTTCCTCTTCTTCTTCCTTTCTGGCTGTGCTGCCACATCCACCTGTGCTTCCAGGGCCAAGACCACCTCCTGCTTGACGATGTCAGGAACATCTGGAAGCAACTCGACGTCAATGGGGCGGTTCTTGTCACCCTCCCTAGCGTGGACGACGGCCGCCACCATCTGGACCTCCTCCAGCTCGGGGACGACGGGCGCCGCCACCTTGACCTCCGGCTCATCATCAGAGAGGACCACCACCTCTATCTCCTCCTCGCCAGACGACTCAGAGTCTGGCTTGTAGCCAGAGTCATCGTCGGAGTCAAGCTGATTGTACTCCGAGTCGGACGAGTCGGCGTCGGAGACATCGTCGTGCACCAGGAGCTCGGGCTGGAAGCGGTCCTAGTACGCCGTGTTGACAGGCGCGGGGATGGCCACCTGGACATCCTTGACGCGCTCGATCCTGGAGGAAACACGGCGTGGATCCGGCTGTTGCGGCGTGGTGGCGGACCAATACATCCACCACCGGGCGTGCTGCCTCGGGTCGTCGGAGCGCGTCTCCTGCATCCCGAAAGGGAGGACCAACGCCGGAGAGATACCTTTGGGGGCAGTGACGGCGCACTCCTTCTCGTCGTCGGTCATGACCTTGAGGAGGCCATGCGTGTGGTGACGCAGCATCCCCATGCTGGGGAACCACTGCGCGACCTCCTTCAGGTCCGCGCGCATGGCCTTGTCGTCGCCTACCAGGTCCTTGATGACCCTCTGCCAGACGGGGGTGTTGTCCATGTCGTCAACGATGGTGTGATGCTCGGCGGCGAGGGTTTTCTTGACAACGAGAGTGGGAGTTGGGGAGCGGGGTAACCGAGGCGACGTGGGTGGACTGGGGACTGGAGGTGAGTGGAGAGTGGAGCGGTGGGTGGGTGGGCTTAAAGAGAAGGAAACCAAATCGGCATGCACGATGGGCCACTGGGCAACTAGCAAATAATAACTAGTCACTAGGCCATCATATTCATCCTCTAGATTGGTGTATCATATTCATCCTCTTGCTGGTGCACTAGGCCATCATTTTGTGTGACATTGACCTCCTCGTGTGTAAGTTGGCCATCATCTTGTGTGACATGGACCTCCTCCTGTGTGACTTGGCAATCATCTTGTGTGACATGGACCTCCTATTGTGTGACCTTGCCATCATCTTGTTCTGCCATAACTGGTTCATCATCAGACACATCATCAGGAATAGCCCTTGGCCCCCTTCTCATTGGTAGCTTTGGCAAAATGCCAGTCTTTCTCTTATTACATCCTTTGATGTTGTGTCCCTATTCATGGCATTATGAGCATGTTATTGTGCCTCCATGTCTGGTCAGTACCTTTGTTCCATCTTTCTTTTCAATCTCATAAGGCTACTTTCTTCTACTCTTGTTTGAAGGCCTCCCTACTTTCTTTTCATAGACAGCTGGCTTGATTTCACACCCATTCATGTTCTGCCACTCACTCCTATCTTTGCAAGGCTTGATAATTGGTTTGTATGCTTGCTTGAATGCTTCAATACTGTAACAGGAGTGCATCAAACTCTCTGGGTCAATTCTCTCATGTCTACAGCATGCAATTGCATGGTGGCATGGAACTCCACTAAGACCCCACCTTTTGCATGTACAACTCTCTTCCTTGAGGTCAACAATGTATGTCTTGCTCTTGTTGTCAACCTGGAAAATGCCATCACCAGCCCCTGAAACCATGCATGTAGCTGACAGCTCTATATTCTTTTCAATTATTTTCCTTATTTTTGGGCATATAGAATCAGGCCAGTTCTCTGCCTCTTTTCTTTTGTTATAGAATCTGACCATGAGCTGGGTTTTGATCTTGTCAATCATTGATCTGAGATGAATCTCCCTGGCCTCAAGAATATATTTGTTGAAAACCTCAGAGTTGTTGTTCAGAAGGATATCACACTTGCCAATTCTCTTTGGACCCCCCTAACCCAAGTGTTGGGTGGTAGCTGCTCAAGCCATTTGTATGCTTCTAAGCTGATGTCCTTCATTTCCTCCATGATTGCAGCCCACAGTTCTGGTGTTGTGCTCCTTGCACACTTCCATAACTGGTTCTTAAGTACATATACTTTGTGTGTTTGCTGAAAATTCTGCCATATATGCCTAACACAGTGTCTGTGCTCTGCATCAGGAAAGTGCTGCCTCACTCCCTTGATCAGCCCCTTTTGCTTGTCTGACATTACACTTCATGGCTCTGTGTTCAGTATTCCCAAGTCACTCTTCCGATTTGACAGAAACCATTTCCATGTGTCAGTGTTCTCTACCTCAACAACTGCAAAAGCTAGAGGGTAAATGCAGTCATTGGGATCCATCCCAATAGCACACAACAAAACACATCCATACTTTGTCTTCAAGTGGCATCCATCTAAACATATGACAGGCCTGCGGGCTTGCATGAAACCCCTTTTGCAGGAATCCAGGGAGAAATAACAACTTCCAAATATGCCATCATTGACACCTACATAGAAAGAGCTACCCGGGTTTGATCTTCTGAATTCTTCTGCATAATCCCACATACTATTATACTGCTCTAACTCATCTCCTTCAATGACTTTCTTCACTAGTCTCATGTCCCTTCTAAGTTTGCTCCTTGTTGTTGTCATGTTCCAGTCCTTCTGAACAACCCTTGCAAAATTCTTCACGTTCATGTTTTCATCTGCTCTGAATGAATCAAGATATTTTCCTGCCATGAAGGGAGCAGTGAATGACTTGACACTCCATTTCTTTATGCAGGTATGATTTGGGTTATACTTCTTGATCATGAAGCAATTGATTCTCCCATCAAATGATGCAAACAAAGACCAAGGGCACCCATCTTCACAAATGGCCTTAAGTCTTTTCCTATCATTTCTAGGGAACTTAATGTCAACCATTTCCTGACAGTTGTACTCCTTGATAGCTTTCCTCAGTAACTCAACACTTGCAAATATCTGACCAACTTGGAACTCTGGTTTAGACAGGTCTTCTTCTCTGAAACATTTGAAATTCAGTTTAACCGTATCTTCATCAAAAGAAGGCAAACGCATGTCCACATCTTCAGTAGGATCATCGGGTTCTTCTTGGACTGCTTTACCATTACCTTTATCACAATCAACATTTTTGTCGAACAAGTCAACATCATCTTGTAGATCAATATCTTAATCAACAATCTGTGGATTGAAATCATCATCTGAATCCTGCATTACTGAATCACCAACTGTATCTGCTGCATCCATGTTTAAAACCCTACAGGTTTTTCTTCTACCCCTGAACTCAAACTGAAATGTATGCATGTACTCTCCTAGTTGAGGTGGTCCTGGTATGTAATCCTCTTCTTCTGACTCTTCCTCACTTTCTAATAGTGCATATTCAACTTGACCTTGCTCTGCCTCATGCTCTTGATCTTGCTCATCCTGCTCCTGTGCCACTAGAACTTGCTCAACATGCTCCTCTTGCTGTTCATCTTGATCTTGCTCAGCCTGCTCCTATTGCACTTGCTCTTTCTTTGTCCTAATTCCATTGAATTTGGCAAATGGAGGATCCTCATCATCAGAATGAACAGGAACAGGTGAAATAAATGATCTCCTGCTCTCATCATGATCAAGAAATATCTGCTGGAAATGGTTCCCATTCAGAGCACAATCCTTCATGTTCTCTGTCATAGTGTTGTCCCCTATCTTAATCACTCTTAATCCATTCTTGTACACTGTCAATCCAGGAACACACCAGTAAGCCCTGATCCTGCCCTCAAACTCATACCGAATTTCCTCCACTAGACTGGCAACAATAGTAGGTGTCTAGTTATCTATGTCACAATAGTCATACCAAATGGAGTGGCCTTTGTGGTAATCCCTATGCTTGCCTGCACAAAGGAAATAGCCACCATGTATGACCTCAACAGAGAAGTGGTTGCTTAGGGGTCCTGCAAAACAATCAAAGTGGCAATGTTCAGACAAGAAAAACATAGACATTTCTCAAAATTCAGTCAAACTGAAAATGGTCAGTTAACTCCAAAAGTTTAATTAACTAGCAATTTTGCATCAAAACACAACTACCTCACTTAACTAAGCACCGAATCATGGCTACTAAGCAAAAAATACAGAATGTAATTGGACCAACCAAGCAAAGTGGCAATGTTCAATGTCAATGTTCATACAGGTTCAGACATTACAAAATTCAGACATTTACAAAACAAAAAAACTGATTCACGGCCTCCAGTGGACAAATATAGGATCTTTCACGTCCAAAAGCATGTTTTTTGGGTGGATCTCACAACCAAACGGTCATCTCATGTGCAAAACGCCTTACGATCAACAACCAGTCCATACAAAGCAAACATTGTTGGCCAGTTTAACAGGGCATGACCTTCCCCTAACATATCCAGCACAAAATCAAACCCTAATTGTGCTCCGCAAACCCTAGATCATCTGCAAACACCACATCCATAGCCCAGACGAAACCATAACTTTGCTCTGACAATATGTTCAACATCTACTGCTAAAACCCTACACGCATGATCCGTGGCAAAGGGGATAGAAATAGCCCAGGAACCCGAAACAACTGTGTGCAATTGCATTGAACACCAACTCTTTCCCGAAGCTAAAACTGACAGATCGACCACAAAACGAGCTGCCGACGGTGACGTACCGTAGAGGGGCGGCGAGGCATGGTCCTGGCGCCGCATCAGTGCGAGAGGGACGTCACGCAGGCCCCTCCCAAACGGCACGGACGACGGCGGCTCGGTGTCCGACGACGAGCTCATGGCGGCCGTTGCCAAACTCGCCCACGCCGGCGACCCCGAGGTAACCACCTCGGCAGCGACGACGAACAGGGGAGAAGAAGAGTGAGTAGGGAGAGACGCGAGTGTGGGGCGGCTCGGTCGGACTAGGGTGCGGCTCGGTCCGGCCGGGGGGCAGCTCTTTTAATAAATGGCAATTTTGCAACAAAAAAAAACCTGCGTAGCTGAGTATTCAAGCGAGCAAGCGCATGTGGCAGTCAGCGCATAGTTGGCAGCCGTTGACTTGGGCCAGATCAGCATGTACGTATAGGAAATCATATTTTGGACCATAGATGACCCCCTAGAGCAAGTTTAGTGATTGTATTTTGGGTATTTCTAACCACAGGGACTAAAGTGGCCACCAGCGCAAGTTATAGGCCCTATAGTGAATTTTTCTCTTTCTGAAGTTCAAATCATACATGGTGCTGAAGACAAATGGATCTGGTCATGGAATTCTAAAGGTACCTACTCGGCGAAATATGTTTATAAAGTACACTTCGCTGCATCAGTTATGTGTAGTACTGCTTGCACCATTTCGAAGGCTTGGGCTCCTTGAAAATGCAAGCTCTTTCTCTGGCTGGTCGTCAAGGGGCGTGTCTAGACAGTGGGCCGTCTAGCTAGGCGTGATTTGCCTCATAATGCTGCATGCTATTTCTACAACATTGCGCAAGAATCAGTTCATCATCTCTTCATGGGTTGCAATGTAGTGACCATCATTTGGAGTTCAGTGCTTCTTTGGGCCAATCTGAGTGAGGCCATCCCTCAAAATGCTCATGATCTCCGGGATTGGTGGTAAGAGGCCAGAAATAGAGCCCATGAACCCAGAAGGAATTCCTTGAATACTATGGTACCACTAATTATATGGAGTATATGGAGGGAAAGAAATGGCAGAATTTTTGAAAATTCAAACACACCGCTTCAAGGAATCATCAATCATATTAAGATTGATGCGGTGCAATGGGCAGAGGCAACTCTAGGTCGTTTTGTATTACATTAGTTTCGCTCAGTTTGTGGTGTTTGTAGACAATTTTGGTGGGTCTTTTTGTTTGAGTAGTTTAGGTTGTCCTTGTTGTAACTCTGATGGGCGTTGGTCGTGTATTTCTCGCTCTCTCTTTAATATAATACATGCAGTCCTCCTGCATGGTTAAAAAAAAATAGCCCAATAATATATGCGACCACCTGTTGAATTTGAATTGATGAAACAGTACCTAAAGCTCTAGAGCATTATAGTGGGTATACTTTTGAAGTTGCCTCATAATTTTGAGTTCTAAAGCCTACCCACAAAGGAAACAAAAGATATTGCGCATAACAATTCTTAAATATGCAGATGGATTTTGAAAGAATATGCAGGCGAAGGCGTATCCTTTGGTCTTGGGTCATCGTGTATTAATAAAAGCCAGACAGCCTCGCTAGGGCGTTTGCTGATCGATCTCTAGGATCGCTAGGATTACAAAACAATCATGGCGTACAAGTTAGATTGGGTTTATATCATACCAAAGAGATTACAACAAACTATCTATTCTAGAACTTGCAAGACTTATCTCTTAACACCCTCCCTCAATTTCACTGTTGCGAGTGGCATTTTGTCCTTCCCGCCCCCTTGAGTGGATTCATGGTAGAGATGACCTACCCTTAACCTACATTGTCATTGCTAGTTGTTAGATCTGTGGGCAATGAGCAATGGAGATCACGATAGTGGGAGCGTCAAGCTTACCAATCAGAACCCACAAATGACTTGCCGGAGTATTACACTCGGCCAACTCCTTTTATAGGACATAAAAAAAATAACTTTGAGGTTTTTTAACATGCTCCCTCTTACCTCTCCTTTTGACATGCATGAGAGGTAAGAGTATAAAATAGATATGAGTCGTTGATTGCACTAAGCAGTGGGTTTGATTAACTCTTACCTTCTAACCTCCCATGTGAAAAGAGGGGGTAAGAGGGAGCATGTTAAAATTGCTCAACTTGGATACGCAATACATTTCTTTTATCTTATATACCTCAATACAATTTCAAATGTAATGTACTACATATAAGCTGTTTTTTAGGAGTTTTCATAATGTTTGAATTGATTTGATATTTAAAAGTTTAAAAGCATATAAATGCACTAAATGGCTTAAATATATCAAACGGGCCCAAAAATAGCAAATTCTAACATGTTACATGTAATGGTTTGTATTGAGTGTAGAAAAAGTTTCAAGGCCAACGAATGAAGCAACAGTCGCATCGCCTCCAACTACGAGCCATTCCATCCTGAAACCTAGATTCTTCCTCGGAGATGGTCCGGTTTTGAAGCAGTCTACGAGATAATTTCCTTTTTTGAAGCATGCTTAAATTTTAACCACAACCTCTAGGGGTCATATCATGACGCCATGCAAATTTTGGTTTTTTTCTGGCTTCATTTGAAATTTTTAGAATTAAATAACCACTAAGCTCCATGTTGGTGCCCGAGTCTCGGCACGATGGTGTTTGCAACTACTTCTATTTCCTTTTATAAAGGCTAAACATAGACTAGAGATCATCAATAAGTTTTTCAACCTATTTGTGGCAACTATTTTATGTACCTCCAGTTCAAATTTGAATTATATCCATGAAATGCCTAGAAATGCACTTAATAGCTTAAGTATAACGAACTAAGCAGGAAAAATGGTAATTTTTGACATGTTACATTTAATGGTGTATGTTGACTGTAGAGAAAGTTTCAAGGCCAACGGATAAAACAGTTATTTGCCTCCAAACCTGACCTCTTCCTTATCAAAACCTAGATTCTTCCTTGCAGATGGTATCGTCTCTAAGCAATCTATGTGGCAACTTTTCTAAAAAAATCAAGTTTGTACCAGAGCCTCTAGGGCTCATATCATGACACCATGCAATGTTTCCTGTTTTATGGCTTGTTTGATATTTTCATAATTAAATAACCACAAAGCTCCATGTTTGTTCCTGAGTCTTGGCCCCATAGGTGTTTGGAACTACTTCTACTTCCTTATATAAGACATAAACATAGAATAAATACCATCAGCTAGACCTTTCAACCCAGTTTTAGCGATAATTTCATGTACATGTAGTTTAAATTTGAATTGTATACATTAAATGCCTAGAAATGCGTC
This sequence comes from Thinopyrum elongatum, assembly GCA_011799875.1. NCBI lineage: Eukaryota > Viridiplantae > Streptophyta > Magnoliopsida > Poales > Poaceae > Thinopyrum > Thinopyrum elongatum. The sequence goes on along the minus strand of CM022302.1, from coordinate 35,544,114 downwards.
TAATGGCTTGAATATAGCAAACATACCCAGAAAATGCCAAATTTTAACATGTTACATCCAATAGTGTATATTGAGTGTAGAAAAACTTTCATGGCCAAAAGAAGAAGAAAAGGTGAAGTTGCACTTTGCATGCAAACCTGACCCAAGAAGAAAGAAAGAAAAGATAATATAAGAAAGGAAAAAAGAAAGGCAAAAAAGAAGGCAAACGAAAGAAAGAAATAGGTTTACTGAGTGCTCTGTGACTGGCACTCAGCAAACATTTTTGGCATGTAAAAAAGAAAAGAAAATTCTTTGACAAGTGTCTATCAGTAGACACTTGGCAAACTACGTACGACTTGCTGCTATAGTGTCGTCATTTGCAGCGGTAAAGGGCACATATCTCTGGGCTTTGCCAACTGCCCTATTCAGCTTTTGTCGTGTGTTTTCTCTTTGCCGAATCTTTTTCTTTGTGACACTTGGTGAAGGCCCATGCTTGTCGTGTGTCTTGTGGTTCCCGAGTATTTTCTTTCTCACCCTCGAGAAAGGACATGTTTGTCGAGTACCGGAAAAAAGATACTTAGAAAATAGGAATACACTAAGAAAATAGCTCGATTGCGGTAGCGCTACTACTTGCTGATGTTTCGAGGTTATGTTTCTATTTGCAACCACATTATATGCATTTCAGCCTCCATAATGTACTTGACACATGCCAGTGCATTTTATTTCATGTGCTTTGAAAATGGAAATCCTTCGAGCTAGATTTGTTCTATAAAGGACTACATATATAAAGAGTGACTATGGTACACGATGTTGTAATTTTTGCATATTATATACACTTCTCCTCTCATCTGCTAGTCCTCCGAGGGTCCTACAAATAGCAATAGGTGGGAGTGTGGGACAGGCTGAGTGGGAATTGTTTTGGGAAAAAAAGGTTATAATACCCTTTCACTCAATCCAAAGTTCAGCAGGTGCCCAACGCCTTCCACGTTTGTTGTTGCTGCTTTTGACCACCTCCCCAGAAAATATCGCAGTGGAATGAACACATTTGGGTGCACCATCGGCCTAATTATGTGTGCACAAATCACACCATTCATTTTCAAAGTAGTGGCAACTGCATTCATATACCACATCTTCCATCACATGATGCACCCGATAGAGTTTGGGGTTCTCATAGTAGCTTGAGTATAGCTCAAACACAGTGCTCTCTCCGGAGTGGCATGGAACTTGATTAATGGTGAAACTAGTCGACACAATCACCTAATTGTGAAACTTTCCCAAGATGTTGCAGGTGTAGAGGCCAACATCCTAGCACTCAATGTTATAATCACACGTTTCGAAAATGAAATGTAGTAGTGCAAATGTTTTAGTACACAAGAGGTTTGCGTCAAACAATACATGTGCCCTCATTTTCCTACAACTATTAAGGATTTGCATAGGCAGTGTGCATCTTGCTATGCAGAAGCCGAGAGGTAACTCTTCATAGTTGGATCGCTTGATTCAGTGCTAAGAATCAACAAAAAAATATATTAACAAAACAAGTTGACATCAAGAGTAGGTACAACCTCAACGTTGCAACTAACTGATAAAACAAATAGAGCATGGAAGAGATCCGTAATAACAATAACAAAGACTAAAATTGCCTTTACTAAATGAGCAACACTGAAACCAAATGTCTCATCTTATTGACGATGTCATCTATCCATCTTAACTTTTTTGCAGGTAATCCATCCATCTTATTAGCCATTCCAAAACTAAATAAGAAGAGATGACACATGTAGCTGGTAATGCGCTACCTGTGGAATTCCTCTCCCTTCTTACATATTCATAGACCGGTATTGTGGCCATTGTAGATCTGGGCGTCGGGTTCCCCTTGGGACCTCGCCATGTCAAGACATCCCTCCTGCTGCTGCCGCAACGCCTGATACATCGGAGACCCCATGTCCATGCCGCCGATGACATGTGGCGCCTGGGCTTGGTAGACTGGTGGCTGCCCACTTATTTTCGTGATGCGCTCCCCCAGGTTCTTGAGGATTAACTCCAACTTCCAGGCCATGGTTGTGAGCTCCTCGATGTTTCCTGGGAGGTGTCCGCTGACCATGGCCTTGTGCAAGAGAATCCTGGCCTCACGGTCCTCGCGCTCGCGCCTAACCTTATCTACCTGATGTTGGAGTTGTATGAGGTGCTGACTAAGAATGGTGCTAGGATGAGGAGGCTAGAACCATGTCGATGGAGGATATGACAGATTTGGAGGCCAAACTTAATTGCGCCCAGCAGTAACTTTGGTATATAGCAAAAACTTTTAGATTTACTTCCTAAGACCGAAGATTACGTCAATCAATACGAAATTTCTCGTTAATCGCGGGAGAAAATATATGGAAGGTTTCTCTGAAGAGGCACATGCATCTTATTACTAGGATATGCCTATTTTAGGAAAATGCATTGCCAAACTATTTTTTCTGTTTAATTCTATCCAAAGTTGGATGTTTTTTTCAAAATATAGATCATCCCATCGACCATTGATTCATTTGTATCTAAATTAAGAAAATATTTCTAGTGTAGATGTTGGCAGTCCTTGACTTGCATACCGATGGATTTTAATCATTGGTGGCATACATAGAGGATCGGATTTGGTGCACATGAAAAGAATGGTTTACCCAGGTTCAGGCCCTCATGGTGAGATAATACCCTTCATCCTGCATGTCTGCTATGTATTATACCGATGTCTCATATGAGAGATGTTGATAGGAAGATTGGATGCATAGGCCCCTACCTCCCCTTATATAAGTGGAGCCGTGGAGGACGGGTAGAGTTACATGGTGAAAGGATCGGTATGGTTGACTAGCGGGGGGTGAATAGATGACTACCAAGTTTTAGCTCTTTTAATCAAATTAGGTTTGACAATAAAATAGGTTATCTAGATATGCAACTAGGTGGACAATATATATGATAAGCACGACAACAAGCAAGCACAAGATACAAACACAATATAGCTTGCACAAAGTAAAGGCTAGAAATAACCACTAGTGGAGTCGGTGAAGACGAGGATGTGCTACCGAAGTTCCCTCCCTTTAGGGGGGAGGTACGTCTCCGTTGGAGCAGTGTGGAGGCGCAATGGTCCCCAAGAAGCCACTAGGGCCACTGTATTCTCCTGACACCCTCGCACAATGCAAGATGCGATGATTCCACTAGTAGTGCCCTTGAAGGCGGCGACCGAACCTTTACAAACACCACCACTTAGTTGGAGGCTCCCAACACCACCACAAAGCTTCACCACAATGGATTGTATATCTGAGGTGACCTCTTCCGTCTAGGGTGCCCAAACACCCAAGAGTACCAAGATCCGCAAGGGATTAGTGGGGGGAATCAAATATCTCTTGGTGGAAGTGTAGACCAAGGCCCTCTCCTCCAAACCCTAGAAGGTCAACAAGTTTTGATGGCTAGGGAGGGAGATAGGGCGGAAATGAGCTTTAGGGCAACAATGAAACTTGGGGGATAAGAGGTAGGTCTTCTTGGGGAAGAATGTGACGCCCCCGACTCAATCGTGCACTAATCATACATGCAAATGCACACGATCAAGCCTAAGGACTCACTTGAAGATATCACAACACAACTCTAAAACATAAATAAAGGCATACAAGCATTATATTACAAGCCAGGGCCTCGAGGGCTCGAATACATAAGCTTGATGCCAAACAAGCATCAGCGGAAGCGTTAGATATCTGAGTACAGACATAAGACAGAGAGATAAGCCTTTAACAAGGCGGGACAAAACAAAAGCTATGATGGAAAGGCGCAGGCCTCCTGCCTGGGACCCTCCGATCCTACTCCTGTTCGTCGGCCAGCTCGTAGAAGTATCCACCCTCAAGGTAATAGTAGCGATCGTCGGCGGGGGCAGCTGTCTCAGGGGCTCCATCATCTGGTTGCATCAAATGGATATGGGGAAAAAAAGAAAGCAAAGCAACCGTGAGTACTCATCTGAAGTACTCAGCAAGCAAGGATCTACACTACATATGCAACAATATCAAAGGAAGGTTGTGTATGTGGACTGGGCTGCAGAAATGCCAGAATAGAGAGAAGCCCTAGTCCTATCGAAGACTAGCATCTTCAACGATCTTGCAGCATTAGATGAGAGTAGATCAGCACAGTATAATGTAGTAGTGGTTGTGTCAAGTAACAGTCTCGCCCAGAGATCCTTCCTCGACTCCCTGCGAGAAAGCAATCCCAGAGCCATCATATCCAGTTATCATCACAGGTATCCAGTTCTAGTTGTATCGATCGGGATACAACTCCGAGTGTCCTTTACCGTAGGACCGGCTATCGATATATGTTTTCTTCCCTGCAGGGGTGCACCAACTTACCCACCACGCTCGCTTTACTCCGGCTGGACACACTTTCCTGGGTCATGCCCGGCCTCGGCCAAACGATACACCGCAACCCTACCTACAACTCAGCAGAGAGGTCCCCGTCGGTCTACATCCTAAGTGCTCAGGGGTCTTGGGCCATCGCCCTGTGCACTCCGGCTCGTTGTGTGCAGGGTCGGGACGAGCACCACCTCAGTCCTGGATGGCACTGGCCCGGCCCGGCCACGAGACTGAACTGGACGTCTGACAGAGCTTTCGGCTGATGCTACGATGCAGAGTGCCCTTAACTATTCACGCGTGATGGTTAGTGCTATCAGGCCAAAGGCCTGCTCGGATCAAATATCCAAATCGTTAGTGGATTAGGGGCTTTCGGTAACGAGCAGAGACTCGTGATCGATGTGACCCCGTCGCCCCGTCTCAAGGACTTGCTGCAAGGGCTAAGAATGCCCGGTCGTGCCTCATAAATATCTCACGGGTAACTTCCCATCATTCGTGGGTACCCCTCGGGGTCGACCCGCCTTTCCAAGTATCAGTTGTAAAGTCCAAGTATCCGTGTGTCCATAACATCAAGGGAATCCGAGGTATCACCCTCATTGGATTCCTACTCGATGTATCCATCAAGGTGAACTCGGAGGAATCACCCTCGATGGGTTCACACTTGAGGTGTTGCACGACAGCATCGTTATCGGAAGTGGTGAAGGAGGAATCACCCTCGAGGACCACGACCGAATAGCTACTCTACAGAGTTAACATCAGAAGTGCTACATGAGGTATCACCCTCGGCACTCGATAGTAACACTGCAGTGTCGTACAACTAGGGGGGGTGATGTGCGGTGCCAGGGCCTGGCTGTCGATCACGTTGATCGGGTCATCTGATAATCCAGCGGGGGCAACTGGGGACAAAGTGGGGTCTCTGGTGGGTCTCTACCCAGCCTATACTAAGCAGTTTAGGATAAGCAGGTAAGGTAACAATAAGCAGGTTACAAAAGCAGGCTATGCATCAGAATAGGAGCAAACAGTAACAATTGCAAAATCTAATGCAAGCAGGAGAAAATAGAATGGGCGATATCGGGATGCTCAAGGGGGGGGGGCTTGCCTGGTTGCTCGGCGGCAAAGGCAGGGTCGTCAGGGGTCGTCGATCTCCGGAGCTGCGTCGGTCTTGGGGTCTACGTCGGTACCGGGCTCTATCGAGAGAGAAGAGGGGGAGGAAACAGATAAATACAAGGCAGTCAAAGTAACACAGAGCTTGCTATGCTAACGTGCAGTGTAGGGTTGCCTAAAAAACATGTCTAGGTCATATTAGTTATTTTAGGATTTAAGTTGGAATTATTAACCGGTAGTTATGCACTATTCATCTACCAAAAATGGGCAAAAAGTTGCGGGTTCACCTCCGTAGAGGGTCCCGGCATGGAAACAGATGGCATGGTCAGCTTCGTCTCGTCGTTCTGATCAACTTTCATGTAGAAAGTTTTTTGATCCGAGCTACGGTTAATTTTCTAAGAATTTTGGAAGTTTTAGGCATTTTCTGAAATTACTGAAATTCTGCTGAGTCCTCAGTTTTAAACATCATTTAGCTGTTTTCCAGAGGCTATAACTAGTGTTCTATTCATCCTATGAATTGGTGCCTTTTACCAATATTGATCACTTTCCTGTGGTCTACAAGATGGTATCAATTGCATCTCTGTTAAATCCCTGTAACTTGTTTATTTTCTGCTCCAAAGTTGCTATGGCAGTATATCTGTTATTAGTTCTTCCAGTTAACAGAACATAGACTTTTGTCATTTTCATAGGAATTAATCCAGGCAACTTTTGGATTTGGTCCAATGGAAAGAATTGAACCTTATCAAGTGTACTACCCACACATATTTATTTTAGCTATGTTAAGCTTTGTTTAGTTGTTGTTTTGAGGCTGTTCAGGGGGCTATCCAGTGCAGTTTTAGAAAAGCTAGCAGCTCCTATAGTAACTGAATGTTACTGTACAGCAGGCAGCGAGCAACGCAGCAGCAGGGGGGCGGCAGCGGCGTGGCACGGGGGCGCGTGCAGCGAGGCCGGCCGGTCGTGGCTGCGTCAGGCAGCGGCGGGCGGGGGCCAGCAGCAGCAGCCAGTGGCAGTAGCAAGCACTAGCAGCGCTAGGAGCAGCAGCAGCAGTACGCACACATGCGTAAGCAGGGGCTCGGGCAAGCTCCGGTCCACGGCAAACAACGACACCATATGGCACGGATCGAAAGGGGAAATGGGGGGGAGTCGGTAGAGGATCTCACAGCGATGCTCGTAGACATGGTTAGGAGGTGCGGGGGTGGCCGGATGCGACGAACTCGACGACGAGATGCGTCGGCCGTGGGCGAAGACGACGGCGAAGGCGAGCGTATGAGGCCTCCGAGCTCGAACCGGTGCACGTAGTCGGAGGAGTCGTCCGCGCTGAAGCTCCTGGACATGCTATCAGGCGACGGGGAGGCCGGTGGCCGCGACGGCGACGATGGCCATGGCACTCACGTATCGGGCGCCGTCAAAACATGAGGAAGAGAACGAGCGAGGGGAATTTGGTGGGCTAGGGTTTGTCCTGGGAGTTGAGGGTGTCCATATACTCCTCGGGGTGCCGACGGATGAGAGACACGACGACGTATGGCGCGTGGACGGCGTGCGCACGGCCACGCCATGGCCCCTGCCTTCTCCTGTACTTGAGGCAGCAGAAGGCCTGGTGGGCTGGGCCTATATGCAATGTGCAACTAGAGTCCACAAGCACAGTAGTATGCTCCTTTTTGTTTTATTCTTTTCTGTCCTTATTTTCTCTCCTGTTTTGGATTAAGTTGAGTGAACAAACGACTTTTGTTGCCTATGAGATTTGGCACATAAATACTAGGTGACATTGTGGTGTAGCACAAAAAGTTTTAGGCAAATTGGAAATGTTTATTTATTTATTTATTTTGAAAAGGACATTTTATTTGCTATTGAACCATTTATTAATTTCCTAGGAATTTATTTGCGAGTCAAATTAAGTTGGTTTCAAATTTTATAATTGCATTGGGATTATTTGCAACAGTAGGAACATTTTAGTTCCTAGATTTGAACAACTTTTATTAATCACTTAAAGTTTGAAAAATTCATTTGAATTGGAATTTGAATTGGATGACAATAATGATGATCAAGCACTGTTGAATAGGATGGCTTGGCATTATCAAAAGGCAATCACTGTAGCCATTACATAGGGATGTTACAAAGAAGACCCCCTTTATATAGTGGAACAAAAGATCCAACCGTTATGCTCAACCCATAGTAAAGCGGTACTACTGTTTCAAGTGACAGTTCCAGCCTAGAGCCAGTGAGTATAGAAGTACTGGAGCGGTAGTGCAGCCAGAGCAGTACTACTGTCCATCCAAGCGGTACTACTGCTTCAGATGCATAGCTCAGTGAAACCCCGGTACTGCAGTGGCATCAGAGCGGAAGTACCGCATAGAGTGGTACTACCGGCGGTTAACTACCGCCCTTGTACCATATATGCTGAAAGGGCAACAACAGCCTCAAAATAAGTAGAAGTGGTTGCAGTAGAAAGAAGTGGAAGTACCGCGCAAGCGGTACTACCGTTCTACCACCACGATACTACCACTAATTGTCACAGGCCACGGAGAATCAGTGGTAGTGGAGCAGCCTAGTGCAGTAGTACCATGCGAGCGGTACTACCGTGCTACTACCACCCAACTTCCGCTAATAACCCAGAGACAACAGAAGACAGAAAACAAGCGGAAGTAGGAGCGGTACTGGTCTGCGGAAGTACCGCCTAAGTGGTACTGCCATGGACCAGAGCGGTACTACCGCCTGGATGCTACAAAATTGCCCAAGCACAAACAGATGAATCCTCCATGTTGCGGGAAGGGTATGTGGGTGCATATGGGGTTGTGTACGTGTTGATTCCACCCCAACCTTTCCAAAGCGGACACCCTCTTAACAGTACGGATTTTCTATGACTCGAAGCCACCAAAAAGAAACGTCAGAAAGCCGTCTTCACTCTTTCTTTCACTGAGGGGAATAAAACCGTCTTGTGCCATATATAAGAATATCTGAAATGCTCAATGCACATGGTTAGTCTACAAAACTCATTATCATCAATCACCAAAACCATTAGAGATAAATATGCCCTAACACATGGCTTGCAGACCAAGTTATTTTACTAGAGAACAAGTCCTGGATGCAAGTCGCCGGAGTGCGCTGGAGTGGAGCGTATAGGGTTCCCCAAACGATGTGTTAGTACCTGTAAGACAAAGAAAAAGGACGTGAACTTACATGTCAAACACTGGGATACCAAGTGAACATTTCTGTGCATGATTAATTACTTGTTTAAATTTTTTCAATGCATCCCCATATGTTGCCTCAGGGAGACCAGAGATGATGCAGCCTTTAGGTCTAGCCTTAAAGTGATTGCTTTGATACAGCCTCCATTCTGACTTTAGAGATATCAATTGGATGCATCCCTTGGGTGTTGCCTCAGGGAGATCAATTTAATGCATCCTCTAGTCCTACCTAAGAGGGATCAATTGGATACAGCCTTTGGGTTCGTCCTCAGGGAGATCAAGTTAGCGTGTCGGGCGCAGCTCACCAAGTGGGTGTGGGTATTGAGTAGACATCCAGTGTTTCTCAGAAAACTCATAAAATAAAATAAAAATCATTATAGAGTGAAAATTATGGAACGTAAGCATGAAAATGACCCAGTTGTTTTGTGCTCCAGACGTCGGTAACATGGTGAGGGTTCTCGGATCGACGAGGTCAATGCGGCAAGGAACAAATCCACGAAGCGGCGAGGGCGGCGCGACGAGATAAGCACAATAGGATGACGGGACGGTGTGGAAAGACCCTACTACTTCAGTGGTTTCATGGCGTTCAAGATCAACTCCTCGGTACACAACTACTTTGTGCTGTCTGCCGGGGCGCGGTGTACTCGGTGGTCGTGTCCATCGGCGGCCACTTCTGGAGTCTGGCCTGCTACCCGCATGATGACCCCTACTATGTCCCCGTGCCCTACCACTTCATCACCATCTATCTTAAGCTCGTCAGCAAGCAGCCCATCCACCCCGATGAGGCGTTCATAGTCACCTTCACCGCATTTGCTGCGCACAAAGACAATGTGACGTCGTCCCACCACGTGCAGTCCCGGCACAGGGCAATCTTGACAAGAAGAGGGTGTGCGGGTTCCCCGAGTTCATTGATGATTACACCGACATCCCTATCAAGCGCAGCATGACCGTCATGTGCAGGGTCGGGGTCACACACAAGAAGCTCGATTACCCAAAATAGGCTACCTACTCGGCCGCTTATAAACTAGCCATAATGGGGAGTAACTTATAGACTAGTAACATGCATATGTTACTAGTCTATGTTACTAACTCTATAGTGGGGAGTAACATATGTGTGGTTTCATGCAACACCTCATTTATTAGGTTGTAGACTCATCTTGTCTTGGTATATGTGATGTTACTCATACTATGAGTAACTAGCTATGTTACCACATGCCTCTCTTTTTTAATTAATTACTTGTCACATCATCTATTTTGCCTAGATATATGTGATGTTACCATCTATGTTGCTCCCACTGTGGGTAGTCATAGGAGCCAAGGCTCGCGGCCTCGAACAACGTCTTCTAGACCATTATTGGCGAGACCTTCCATGCTCGTCGCACCCCCTTGCGGCTCACTCCCTGGTCTTCGAGGCAGAACACTTTAGTGCCATGCTGGATTCTTCATCTCCTCCATAACTCTACAGGACATCGAGCCCGAGATCTTCTGAGCCATGCTCTGGTTCATCTACACAGACGCCCTCCCTGACTACAACAACGATAACATAGAGGCGCTCCGGCGCCTCCTCACGGCGGTCGAAGAAGTCAAGGAGAGTGTTGCGAGGTTGCAACACGCAAAGGAGTCTCCTCTCGTGACACGGGGCGTGTGCCCCAGGGAAGGTGGCGGCGGGATAGTTGTCTTTGGTCGGCCGATGTTACGACGCAGATCTCATGACGGCCGAGGGTCTGGTGGCGTGTGTCGGTCTGGTGGAGGGTGGCCAGCGTCTTCTGCCCATGGGGAGGCGCCCCTCTCAGCGACAGGGCCGCCTATGGACAGCTCTCGGTGGTGGTTGCGTGGCAGGATGTGGGAGGGCTCGATCTGGGCCTTCGGGATGCGCCGTCCCCTGGTTGTGTCACTGCCTCTGATGTCTTCGGTCATGGGGGCATAGTCCCATGCGAGGCCAGTGCAGGTGGTGCTGGCCAGGGCGCTCGCTGAAGGCACCCTGCTTCTTCTCGTGCGGGCTGATCTGGTTCAGGTGAGCAAGGCAATGGGAGTGTGTATGGTGGTGATGGTTTGACGGAGGTGTGCTACTGCTGGTGGCTCGCTGGCCACCATGGGGTGTGTTGGCCGCCATGGGGTGCGTTGGCGCACCTGATGTTTGGTTGCAGAAGAAACCGTGGTGGTTCTTGGCCTCGGGCAGCGTGTAGGAGATATGCCTTAGAGGTAATAATAAATGTTATTATTTATCTCCATGCTCATTATTATGTTTATGTTCCATGCTATAACTGCTGTGGTTCCCGAGCCCGTATATCCATAAAGGCTCTGGGGAAAACCCATGTGCACGTGTGGAATAATAAACGGTAAAATGTATTCCTAGTCATGCCTCTAAGACTAGCTCAAGTGTTGCATGATGATTATGTTTTCCCAATCATGGGCATGTCTATGCCAGCAGTTTTGAGGGCATAATGTTAGAAGAACATTTGTGTTGAATCGACCCGATTGATGTTATGCTATGAGTTACATTCGTCACAAGTTAATGGTTAATAACACAGAGATGGTTAATGTTTGCATGATTCCTTAGACCATGAGAGTATCAAGTTTCTTCATGCTTGCTTCATGAACTTTGGGGTTTGTTAAACGTCATCCGTAAATAGGTGGCTATTACGGTGGCTTACGGGTTCATGGAAAAGTATGTCAAGTAACTTGATAGCTCGAGATTGGGATTTGCTCCTCCGACGATGGAGAGATATCTCTGGGCCCTCTCGGTGTTACGGTATCCATCATCGTCAGGCCAGACACTTTGTGATTTGATCACGGGGATGCCGGATCATGGTAACGAGAAAAGAGAACAATACCGATAACGAGGTAACTAGCATAGTGGACAAGTTGTTGATCCACGGGGATGCCGACATGTCTAACCTCGGGTATTTGTAACATATCGTGAAGCAACAGGAATAGCACACGGCAACTGGAGGTTCACTCGAATATTCATTCGTGTGGGTATAGGGGTCAATATGGGTGTCCACGGCTCCGATGTTGATCATTGATCGGAAGGGGTTCCGTGTCATGTCTATACTTCACCGAACCTATAGGGTCACACGCTTAAGGGTCATCTATCTACTGAATACTAGACAGGGAGTCTGAGAGAAAATCAACGAAAAAGTTTCGGACACCGAAAAGGTTTCGGACAGCGGAAAAGTTCCGTAGAGAGAACACCGGATGAGTTTTGGTGAAACTGAAAAGTTGTTTCAGAGGATACCATAAAGTCAAATTGTTTCGGCACATGCCTGATAATTCTTGAAGGGTGCCAGAATCATTCTGGAAACTTCTGGGAATTTTTCGGGATGAAAACCGGAAATGTTTTGGAGCTGCCGGAACCGCTTCAGATGCTTTTCGCAGATGAAAATCACTAATCTGGAATTGTTCCAGAACGCGTTGAAAATTATTTTAGTGGGTACTAGAATTGTTCTAAGCCCACATAAATATTTTCAGTTCGAACGGACGCTGAAAAATGTCGTCGTGAATAGTGAAAGTGCTTTTTGGGTTACTTTTTGGAAAGCCACCTTTTGGGGCTTTGCATAAAAGATCTAGGAGAAGACTTGGGAAGGAGGGAACCCCTTTTGGGGGGCCCCACATGGTGTGGCCGGCCAGGTTTTGGGGCTGCTCCTAGCAGCCCTACTTATCCTCTTCCCTCCCTTTTATGCCCTTGAGAAGGTCATTTTTGTGAGGACATTTTGGTATTTCAAAGTGTGCTCTACCCCTTGGGTTTTTCCTATAAATAGAGGTGGAGGGGCAGCCCTCCACACTCACTCCTTTCTCACATACAAGTGCCATGCAATGATCTGGCTTCTCTCTCCCTCCCCGCAAAATAGTTTCGTAGAGCCGAAAGGCTGTTTGGGTTCCGGTGGGAACTAGTTCTGGACGGCGATGCCCTGCCGGATAGATGACACCGTATGTGTGCAACTCTATAGAGAGGTCATAGTTTCGATCTTTGTGCCCGAGGGGCTATTCGAGAGTGCCTCCCGAAGGGCTGTCCATGTGGCGGTCCGAGTTCTGTGAGTCCTCCCGAAGGGCTGTCCAAGTGACGGTCCAAGTTCTGTGAGTCCTCCCGGAGGGCTGTCCGCGACACCGTCCGGGGGACTGTCCGACCGCCTCCCGGAGGGCTGTCCAAGTGGCGGATGAGGGTATACATCCTCGCGGTTGAGAGGTTGTAAATCCTAGCTGCGGGGATCTGCACGGCCGATCGTCATCGACTCTACTTCCGCTGCGCTACGAGTCGGTAACGAAAATGATCAAACCTTGTATGCAGTCTCCATAGTGGTCCTGGGCTGGTGCGTAGGTCAGAAAATTTTTGTTTTCTGCTGCATTATCCTACAGTGGTATCAGAGCCGTGCTATGCGTAGATGCAGGTTGTGATCTAGAATACATGAAGATGTATGGGTGTTGCACAATATAATTAGGTAGTAGATGAGTTCTATTACTGAAAATTATTTGTGCGGGTAGCAGATGAAATCTGTTACCCGATGTTCTTGTTGCTTCCCTGAATTTGCGTAGTCCTGATCTTGATGGCATGGTGGAATCTCACAAAGTTCTGGCAATCCGCAATCCTTTCATGCTGCTCCTGAGTATGCTGATTGACAGATCAACGAAGTGCTAACAGTTCTTTGGGTTCCACCATAGTTAAAGAAAGATGGATGTTTCGCAAACGAAAGGGCAATGCAGATATGATCTGCACGGGGGTCATGCGTATGATGAAGTTCAGTATGGGGCTCGAGATTTTATTATCTCGTGTTTCATACACCCCGCGAAGTTAATCTAGCGCTTGAATTATCATACTTGATGATGGACGTTGGTAGCTTCGGTTTGTTTCGAAACCTTAGAAGCCACGTAAAACAAGTTTTTGCATGAACCGATTAGAGGCGTCTAACTTGGTTTTGCAGGAGGGTTTGCATGTGCATGTGATGTGGTATAGCAGTGCTCATAATAATTTGATTATGTATGAGATGACTATATGATGTAAATTAATTAACATGACCTGCGTGTCATGATTCGGCATGATGGCTGGAGCCATATGATTGCACTTTAATGACTTGCGTGTCAACCTTAAGTAATGCACTTATTTTATTAGCTATAGAAATAGCAATATTATCTGGTGCATCAACAAGGTGGTGGCAATCCTCGCGAAGGTGAACACCGATGCGAATTCCAAAGACGAAGAAATGAAAGACTTCTCCGTCAGAAAAGGCTATACCATATCATGCTATTATGAATTGCCTGAGATGTTTATCCCTTATGATGCACCCTTCTTGATTGCGCGGTAGTCGCTTTTTATTAGGGTGATCTTTCACAAAAATATCAAGTAGTTAGTGTTCTCCCAAGTGTAGCACCGTCACGGCACCTAACTTTTCAGGGCATCACATGGATACATGGGTGCGAACGATTAGGGATGTGTGAGGCGGGTGAGTTGAGACCTTGCAGCGAGATCACTTGGTTGTCTTGACGTTCTGGAGGAGCGTCTTGAGCTCGGAACACGCCCATCGAAAGATGAACAAGAGTCACATAGAGATGTGATTGGCAAGTTGGCCTACCAATTGCAATTCTCGTCACTTCAGATGGATACATCCTTGGCGTTGAATTGTAATATGGATCTTGAATCGCTCACAATCAATTATGAGAGATATTGATTTGAGTGGGAGCGCACTTTAGAATTAATTATTTTAATTCTTAGTGCAATTAATTTTGAACACTGTCTAAAGTGTGATTTGCATAATAGTTGTAGAATAATGGCTCGCGTTTCCACCTTCCCTATTAAATTTGAACAGCTGTTAAATATCTGGTTAAACCTTTACGGTTGGTAACGTAATGTGAGGATTTTCCTCAAGAGTGGTGAGAAGGACTTTGTCCTATCGCATACTTTCGGTATTCTCTCGCTTATGCTATGGATCATGTGACTCTCGTCCTTCGATCCAAAAGCTAGAATTCCGTTTCAGTCAAGTGCAATATGTTTGCTTCCATGAGACCCAAACTTCGAAAGTTTGGATAGTTATGTGATATTCATGGAATCTGAAAATCATTTTCAGAGACAGACAAAGGCTAAAAGATATGAGATATCCAAAGCAAAGTTTGTTTGCAAACTATTAGTAAAGGAGTTTACTATGCATTAGACTGATAAGAGAGGGATCCAGAAGAACGCCTGTCATATGATGAAAGGTGAATAAAACAACAACTTAAAGAGAAAGGAAGTGTCCGAAGGGTGTTAGTGAAACTTTCATGCCTAGGAAGTCCAGGGCTAACGCCACTCTTAAGTTGGGTGCTTCTTCTGAGAGTAGGAGAAACGCTAAAAGTTAAACTGTTAGAAGTATAAAGGCAGAAAGAAAGAAGACTGGAATATCCAGCTCATGTATGAATGTCATACAAGTTTTTGATGTATAGAAGGCTGGTCAAAGATATAGTTCTTGGGAATTATGGTTAAACATGTTAATCACTAATTCTTGGGTATTGTGAGTTAATCACAAAGATACCTGCTCGATTGCATTCTGTTGCAACTCAATGTAAGAACTACTATGGCCTGAAAGACTAGCCAGGAATGAGGTTTAGGTATACACAGGGAACATAGTAAATGTTACTATACCTTCCATCGGTGTATTACCGTCTGTATTTATTTTCATAATTCATTTAGATTTTCACAAACTCTAGCCCATTGCATAAGGTATCTTGCAAGAAGGTTGTTCATAAGAGAACTTTTGATGTTCGATGTTATGAATAACATAAGGGCCATACTTTCATTATGAATGAGATGTATGTTATGAATATTGATAATAATACATTACCTCTGGGTTTACTTTTATAATTCATTTTAGAGTTTCATACACTCTAGCCCATTGCACAATGTTTGTTGCAAAAGAGTTGTTCATAAAAACAACAATTGTTGTTCAGTATTATGAATAACATGTAGGGCCATGCTTCCATCCAAGATGGGATGTATGTTATGAATATTGATGGTAATATGATACATCCATAACACTGACGCTAAATGTCGCAAGACTAAAAGAATACCACACAAGTGTGGCACTGCATTTGGTCACATTGGAGAAACCTGCATGGAAAATTCCATTATGATGGATTTTGAAGTCGTTTGATTTTGAATCATCTGACACGTGCAACTTTTCTCCAAAAAGTGAAGTGACTGAAATACCATTCATAGGCCATAAGGAATGGACAACAAACTTATTGTTGGTCATACATTTGATGTGTGTAGTCCGATAAATGTTGTTAGTAGTGGATTTATCTATCTTCAGAAATGACTCAAGTAGATATATGTATATTTACTTGATGAGACGTAAGTCTAGATCTTTTGAATTCATTCAAAAGGTTTTCAAGAATGAAGTAGAAGTTATTGTAACAAGAAAATTATGTTTCTACAATTGGATTGCAGAAAGGAATATTTGAGTTACAAGTTTAGCGAATGCCTGATGAGTTGTGAAAAGAGTTTCATAACTTACACCTCCCGGAACACCACTGTGAGTGGAAAGTCCGTGAAGCTGTAATCGAACCATTTATGACATGGTAAGATCAAAGATGACATAAATAAATTTGCCATTATCTCTTTTAAAGTGATGCTTTAGAGACTGCGGCTTTTACACTGAAAAGAGCTCCATCAGGTCTGTTGAAATGACGCCATGGTATGGTACGCCCAACCATGTTATATCTTTTCTTAAACATTTGGAATATGGGGCTTGTGTAAAAGGTTACAAACCTATTCCAAATCAGACAAGTACTACTTTGTAGGTTATCCCAAAATGTTGGGTATTCCTCCCTCACTATGCCGAGGCAAATAGGTTTGCCACAAAGAACGGTATGCTTTTTGAAGAAAATGGTTCTTTCAAAAAGGTGAGTGGGAGAATAGTGCAACTCGACGAGATAAACAGTATCTTCGTCATCAGGTCAAAGGAAAGGAACCTTGGAAGTGATTCCGGAGTTTCCTACTACGACTGATACGGAAGTCTCTACAATAAAATGTATGGACTTCGGTCGAACTTGCAGCTGAACCACGTAGGCAAGGCTCGTGCAAACCTCTCAGGTGCGCAAACGAGATATTGTTGTTAGAAGACAGTATACCTACGATACACAAGGAAGCGTTGATGGGCCCTGACTCCGGAATTGGCTAAATGCCAATACAATCCGAGATAGTTTCCATATAAATGTTTCAAGATTAAAATCATGATACACCTTTCAGAAGACTTAGAGTCTAACGAGTATTTATGGAACTAAAAACTGATACGGATAAAAATGTTTTATCCATAAAGCTCGACTTGTTGAAATAACAAGTTCAAGGAGTTGACTACGATGAGGTTGTTTCACCGTAGCGATGCTTAAAGTCGGTTCGGGTTAAACTAGCAATTAATACATATTTCAGTCATGAGATATGAAACATGGATGACAATAGGATTTCCATATGATGGAAATGAAACCAAGGACTTGCATGTGTTACAGTCCAAGGTATTTTGTCATTCCACAGGATGCTAGTGAGTGTGCAAACTTCAGAGTTCCAGCAATGGACAGAGGAGAGCAAAATGGAGTTGGAATCTTCGTGTTTTGATGAAATGGTCAAAAAGGGTTTTGAATTCATCAATGGGTAACGAAGATGCTTGTGATTCAAGAAAGTAAGTGGGAGCATAATAATATTTCTAAAAAAGTTGTGTGCTTGACACATTGTTAATTGGAAATAAATTTCTTGACACAAATTAGGACTTCATTTGAAAATAGTTTTTCGATGAAGTGCTTGGGCTAAATAGCCTTGATATTAGGCATGATGATCTATGGAGATAGATTTACCTGATGGGGCTGAGCAAAGATACATATTGACAAAATGCTAAAACCTTTTAGCATTAAAAACGTCGAGGAGTAATTCTTGCCGAAGTCACATGGAAAGAGTTTTTTGCAAGACTCGGTGTCCCAAAAACACTGATGAGCAAAATACATGATGGAGATTCCACACACCATCATGTTTGGATTAATCATGTATTCCATGGTATGTAAAAACAACCAGATATGTCCAATACTCCAAAGTTGTTGCGAGTATAGATACCAAAGTGATCAAAAGTTCTGATCATGGGACAACAGTGAAAAAGGGTCATTGCGTACTATAGTAGCACTGATGACATGTTTTCTCGCAAGCGGAGATCATGAAGAGTTCGTTGTAAAAGGTTACATCGATACAATCTTCATCCATGCTCCAAGCGATTTTCCATTTAAATTGAGGGTTTTTGTGTAACACACAATATGGTGGCACGGTATTTGGAAATTGTTCCAAACAAGTTACTGTGGCGAATTCTATAACAGAGGCGAAGTATGTTGCCGCTTTTAAAAGCGACAAAGAAGATGTTGAATCATATAGTTCATTCATGAACTTAGTATGGTTCCAAGATGGCTTTTGTCAATGGGACACTACTGCGGGTAGTTGCTCCATAACTCAGTCTGAGGAATCCAGGTTCGACCTGTGATTCACATACATACAAAACCAAGTCCACACAAAATATGAATTTTGTGAAAGCAAGAAAATGCGAGGATATGCAAAGATACACACGGAGCTGAAGTCGTCAGATCCGTTGGACATCAGGCTATACCACAAGCGAAGCATATTTACACCGGTGTGCCACAGGTGTAAAGTGCATTAGCACTAACTAGATTATTAACTCTAGTGCAAGTGGGAGTCTGTAGGAGATATGCCCTATAGGCAATAATAAATGTTATTATTTATCTCCATGCTCATTATTATGTTTATGTTCCATGCTATAACTGCTGTGGTTCCCGAGCCCGTATATCCATAAAGGCTCTGGGGAAAACCCATGTGCACGTGTGGAATAATAAACGGTAAAATGTATTCCTAGTCATGCCTCTAAGACTAGCTCAAGTGTTGCATGATGATTATGTTTTCCCAATCATGGGCATGTCTATGCTAGCAGTTTTGAGGGCATAATGTTAGAAGAACATTTGTGTTGAATCGACCCGATTGATGTTATGCTATGAGTTACATTCGTCACAAGTTAATGGTTAATAACACAGAGATGGTTAACGTTTGCATGATTCCTTAGACCATGAGAGTATCGAGTTTCTTCATGCTTGCTTCATGAACTTTGGGGTTTGTTAAACGTCATCCTTAAATGGGTGGCTATTACGGCGGCTTACGGGTTCATGGAAAAGTATGTCAAGTAACTTGATAGCTCGAGATTGGGATTTGCTCCTCCGACGATGGAGAGATATCTCTGGGCCCTCTCGGTGTTACGGTATCCATCATCGTCAGGCCAGACACTTTGTGATTTGATCACGGGGATGCCGGAACATGGTAACGAGAAAAGAGAACAATACCGATAACGAGGTAACTGGCATAGTGGACAAGTTGTTGATCCACGGGGATGCCGACATGTCTAACCTCGGGTATTTGTAACATATCGTGAAGCAACAGGAATAGCACACGGCAAGTGGAGGTTCACTCGAATATTCATTTGTGTGGGTGTAGGGGTCAATATGGGTGTCCACGGCTCCGATGTTGATCATTGATCGAAAGGGGTTCCGTTTCATGCCTATACTTCACCGAACCTATAGGGTCACACGCTTAAGGGTCATCTATCTGCTGAATACTAGACAGGGAGTCTGAGAGAAAATCACCGAAAAAGTTTCGGACACCGAAAAGGTTTCGGACAGCGGAAAAGTTCCGCAGAGAGAACACTGGATGAGTTTCGGTGAAACTGAAAAGTTGTTTCAGAGGATACCATAAAGTCAAATTGGTTTCGGCACATGCCTGATAATTCTTGGAGGGTGCCAGAATTATTCTGGAAACTTCTGGGAATTTTTCGGGATGAAAACCGGAAATGTTTCGGAGCTGCCGGAACCGCTTCAGATGCTTTTCGCAGATGAAAATCACTAATCTGGAATTGTTCCAGAACGCGTTGAAAATTATTTTAGTGGGTACTGGAATTGTTCTAAGCCCACATAAATATTTTCAGTTCGAACGGACGCTGAAAAATGTCGTCATGAATAGTGAAAGTGCTTTTTGGGTTACTTTTTGGAAAGCCACCTTTTGGGGCTTTGCATAAAAGATCTAGGAGAAGAAATGGGAAGGAGGGAACCCCTTTTGGGGGGCCCAACATGGTGTGGCCGGCCAGGTTTTGGGGCTGCTCCTAGCAGCCCCACTTATCCTCTTCCCTCCCTTTTATGCCCTTGAGAAGGTCATTTTTGTGAGGACATTTTGGTATTTCAAAGTGTGCTCTACCCCTTGGGTTTTTCCTATAAATAGAGGTGGAGGGGCAGCCCTCCACACTCACTCCTTTCTCACATACAAGTGCCATGCAATGATCTGGCTTCTCTCTCCCTCCCCGCGAAATAGTTTCGTAGAGCCGAAAGGCTGTCTGGGTTCCGGTGGGAACTAGTTCTGGACGGCGAAGCCCTGCCGGATAGATGACACCATATGTGTGCAACTCTGTAGAGAGGTCGTAGTTTTGATCTTTGTGCCTGAGGGGTTGTTCGAGAGTGCCTCCCGAAGGGCTGTCCATGTGGAGGTCCGAGTTATGTGAGTCCTCCCGAAGGGCTGTCCAAGTGACGGTCCGAGTTCTGTGAGTCCTCCCGGAGGGCTGTCCGTGACACCGTCCGGGGGACTGTCCGACCGCCTCCCGGAGGGCTGTCCGAGTGGCGGATGAGGGTATACATCCTCGCGGGTTGGAGGTTGTAAATCCTAGTTGCGGGGATCTGCACCGCCGATCGTCATCGACTCTACTTCCGCTGTGCTACGAGTCGGTAACGAAAATGATCAAACCTTGTATGCAGTCTCCAAAGTGGTCATGGGCTGGTGCATAGGTCGGAAATTTTTTGTTTTCTGCTGCGTTACCCTACACAGCGCTCCTCTGCTCCTTGCCGACATGGTGCTCGGCAGGGCACGATGGCTCGAGCTGCATTCGATGGCCTGCATCCGGTCGACCATTGGTGGATCAATCCCTAGTGCTGAATTTTGGTCGTCGATGCTCTCCATGGTGGTGGTCGACTACCGTCATGATGTAGTGATGTTCTCAAACTCCGGGTGAGATCCTTGCATTGACTATGTTGATGTCGGTGGCGGCGACGTCTTGGGCCGTTGTTTTCCTCACTGGATGTGCCATTGTGGAGTTCCGCACCTACAGTACTGCTTTTGTGGTCTCCAGGTGAAAAGCTAAGATCGGCCTCTCCGAGTTGGATGATGATGTTGTGTCCTCGACAACACTACCTCCCTAGAGGTGTCGTCTTGGAGACTCAAACGACGGCTTTCTGTTGTTGTGTGTGGTTGAGGGTGGTGCGTTTGGTGTCCGTGGTGGTGAAGCCAGCTTGGGGTCGATGGTGGTGTTTTCTTCATGTGTTTCTCTTCGGTTGCCCTTCGTGTGGTCTCCTCCTGTTGTTGTGTATGCTCAAGACCCGCCCTTGGTTGTCGTTGAGTTGTGGCGAGCTTCGGGCTCCTGGTGTCATCGGGGTTCACCTTTGCTCAATGGCGACACAATGATGCCTCCCCAACTTGTTAATCGTTCTGATCTGTCATGGCAGAGCTCCCAGTCAAGGTTCGTGTTAAGGTTTGGCACTCTTTGACTGTGGATGTTCCTCTATTGTGTCGTGGGGTTCGGCACACATGCCGATGTAGTGCGTTCGGTTGTTTGTAGAGTCTT
The DNA here is from genome assembly GCA_011799875.1 of Thinopyrum elongatum. Lineage (NCBI taxonomy): Eukaryota > Viridiplantae > Streptophyta > Magnoliopsida > Poales > Poaceae > Thinopyrum > Thinopyrum elongatum. Next base: position 35,522,823 of record CM022302.1, on the reverse strand, counting down.
GGTATTGTGATCCCTCGGCAGCACCCCTCATCTACTTTGGCCTCTCGTAGTGATGGTCCGTCAGTATGCTAGCTATGTCGTGACATTTCTTGTCTTCTTTAATTTTGTTGTACGGTTTTCGCCTGGTTTCCCTCGTAAACGAGGTCAACTTGTTAAGATTTTCGATTCCGTTTTAGCTAAAGCCTAAGGGGCGACTCTTGGCTTTGGCCGCTTTTTGAGCAATATATTCAGGTGGAACAACTCTCCCCCAGTGATTCTCAAAAATAAAAGATTCAGACAAATCTCATAGAAATAACTTTGTAGGAATACAATAATAGTCTTTAGAAATTTGATCCTATGTAGACCCTGCTTGATTTTGCAGGGCTAGAAACAATAGGAATCTTGAAATCCAGAATAGAAATCTCTATTTGAGTTAATGAAAATTTGAAGGAGGTAGTGCTAATTACCTGTAGCTTCATGGCATGGAGCTGGTGCTGGAATTGTCGTCGAGGGAGATTAAGGTTACACATAAGTGTAGAATACTTATTTCTTCAGGGTCTGCCAATATTGCAAACTCATTCCTCATCTATACCTATTACCAAAGGGATTAGTGCTTCTGCCCGTCCGTCACGAAATTGTCCCTAAAGTTGCAAAATATTACCCATCGATGCCATCTATACATTTTTCTAGGGATACGCCACCTATAAGTGACAAAAAAATGTTTCGCACAGGGAAATCCACCACCTAGACCGGCCCACGCAGTAGGGACCTCCTATACAGCGCTCTACGTGCTAGGAGAAAATGCAACGCGTCCGTTTGGGCCGGCCCATGTGTGGGCAGCCTGTTTTTAATTTTTTTTTCTTTTTCTTTTCCATTTTTTTGTACTTTAAATAAATTAGGATTTCAAAAAGGTTCCAAAATTTTAAAAATTTAGATCTTTATAACAAAATGTTCAATAAAACATAAAACGTTTGTGGATTCAAAAACTGTTTGTGATTTTGAAAAAAAAAATGTACAGGAAATCAAAAAAATGTACAAGATTTTGAAAAAAATCGTGTATTAAAAACATATTAATTTTGAAAAAAATGTTCGCCAATTCACGAAAAAAATCATGAATTTTGAAAAATGTCCTAAATTATCAAAAACTATTCATGAATTACAAAATAGTTTATTGATTCATAAATATTCGCTGATTCAAAAAATGATCATGCATTTCACAAAATGTCCGTTAAATCAGAAAGATCTTCGTGAATTTCAAAAATCATTTCACCAATTTCCAGAAAAATGATCATCGATTCTTAAAATGATCCCCTATTCAATAAAAAACATTTAAAAATGTTCACAGTTTTATAAAAAATATTTGCAAATAGTATAAAATGTTCATGATTTCAGAAAATGGCACAAATTTGTAAAAATATTCACGAATTTAAAAAATGTTCGCGGTCTCAAATATGGTCACAAGTTTAAAAATGTTTATGATTTTCAAAAATTGTTCATGATTTCATGAAAATATTCAGAAATTTGAAAATATGTTCACAAAAAGGAAAAAAGTAAGAATGAGAAAAAGGAAGAAGAAAGAAAGAGAAAAACAAAAAAGAAAAGAAAGACGAAAAAGAAAAGAAAGACGAAAAAGAAAAAAGGAAGAAAAAACTAGTTCAGGGAAGGGTCTAGAACCTTCCCAAAGCCAGTGAGGAAGATATCAGAAAATGGGCCGGCCCAAAACAGGATCAAAGACAGGAGGGGGTACACGGTAGGTCACTACGCGCCAAATAGGAAACCCCCACGCAGTAGCGACCGGAAAAATACGTTTTAGATAGGGGAATCCGCCACCTAGGCCGGCTCACACGGTAGCGGCTGAAAAAATACGTTTGGGAATGGCCCCACCTGGGCCAGCACATGCAATGAGAGAGAGTGATAGTGTATCTTAGTAATGCAGCAAAATGTTGGCATACCCATTGAAGATTATGAATTTTTTTTTCTCCCGTTCCAACGCACAGGCCCTTTTGCTAGTAACAATCTATATGTGCAGACTATACTTTTTGCACGTCGGACTAAAGCTCTGTCAGGGAGACAGGGACAGAGGCAAAACATTGATGAATCAATCAACAATCAGTTGCATCAATCTGTTCCAAACCTCACACACTTCAGAGCACATCTCAAATGCCAACACTAATCAAGGTTAAGATGAAGATGCAGATGCAGTCCCATCCATTCATTCCAGACTAGAAAGAGCTCAGATCAGACCTGGAAATGGCTAAATTTAGTTCAGCTTCGTGCCGGTCCGAAATAACCCATCAGAGGTGTAGAAACTTGCCCCCTGCAAGCTTGGCTGCTACAGAAAAATATAGATAATAATAGTTCATTCTGATTGATAAGAAACCATCTGGCTGCCTGCACATTGTTCAGGCTAAGCTAAAATCATTTTTCTTTCTGAAACCATCTGGCAGCCTGCGCGCTGTTCTACTTACGAGTCAAAAACCAGAGAGAAAAGTGAGCACCAGCAGAAACCACAGAGCTAAGAACGACAACTGTACGAGGCCGCAAGGATCATGAACAGGGCTGAGGCAGGTGCCAACAGAGTTAAGAATTAAGATGCACTAAAACAACAAATGAATACTCCACGAATAATCACACGGCAAGACAAAAAAAAAGTGTTCATCCTGCAAACCAGTTGTTTCACTCCCATTGAACCCCAACTTCTTGAAAAAAAAATGAGGACTACAGAGGACTAGAGAGTTCTCCCACCCAGCCGCACATAGAACATTAGTGTAAAAGCACACATTTTTCCTTCTGGAATAATCGGCCTGAAGAAAAATGCACAACTTCTCATAGCAAGCATACAGGTAATGAACCATTCCATAAACTGAACCGTTGACCTGTTGTAGCTCGCAATGCACAAAAAATGAATTTAGTTACCAACCAAACTGTTCTCTCTAGTTACTGAAACCTCCGTATGTATGTATAATATAACCTCGGTTTGTTTGGCAAAAATGATAAGACTAATTCATGTCACCTTCATTGGTTTAGTTTGATGATCAATGACAGATGTAAATGATGGGACTAATTCAAATAGGTCACCTTTTCAAGATTCAAAGTTTTCTCAGCAGAAGTAAAATTCAGTTACAGGATTTAGGAACAAAGATAATTAATCTTAGAAGGATAAGGGGAAAGAAATCAAAAGGCATAGAAGCTACCCAACAGAAACATACTCCCTCTGTCCCAAAATAAGTGTCTTACCTTTAGTACAACTTTGTACTAAAATTAGGGCAAAGTTGAGACACTTATTTTGGGACAGAGGGAGTATTTTCTAAGCACAATTTAGATCTAAAGTACTGAACTGCAATAACTTAGTACTAACTTACATATGGTGGAAAACAAAAGACACTGAAATGAAAATGGAAATAGAAAATCGAGAATGAACGGAAATCATACTGATATACTTAGTGCAAAATGATGCAGGACAATTCTATTGCTTTATTTCATTGTCCTATACAGAAGTTGGAAACACAAATATATCCATTGACCCTCATTTTTCAGAGATCGTAGGCAATGCTTTCTTGTCTACTAAATGACAACACCTCAGGGATCAGGAATAAAATTATCAGTTTCATTAGTCATTAACAATGACCAAACCAGTATGTGCCAGAGGCAGGGATACTTGAACAGAAAACCAACTTCCATTTAGGCGGAAAAAGAAACACTAACGTGAATTACCAGCTTACTAGACAGAATGAAAACTCTGTCATGTCATACAAAGTTAGCAATTTTCATTGCCTGTTTTTGGCTCATGTGAATTTGAAATTAGCTGGCACTTCCCCGCTGTGTGCAGCATCATAGTCTTCAGCGAGGTGCGGTGCAGCCTCCTTGTAAGGGCGTATGTACCTCTGAACAAATACCTTCTCAACAAGGGTGAACATTGAATAGTAGTCCCGGTCGCGATGTAGCAATCCATTTGCCTTAAGAAACTTTACAACATAGTACCGGGGCCTGAGCCGACCATCCAGGCCATAGTTGAGCATTGCCGGCCGATGAGCAATGTACTCCGGTTCCAACCCGACATCAGAGATAAGGAACTCTGATTTGATCTGCAGTGCGTCCTTAGAACGCCTCAGCAGCGATGGAGCCCTAGACAAGGCAATGCCGACGTCAGCATCTGACCACCTGAACGTCTTCTTCAGATAGTCCACTTTGGTGGCATGGAACTCCACTAAGACCCCACCTTTTGCATGTACAACTCTCTTCCTTGAGGTCAACAATGTATGTCTTGCTCTTGTTGTCAACCTAGAAAATGCCATCACCAGCCCCTGAAACCATGCATGTAGCTGACAGCTCTATATTCTTTTCAATTATTTTCCTTATTTTTGGGCATATAGAACCAGGCCAGTTCTCTGCCTCTTTGCTTTTGTTATAGAATCTAACCATGAGTTGGGTTTTGATCTTGTCAATCATTGATCTGAGATGCATCTCCCTGGCCTCAAGAATATATTTGTTGAAAACCTCAGAGTTGTTGTTTAGAAGGATATCACACTTGCCAATTCTCTTTGGAACCCCCTAACCCAAGTGTTGGGTGGTAGCTGTTCAAGCCATTTGTATGCTTCTAAGCTGATGGCCTTCATTTCCTCCATGCTTGCAGCAAACAGTTCTGGTGTTGTGCTCCTTGCACACTTCCATAACTGGTTCTTAAGTACATATACTTTGTGTGTTTGCTGAAAATTCTGCCATATATGCCTAACACAGTGTCTGTGATCTGCATCAGGAAAGTGCTGCCTCACTCCCTTGATCAGCCCCTTTTGCTTGTCTGACATTACACTCCATGGCTCTGTGTTCAGTATTCCCAAGTCACTACCTCAACAACTGCAAAAGCTAGAGGGTAAATGCAGTCATTGGGATCCATCCCAATAGCACACAACAAAACACCTCCATACTTTGTCTTCAAGTGGCATACATATGACAGGCCTGCAGGCTTGCATGAAACCCCTTTTGCTGGAATCCAGGGAGAAATAATAACTTCCAAATATGCCATCATTGACACCTACATAGAAAGAGCTGCCCGGGTTTGATCTTCTGAATTCTTCTGCATAATCCCACATACTGTTATACTGCTCTAACTCATCTCCTTCAATGACTTTCTTCACTAGTCTCATGTCCCTTCTAAGTTTGCTCCTTGTTGTTGTCATGTTCCAGTCCTTCTGAACAACCCTTGCAAAATTCTTCACGTTCATGTTTTCATCTGCTCTGAATGAATCAAGATATTTTCCTGCCATGAAGGGAGCAGTGAATGACTTGACACTCCATTTCTTTATGCAGGTATGTTTTGGGTTATAATTCTTGATCATGAAGCAATTGATTCTCCCATCAAATGATCCAAACAAAGACCAAGGGCACCCATCTTCACAAATGGCCTTAAGTATTTTCCTATCATTTCTAGGGAACTTAATGTCAACCATTTCCTGACAGTTGTACTCCTTGATAGCTTTCCTCAGTAACTCAACACTTGCAAATATTTGACCAACTTGGAACTCTGGTTTAGACAGATCTTCTTCTCTGAAACATTTGAAATTTAGTTTAACCGTATCTTCATCAAAAGAAGGCAAACGCATGTCCACATCTTCAGTAGGATCATCGGGTTCTTCTTGGACTGCTTTACCTTTACCTTTCTCACAATCAACATTTTTGTCGAACAAGTCATCATCATCTTGTAGATCAATATCTGAATCAACAATCTGTGGATTGAAATCATCATCTGAATCCTGCATTACTGAATCACCAACTGTATCTGTTGCATCCATGTTTAAAACCCTACAGGTTTTTCTTCTGCCCCTGAACTCAAACAGAAATGTATGCATGTACTCTCCTAGTTGAGGTGGTCCTGGTATGTAATCCTCTTCTTCTGACTCTTCCTCACTTTCTAATAATGCATCTTCAACTTGACCTTGCTCTGCCTCATGCTCTTGATCTTGCTCATCCTGCTCCTGTGCCACTAGAACTTGCTCAGCATGCTCCTCTTGCTGTTCATCTTGATCTTGCTCAGCCTTCTCCTATTTCACTTGCTCTTTCTTTGGCCTAATTCCATTGAATTTGGCAAATGGAGGATCCTCATCATCAGAATGAATAGGAACAGGTGAAATAAATGATCTCCTGCTCTCATCATGATCAAGAAATATCTGCTGGAAATGGTTCCCATTCAGAGCACAATCCTTCATGTTCTCTGTCATAGTGTTGTCCCCTATCTTAATCACTCTTAATCCATTCTTGTACACTGTCAATCCAGGAACACACCAGTAAGCCCTGATCCTGCCCTCAAACTCATACCCAATTTCCTCCACTAGACTGGCAACAACAGTAGGTGTCTAGTTATCTATGTCACAATAGTCATACCAAATGGAGTGGCCTTTGTGGTAATCCCTATGCTTGCCTGCACAAAGGAAATAGCCACCATGTATGACCTCAACAGAGAAGTGGTTGCTTAGGGGTCCTGCAAAACAATCAAAGTGGCAATGTTCAGACAAGAAAAACATAGACATTTCTCAAAATTCAGTTAAACTGAAAATGGTCAGTTAACTCCAAAAGTTCAATTAACTAGCAATTTTGCATCAAAACACAACTACCTCACTTAACTAAGCACCGAATCATGGCTACTAAGCACAAAATACAGAATGTAATTGGACCAACCAAGCAAAGTGGCAATGTTCAATGTCAATGTTCAGACAGGTTCAGACATTACAAAATTCAGACATTTACAAAACAAAAAAACTGATTCACGGCCTCCAGTGGACAAATATAGTATCTTTCACGTCCAAAAGCATGTTTTTTGGGTGGATCTCACAACCAAACGGTCATCTCATGTGCAAAACGCCTTATGATCAACAACTAGGCCATATAAAGCAAACATTGTTGACCAGTTTAACAGGGCATGACCTTCCCCTAACATATACAGCACAAAATCAAACCCTAATTGTGCTCCGCAAACCCTAGATCATCTGCAAACACCACATCCATAGCCCAGACGAAACCCTAACTTTGCTCTAACAATATGTTCAACATCTACTGCTAAAACCCTACACGCACCATCCGTGGCAAAGGGGACAGAAATAGCCCAGGAACCCGAACAACTGTGTGCAATTGCATCAAACACCAACTCTTTCCCGGAGCTAAAACTGACAGATCGACCACAGAACGAGCTGCCGATGATGACGTACCGTAGAGGGGCGGCGAGGCATGGTCCTGGCGCCGCGTCGGTGCGAGAGGGACGTTACACAGGCCCCTCCCAAACGGCACGGACGACGGCGGCTCGGCGGCCGACGACGAGCTCATGGCGGCCGTCGCCAAACTCGCCCACACCGGCGACCTCGAGGTAACCACCTCGGCAGCGACGACAAACAGGGGAGAAGAAGAGTGAGTAGGGAGAGACGCGAGTGTGGGGCGGCTCGGTCGGACTAGGGTGCGGCTCGGTTCGGCCAGGGGGCAGCTCTTTTAATAAATGGCAATTTTGCAAAAAAAACATGCGTAGCTGAGTATTCAAGCGAGCAAGCGCATGTGGCAGTCAGCGCACAGTTGGCAGCCATTGACTTGGGCCAGATCAGCATGTACGTATAGGAAATCGTATTTTGGACCGTAGATGACCCCCTAGAGCAAGTTTAGTGACTGTATTTTGGGTATTTCTAACCACATGGACTAAAGTGGCCACCAGCGCAAGTCATAGGCCCTATAGTGAATTTTTCTCTTTCTGAAGTTCAAATCATACATGGTGCTGAAGACAAATGGATCTGGTCATGGAATTCTAAAGGTACCTACTCGATGAAATATGTTTATAAAGTACACTTCGCTGCATCAGTTATGTCTAGTACTGCTTGCACCATTTCGAAGGCTTGGGCTCCTTTAAAATGCAAGCTCTTTCTCTGGCTGGTCGTCAAGGGGTGTGTCTAGACAGCGGGCCATCTAGCTAGGCGTGATTTGCCTCATAATGCTGCATGCTATTTCTGTAACATTGCGCAAGAATCAGTTCATCATCTCTTCATGGGTTGCAGTGTAGTGACCATCATTTGGAGTTCAGTGCTTCTTTGGGCAAATCTGAGTGAGGCCATCCCTCAAAATGCTCATGATCTCCGGGATTGGTGGTAAGAGGCCAGAAATAGAGCCCATGAACCCAGAAGGAATTCCTTGAACACTATGGTACCACTAATTATATGGAGTATATGGAGGGAAAGAAATGGCAGAATTTTTGAAAATTCAAACACACCGCTTCAAGGAATCATCAATCAGATTAAGATTGATGCGGTGCAATGGGCAGAGGCAACTCTAGGTCGTTTTGTATTACATTAGTTTCGTTCGGTTTGCGGTGTTTGTAGACAGTTTTGGTGGGTCTTTTTGTTTGAGTAGTTTAGGTTGTCCTTGTTGTAACTCTGATGGGCGTTGGTCGTGTATTTCTCGCTCTCTCTTTAATATAATACATGCAGTCCTCCTGCATGGTTTGAAACAAATAGCCCAATAATATATGCGACCACCTGTTGAATTTGAATTGATGAAACAGTACCTAAAGCTCTAGAGCATTATAGTGGGTATACTTTTGAAGTTGCCTCGTAATTTTGAGTTCTAAAGCCTACCCACAAAGGAAACAAAAGATATTACGCATAACAATTCTTAAATATGCAGATGGATTTTGAAAGAATATGCAGGCGAAGGCGTTATCCTTTGGTCTTGGGTCATCGTGTATTAATAAAAGCCAGACAGCCTCGCTAGGGCATTTGCTGATCGATCTCTAGGATCGCTAGGATTACAAAACAATCATGGCGTACAAGTTAGATTGGGTTTATATCACACCAAAGAGATTACAACAAACTATCTATTCTAGAACTTGCAAGACTTATCTCTTAACACCCTCCCTCAATTTCACTGTTGCGAGTGGCATTTTGTCCTTCCCGCCCCCTTGAGTGGATTCATGGTAGAGATGACCTACCCTTGACCTACATTGTCATTGCCAGTTGTTAGATCTGTGGGCAATGAGAGATGGAGATCACGATAGTGGGAGCGTCAAGCTTACCAATCAGAACCCACAAATGACTTGCCGGAGTATTACACTCGGCCAACTCCTTTTATAGGACATAAAAAATAACTTTGAGGTTTTTTAACATGCTCCCTCTTACCTCTCCTTTTGACATGCATGAGAGGTAAGAGTATAAAATAGATATGAGCCGTTGATTGCACTAAGCAGTGGGTTTGATTAACTCTTACCTTCTAACCTCCCATGTGAAAAGAGGGGGTAAGAGGGAGCATGTTAAAATTGCTCAACTTGGATACCCAATACATTTCTTTTATCTTATATACCTCAATACAATTTCAAATGTAATGTATTACATATAAGCTGTTTTTTAGGAGTTTTCATAATGTTTGAATTGATTTGATATTTAAAAGTTTAAAAGCATATAAATGCACTAAATGGCTTAAATATATCAAACGGGCCCAAAAAATAGCAAATTCTAACATGTTACATGTAATGGTTTGTATTGAGTGTAGAAAAAGTTTCAAGGCCAACGAATGAAGCAACGGTCGCATCGCCTCCAACTACGAGCCATTCCATCCTGAAACCTAGATTCTTCCTCGGAGATGGTCTGGTTTTGAAGCAGTCTACGAGATAATTTCCTTTTTTGAAGCATGCTTAGATTTTAACCACAACCTCTAGGGGTCATATCATGACGCCATGCAAATTTTGGTTTTTTTCTGGCTTCATTTGAAATTTTTAGAATTAAATAACCACTAAGCTCCATGTTGGTGCCCGAGTCTCGGCACGATGGTGTTTGCAACTACTTCTATTTCCTTTTATAAAGGTTAAACATAGACTAGAGATCATCAATAAGTTTTTCAACCTATTTGTGGCGACTATTTTATGTACCTCCAGTTCAAATATGAATTATATCCATGAAATGCCTAGAAATGCACTTAATAGCTTAAGTATAATGAACTAAGCTGGAAAAATGGTAATTTTTGACATGTTACATTTAATGGTGTATGTTGACTGTAGAGAAAGTTTCAAGGCCAACGGATAAAACAGTTCTTTGCCTCCAAACCTGACCTCTTCCTTATCAAAACCTAGATTCTTCCTTGCAGATGGTATCGTCTCTAAGCAATCTACATGGCAACTTTTCTAAAAAAATCAAGTTTGTACCAGAGCCTCTAGGGCTCATATCATGACACCATGCAATGTTTCCTGTTTTATGGCTTGTTTGATATTTTCATAATTAAATAACCACAAAGCTCCATGTTTGTTCCTGAGTCTTGGCCCCATAGGTGTTTGGAACTACTTCTACTTCCTTATATAAGACATAAACATAGAATAATACCATCAGCTAGACCTTCCAACCCAGTTTTAGCGATAATTTCATGTACATGTAGTTTAAATTTGAATTGTATACATTAAATGCCTAGAAATGCGTCTAATGGCTTGAATATAGCAAACATACCCAGAAAATGCCAAATTTTAACATGTTACATCCAATAGTGTATATTGAGTGTAGAAAAACTTCCATGGCCAAAAGAAGAAGAAAAGGTGATGTGGCACTTTGCATGCAAACCTGACCCAAGAAGAAAGAAAGAAAAGATAAGATAAGAAAGGAAAAAAGGAAGGCAAAAAAGAAGGCAAACGAAATAAAGAAACAGGTTTACTGAGTGCTCTGTGACTGGCACTCAGCAAACATTTTTGGCATGTAAAAAAGAAAAGAAAATTCTTTGACAAGTGTCTATTAGTAGACACTTGGCAAACTACGACTTGCCGCTACAGTGTCGTCATTTGCGGCGGTAAAGGGCACATATCTCTGGGCTTTGCCAAGTGCCCTATTCAACTTTTGTCGTGTGTTTTCTCTTTGCCGAATCTTTTTCTTTGTGCCACTTGGTGAAGGCCCATGCTTGTCGTGTGTCTTGTGGTTCCCGAGTATTTTCTTTCTCGCCCTCGAGAAAGGACATGTTTGTCGAGTACCGAAAAAAAGATACTTAGAAAATAGGCATACACTAAGAAAATAGCTCGATTGCGGTAGCGCTACAACTTGATGATGTTTCGAGGTTATGTTTCTATTTGCAACCACATTATATGCATTTCAGCCTCCATAATGTACTTGACACATGCCAGTGCATTTTATTTCATGTGCTTTGAAAATGGAAATCCTTCGAGCTAGATTTGTTCTATAAAGGACTACATATATAAAGAGTGACTATGGTAGACGATGTTGTAATTTTTGCATATTATATACACTTCTCCTCTCGTCTGCTAGTCCTCCGAGGGTCCTGCAAATAGCAATAGGTGGGAGTGTGGGACAGGCTGAGTGGGAATTGTTTTGGGAAACAAAAGGTTATAATACCCTTTCACTCAATCCAAAGTTCCGCAGGTGCCCAACACCTTCCACGTTTGTTGTTGCTGCTTTTGACCACCTCTCCAGAAAATATGGCAGTGGAATGAACACACTTGGGTGCACCATCGGCCTAATTATGTGTGCACAAATCACACCATTCATTTTCAAAGTAGTGGCAACTGCATTCCTATACCACATCTTCCATCACATGATGCACCCGATAGAGTTTGGGGTTCTCATAGTAGCTTGAGTATAGCTCAAACACAGTGCTCTCTCCGGAGTGGCATGGAACTTGATTAATGGTGAAACTAGTCGACACAATCACCTAATTGTGAAACTTTCCCAAGATGTTGCAGGTGTAGAGGCCAACATCCTAGCACTCAATGTTATAATCACACGTTTCGAAAATGAAATGCAGTAGTGCAAATGTTTTAGTACACAAGAGGTTTGCGTCAAACAATACATGTGCCCTCATTTTCCTACAACTATTAAGGATTTGCATAGGCAGTGTGCATCTTGCTATGCAGAAGCCGAGAGGTAACTCTTCATAGTTGGATAGCTTGATTCATTGCTAAGAATCAACAAAAAAAATACTTAACAAAACAAGTTGACATCAAGAGTAGGTACAACCTCAACATTGCAACTAACTGATAAAACAAATAGAGCATGGAAGAGATCCGTAATAACAATAACAAAGACTAAAATTGCCTTTACTAAATGAGCAACACTAAAACCAAATGTCTCATCTTATTGACGATGTCATCTATCCATCTTAACTTTTTTGCAGGTAATCCATCCATCTTATTAGCCATTCCAAAACTAAATAAAAAGAGATGACACATGTAGTTGGTCATGCGCTACCTGTGGAATTCCTCTCCCTTCTTACATATTCATAGACCGGTATTGTGGCCATTGTAGATCTGGGCGTCGGGTTCCCCTTGGGACCTCGCCATGTCAAGCCATCCCTCCTGTTGTTGCCGCAATGCCTGATACATCGGAGACCACATGTCCATGCCGCCGATGACATGTGGCGCCTGGGCTTGGTAGACTGGTGGCTGCCCACTTATTTTCGTGATGCGCTCCCCCAGGTTCTTGAGGATTAACTCCAACTTCCAGGCCATGGTTGTGAGCTCCTCGATGTTTCCTGGGAGGTGTCCGCTGACCATGGCCTTGTGCAAGAGAATCCTGGCCTCACGGTCCTCGCGCTCGCGCCTAACCTTCTCTACCTGATGTTGGAGTTGTACGAGGCGCTGACTAAGAATGGTCTCCTGGTATATCGTCTTGTTTAGCTGTGGCACCTCCGGCATGCTCTTGAACCGATTCAGTATAGCCACCGCCTCGGCATGGGATGGGAACACCTCTGGCACAGTTGTGCCCTCACCATACACTAGCACGCAGGCCTTGGCGTTGCACAAGGTGGCCACCTCACCGGCCTTCTTCATCAGGTTCTTGTTACGCTTCTTCAAGGTATTGAGCCGCGTCGAGTCATTGCGGATGTACCGGAGGGCCACCTTCTTGCGAGCCATTGTCAGCTAAGGGGAAAATCTACAAAGGAAGGAAAATTGCCAGTTTGGGTGAGTCGAAAGCAAGGAAGGTAGGGTGGATTTATAGTGGCAGGCCTGCTAGGATGAGGAGGCTAGAACCATGTCGATGGAGGATATGACAGATTTGGAGGCCAAACTTAATTGCGCCCAGCAGTAACTTTGGTATATAGCAAAAACTTTTAGATTTACTTCCTAAGACCGAAGATTTCGTCAATCAATACGAAATTTCTCGTTAATCGCGGGAGAAAATATATGGAAGGTTTCTCTGAAGAGGCACATGCATCTTATTACTAGGATATGCCTATTTTAGGAAAATGCATTGCCAAACTATTTTTTCTGTTTAATTCTATCCAAAGTTGGATGTTTTTTTTAAATTATAGATCATCCCATCGACCATTGGTTCATTTGTATCTAAATTAAGAAAATATTTCTAGTGTAGATGTTGGCAGTCCTTGACTTGCATACCGATGGATTTTAATCATTGGTGGCATACATAGAGGATCGGATTTGGTGCACATGAGAAGAACGGTTTACCCAGGTTCAGGCCCTCATGGTGAGATAATACCCTTCATCCTGCATGTCTGCTATGTATTATACCGATGTCTCATATGAGAGATGTTGATAGGAAGATTGGATGCATAGGCCCCTACCTCCCCTTATATAAGTGGAGCCGTGGAGGACGGGTAGAGTTACATGGTGAAAGGATCGGTATGGTTGACTAGCAGGGGGTGAATAGGTGACTACCAAGTTTTTGCTCTTTTAATCAAATTAGGTTTGACAATAAAATAGGTTATCTAGATATGAAACTAGGTGGACAACATATATGATAAGCACGACAACAAGCAAGCACAAGATACAAACACAATATAGCTTGCACAAAGTAAAGGTTAGAAATAACCACAAGTGGAGTCGGTGAAGACGAGGATGTGCTACCGAAGTTCCCTCCCTTTAGGGGGGAGGTACGTCTCCGTTGGAGCAGTGTGGAGGCGCAATGGTCCCCAAGAAGCCACTAGGGCCACCGTATTCTCCTGACACCCTCGCACAATGCAAGATGCGATGATTCCACTAGTAGTGCCCTTGAAGGCGGCGACCGAACCTTTACAAACACCACCACTTAGTTGGAGGCTCCCAACACCACCACGAAGCTTCACCACAATGGATTGTATATCTGAGGTGACCTCTTCTGTCTAGGGTGCCCAAACACCCAAGAGTAACAAGATCCGCAAGGGATTAGTGTGGGGAATCAAATATCTCTTGGTGGAAGTGTAGACCAAGGCCCTCTCCTCCAAACCCTAGAAGATCAACAAGTTTTGATGGCTAGGGAGGGAGATAGGGCAGAAATGAGCTTTAGGGCAACAATGAAACTTGGGGGATAAGAGGTAGGTCTTCTTGGGGAAGAAGACCCCCTTTATATAGTGGAACAAAAGATCCAACCGTTATGCTCAACCCGTAGTAAAGCAGTACTACCGCTCCAAGGAGCGGTACTACTGTTTCAAGCGATAGTTCCAGCCTAGAGCCAGTGAGTATAGAAGTACTGGAGCGGTAGTGCTGCCAGAGCAGTACTACCGTCCATCCAAGCGGTACTACTGCTTTGGATGCATAGCTCAGTGAAACCCCGGTACTGCAGTGGCATCAGAGCGGAAGTACCGCATAGAGTGGTACTACCGGCGGTTAACTACCGCCCTTGTACCGTATATGCTGAAAGGGCAACAACAGCCTCAAAATAAGAAGAAGTGGTTGCAGTAGAAAGAAGTGGAAGTACCGCGCAAGCGGTACTACCGTTCTACCACCACGCTACTACCACTAATTGTCACAGGCTACAGAGAATCAGTGGTAGTGGAGCAGCCTAGTGTAGTAGTACCATGCGAGCGGTACTACCGTGCTACTACCGCACAACTTCCGCTAATAACCCAGAGACAACAGAAGACAGAAAACAAGCGGAAGTAGGAGCGGTACTGGTTTGCGGAAGTACCGCCTAAGCGGTACTGCCATGGACCAGAGCGGTACTACCGCCTGGATGCTACAAAATTGCCCAAGCACAAACAGATGGATCCTCCATGTTGCGGGAAGGGTATGTGGGTGCATATGGGGTTGTGTACGTGTTGATTCCACCCAAACCTTTCCAAAGCGGACACCCTCTTAACAGTACGGATTTTCTATGACTCAAATCCACCAAAAAGAAACGTCAGAAAGCTGTCTTCACTCTTTCTTTCACAGAGGGGAATAAAACCGTCTTGTGCCATATATAAGAATATCTGAAATGCTCAATGCACACGGTTAGTCTACAAAACTCATTATCATCAATCACCAAAACCATTAGAGATAAATATGCCCTAACACATGGCTTGCAGACCAAGTTATTTTACTAGAGAACAAGTCCTGGATGCAAGTCGCCGGAGTGCGCTAGAGAGGAGCGTGTAGGGTTCCCCAAATGATGTGTTAGTACATGTAAGACCAAGAAAAAGGACGTGAACTTACATGTCAAACACTGGGATACCAAGTGAACATTTCTGTGCATGATTAATTACTTGTTTAATTTTTTTCAATGCATCCCCATATGTTGCCTCAGGGAGACCAGAGATGATGCAACCTCTAGGTCTAGCCTTAAAGTGATTGCTTTGATACAGCCTCCGTTCTGACTTTAGAGATATCAATTGGATGCATCCCTTGGGTGTTGCCTCAGGGAGATCACTTTAATGCATCCTCTAGTCCTACCTAAGAGGGATCAATTGGATACAGCCTTTGGGTTCGTCCTCAGGGAGATCAAGTTAGCATGTCGGGCGCAGCTCACCTAGTGGGTGTGGGTATTGAGTAGACATCCAGTGTTTCTCAGAAAACTCATAAAATAAAATAAAAATCATTATAGAGTGAAAATTATGGAACGTAAGCATGAAAATGACCCGGTTATTTTGTGCTCCAGACGTCGGTAACATGGTGAGGGTTCTCGGATCGATGAGGTCAACGCGGCAAGGAAAAAATCCATGAAGCGGCGAGGGTGGCACGACGAGATAAGCACAATAGGATGACAGGACGGTGCGCAAAGACCCTACTACTTCAATGGTTTCATGGCGTTCGAGATCAACTCCTCGGTACACAACTACTTGTGCTGTCTGCCGGGGTGCGGTGTACTCGGAGGTCGTGTCCATCGGCGGCCACTTCTGGAGTCTGGCCTGCTACCCGCATGATGACCCCTACTATGTCCCCGTGCCCTACCACTTCATCACCATCTATCTTAAGCTCGTCAGAAGCAGCCCATCCACCCCGACGAGGCGTTCATAGTCACCTTCACCGCATTTGCTGCGCACAGAGACAATGTGTCGTCGTCCCACCACGTGCAGTCCCGGCACAAGGCAATCTTGACAAGAAGAGGGCGTGCGGGTTCCCTGAGTTCATTGGTGATTACACCGACATCCCTATCAAGCGCAGCATGACCGTCATGTGCAGGGTCGGGGTCACACACGAGAAGCTCGATTACCCAAAATAGGCTACCTACTCGGCCGCCTATAAACTAGCCATAATGGGGAGTAACTTATAGACTAGTAACATGCATATGTTACTAGTCTATGTTACTACCTCTATAGTGGGGAGTAACATATGTGTGGTGTCATGCAACACCTCATTTATTAGGTTGTAGACTCATCTTGTCTTGGTATATGTGATGTTACTCATACTATGAGTAACTAGCTATGTTACCACATGCCTCTCTTTTTTAATTAATTACTTGTCACATCATCTATTTTGCCTAGATATATGTGATGTTACCATCTATGTTACTCCCACTGTGGGTAGTCATAGGAGCCAAGGCTCGCGGCCTCGAACAACGTCTTCTTCACCATTATTGGCGAGACCTTCCATTCTCGTCGCGCCCCCTTGCGGGTCACTCCCTGGTCTTCGAGGCAGAACACTTTAGTGCCATGTTGGATTCTTCATCTCCTCCATAACTCTACAGGACATCGATCCCGAGATCTTCTGAGCCATGCTCTGGTTCATCTACACAGACGCCCTCCCTGACTACAACAACGATAACATAGAGGCGCTCCGGCGCCTCCTCACGGCGGTCGAAGAAGTCAAGGAGAGTGTTGTGATGTTGCAACATGCAAAGGAGTCTCCTCTCGTGACATGGGGCGTGTGCCCCAGGGAAGGTGGTGTAGGGTAACACAGCAGAAAACAAAAAAAATTCAACCTACGCACCAGCCCAGGACCACTACGGAGACTTCATACAAGGTTTGATCATTTTCGTTACCGGCTCGTAGCGCAGCGGAAGTAGAGTCGGTGACGATCGGCGGTGCAGATCCCCGCAGCTAGGATTTACAACCTCCCAACCGCGAGGATGTATACCCTCATCCGCGCCCCGGACAGCCCTCTGGGAGGCGGTCGAATAGTCCCCCGGACGGTGTCGCGGACAGCCCTTCGGGAGGACTCGCAGAACTCGGACCGTCACTTGGACAGCCCTTCGAAAGGCACTCACGAATAGCCCCTCGGGCACTAAGATCGAAACTATGACCTCTCTACAGAGTTGCACACATACGGTGTCATCTATCCGGCAGGGCTTCGCCGTCCAGAACTAGTTCCCACCGGAACCCAGACAGCCTTTCGGCTCTACGAAACTATTTTCGTGGGAGGGAGAGAGAAGCCAGATCATTGCATGGCACTTGTATGTGAGAATGGATGATTGTGGAGGGCTGCCCCTCCACCTCTATTTATAGGAAATCCCAAGGGGTAGGGTGGTTTTACAATAAAACCCAAAAGCACATGAATGAAGTCCTTCCACCAAGGGTATAAGGGTGAAACCATGGAACAAGAGGGGCTCCAAGGTGGAGCCCCAAGTGTGGCCGGCCACACCCCATGAGGGCCCCCCCAAGGGGGCTCTCATCCATCCATGTCACCCCAAAAGATCTTGGGACAAAGCCCAAAATAATGGCTTTCCATAAAGTAACCCCAAAAAGCACTTTCACTATTCATGACGATATTTTTCAGCGTCCATTCGAACTGAAAATATTTATGTGGGATTAGAACATTTCCAGTACCCACTAAAATAATTTTCAATGCGTTCTGGAACAATTCCAGTTTAGTGATTTCATCTGGGAAAAGCATCTGAAGCGGTTCCGGCAGCTCCGAAACATTTCCGGTTTTCATCTCAGAAAATTCCCAGAAGTTTCCAGAATGATTCTGGCACCCTCCAAGAATTATCAGGCATGTGCCGAAACCAATTTGACTTTATGGTATCCTCTAAAACAACTTTTCAGTATCACCGGAACTCATCCGGTGACCTCTCTCGTCGGAACTTTTCCGCTATGTCCGAAAAACTTTTTTCCGGAAACTTTCTCTCAGACTCCCTGTCTAGTATTCAGTAGATAGATGACCCTTAAGCGTGTGACCCTATAGGTTCGGTGAAGTATAGACATGATACGGAACCCCTTCCGATCAATGATCAACATCGGAGCCGTGGACACCCATATTGACCCCTATACCCACACGAATGAATATTCGAGTGAACCTCCAGTTGCCGTGTGCTATTCCTGTTGCTTCGCGATATGTTACAAATACCCGAGGTGAGACATGTTGGCACTCCCGTGGATCAACAACTTGTCCACTAGGCCAGTTACCTCGTTACCGGTATTGTTCTCTTTTCTCGTTCCTGTGTTCCGGCATCCCTGTGATCAAATCACATTGTGTCTGGCCAGACGATGATGGATACCGTAACACCGAGAGGGCCCAGAGATATCTCTCCATCGTCGGAGGAGCAAATCCCAATCTTGAGCTATCAAGTTACTTGACATACTTTCCCATGAGCCCGTAAGCCGCCGTAATAGCCATCCATTTACGGATGACGTTTAACAAACCCCAAAGTTCATGAATCAAGCATGAAGAAACTCGATACTCTCATGGTCTGAGGAATCATGCAAACGCTAACCATCTCTGTGTTATTAACCATTAACTTGTGACGAATGTAACTCATAGCATAACATCAATCAGGTCGATTCAACACAAATGTTCTTCTAACATTGTGCCCTCAAAGCTGCTGGCATAGACATGCCCATGATTGAGAAAACATAATCATCATGCAACACTTGAGCTAGTCTTAGAGGCATGACTAGGAATACATTTTACCGTTTATTATTCCACACGTGCACATGGGTTTTCCCCAGAGCCTTTATGGATATACGGGCTCGGGAACCACAGCAGTTATAGCATGGAACATAAACATAATAATGAGCATGGAGATAAATAATAACATTTATTATTGCCTCTAGGGCATATCTCCTACAGGTGGCGGCTGTAACCCTGTGTAACTACCACTGTGATCAACTGCTAATCATGCCAAGTCATATCATTTACAGTGCCTAGTCATAATGGTTAACCAAAACAATTCCAATTCTATTCTGAAAATCAACTCAAATTCAAAAGTGAAATATGAAGTTTCTCAAACACCGTTGGGAAAAATGTTCAGTAAGTAGCAAATATTCCAGAAGCACTTATAAAAATATCACCAATGATACTTGGATTACTTAAATGACTCCAACAACATGAAACAGAACTATTTAAATCATTTTTAATCATATCAAATTCAAATAAAATCCTACTTTACCCAAACCAGTTTTTGGTGAAAGGTAATATTGCATTAAAATATTTGGGCCAAGTCCCACATTTTATACAAGAGAACAGGTGGCCTAACTATTTCAAAATAGAAAATAAATAAAGAAAAAGCAAAACAGAAAACAAGAAAATCATACCATTCTTTGGTGAAAGGTAATATTGCATTTAGCCAATTCCGGAGTCAGGGCCCATCAACGCTTCCTTGTGTATTGTAGGTATATTGTTGTCTAACAACAATATCTCGTTTGCGCACCTGAGAGGTTTGCACGAGCTTTTGCCTACGTGGTTCAGCTGCAAGTTCGACCGAAG
The DNA here is from genome assembly GCA_011799875.1 of Thinopyrum elongatum. Classification (NCBI taxonomy): domain Eukaryota; kingdom Viridiplantae; phylum Streptophyta; class Magnoliopsida; order Poales; family Poaceae; genus Thinopyrum; species Thinopyrum elongatum. The sequence continues at coordinate 35,503,055 of CM022302.1, read as the reverse complement.
TCCATACATTTTATTGTAGAGACTTCCGTATCAGTCGCAGTAGGAAACTCTGGAATTACTTCCAAGGTCTCTTTTCTTTGATCTGATGACGAAGATACTGTTATCTTGTCGAGTTGCGTTGCTCTCCCACTCACCTTTTTGAAAGAACCATTTTCTTCAAAAAGCATACCATTCTTTGTGGCAAACCTATTTGTCTCGGTATAGTGAGGGAGGAATACCCAATTACTTGGGATAACCTACAAAGTAGCACTTGTCTGATTTGGAATAGGTTTGTAACCTTTTACACAAGCCCCATACTCCAAATGTTTAAGAAAAGATATAACATGGTTGGGCGTACCATACCATGGCATCATTTCAACAGACCTGATGGAGCTCTTTTCAGTGTAAAAGCCGCAGTCTCTAAAGCATCACTCTTTAAAAGGGGTAATGGCAAATTTATTTATGTCATCTTTGATCTTACCATGTCATAAATGGTTCGATTACATCTTCACGGACTTTCCATTTGCAGTGGTGTTCTAGGAGGTGCAAGTTATGAAACCCCTTTCACAACTCATCAGACATTCGCTAAACTTGTAACTCAAATATTCCTTTCTGCAATCGAATTGTAGAAACATAATTTTCTTGTTACAATAACTTCTATTTCATTTTGAAAACCTTTTGAATGATTTCAAAAGATCCAGACTTATGTCTCATCAAGTAAATATCCATATATCTACTTGAGTCATTTTTTAAGGTAGACAAATCCACTGTTTGCAACAACATTTATCGGACTACATACATCAAAATGTATGATCACCAATAAGTTCTTTGCTCGTTCCTTATGGCCTGTGAACGGTACTTTAGTCACTAAACTTTTCAGAGGAAATTTGCAAGTGTCAGATGATTCAAAATCAAACGACTTCAAAATCCATCATAATGGAATTTATCCATGCGGGTTTCTCCAATGTGACTAAATGTAGTGCCACACTTATGTGGTATTCTCTTAGTCTTACGACATTTAGCGTCAGTGTTATGGATGTATCATATTACCATCAATATTCATAACATACATCCCATCGAGAATGGAAGCACGACCCTTCATGTTATTCATAATACTGAACAACAATTGTTCTTTTATGAACAACCCTTTTGCAACAAACATTTTGCAATGGGCTAGAGTGTATGAAACTCTAAAATGAATTATGAAAGTAAATCCAGAGGTAATATATTAATATCATTATTCATAACATACATCTCATTCTCAATGAAAGTATGGCCCTTATGTTATTCATAACTTCGAACATAAAAAGTTCTCTTATGAACAACCTTCTTGCAAGATACCTTATGCAATGGGCTAGTGTTTGTAAAACTCTAAATGAATTATGAAAATAAATACAGACAGTAATACACCGATGGAAGGTATAGTAACATTTACTATGTTCCCTGTGTATACCTAAACCTCATCCCTGGCTAGTCTTTCAGGCCATAGTAGTTCTTACATCGAGTTGCAACAGAATGCAATCGAGCAGGTATCTTTGTGATTAACTCACAATACCCAAGAATTAGTGATTAACAAGTTTAACCATAATTCCCAAGAACTATATCTTTGACCAGCCTTCTATACATCAAAAACTTGTATGACATTCATACAGGAGCTGGATATTCCAGTCTTCTTTCTTATTGCCATTATACTTCTAACAGTTTAACTTTTAGAATTTCTCCTATTCTCAGAAGAAGCACCCAACTTAAGAGTGGCGTTAGCCCTGGACTTCCTAGGCGTGAAAGTTTCACTAACACCCTTCGGATACTTCCTTTCTCTTTAAGTTGTTGTTTTATTCACCTTTCATCATATGACAGGCGTTCTTCTGGATCCCTCTCTTATCAGTCTAATGCATAGTAAACTCCTTTACTAATAGTTTGCAAACAAACATTGCTTTGGATATCTCATATCTTTTAGCCTTTGTCTGTCTCTGAAAATGATTTTCAGATTCCATGAATATCACATAACTATCCAAACTTTCGAAGTTCGGGTCTCATGGAAGCAAACATATTGCACTTGACTGAAACGGAATTCTAGCTTTTGGATCAAAGGACGAGAATCACATGATCCATAGCATAAGCGAGAGAATACCGAAAGTATGCGATAGGACAAAGTCCTTCTTGGCACTCTTGAGGATAATCCTCACATTACGTTACCAACCGTAAAGTTTTAACCAGATATTTAACAGCTATCAATTTTAAATAGGGAAGGTGGAAATGCGAGCCATAAATCTACAACTATTATGCAAATCACAATTAGACACTGTTCAAAATTAATTGCACTGAGAATTAAACAAGTTAATTCAAAAGTGCGCTCCCACTCAAATCAATATCTCTCATAATTGATTGTGAGTGATTCAAGATCCAGACTTCAATTCATCGCCATAGAATCATCATCTCATGACGGGAATTTTAATCGGTAGGCCAACATGCCGATCACATCTCTATGTGACTCTTGTTCATCTTTTGATGCGTGTGTTCCGAGCTCAGGACGATCCTGCCATGAACGTCAAGAAAACCAAGTGATCTTGCTGCGAGGTCTGACCTCACCCGCCTCACACATCCCTAATCGTTCGTACCCATGCAACCATGGCGCACCCCGAAAAGTTAGGTGCAGTGACGGTGCTACACTTGGGAGAACACTAACTACTTGATATTTTTGTGAGAGATCACCCTAATAAAAAGTGACTACCGCGCAATCCAGAAGGGTGCAACATAAGGGATAAACATCTCAGGCAATTCGTAATAGCATGATATGGTATAGCCCCTTCTGACGGAGAAGTCTTATATTTCTTCGTCTTCGGCATTCGCGTCGGTGTTCACCTTCGCGAAGATTGCCACCACCTTGTCGACGCACCAGATAATATTGCTATCTCTATAGCTAATAAAATAAGTGCATTACAAAAGGTTGACACGCAGGTCATTTAAAGTGACAATCATATGGCTGCAGCCATCATGCCGAATCATGACACGCAGGTCATGTTAATCAATTTACATCATATAGTCATCTCATACATAATCAAATTATTATGAGCACTGCTATACCACATCATATGCACATGCAAACCCTCCTACAAAACCAAGTTAGACGTCTCTAATCGGTTCAAGCAAAAACTTGTTTTACGTGGCTTCTAAGGTTTCGAAACAAATCGAAGCTACCAACGTCCATCATCAAGTATGATAATCCAAGTCGCTAAATTAACATCGCGGGGTGTATGAGACACGAGATAATAAAATCTCGAGCCCCATACTGAACTTCGTCATACGCATGACCCCCATGCAGATCATATCTGCATTGCCCTTTCGTCTGCGAAATTTCATCTTTCTTTTTAACTACGATGGAATTCAATGAACTGTTAGCACTTCGTTGATCAATCAGGATCGCGGATTGCCAGAACATTGAAACTCCACCATGTTGTTATCAAGATCAGAAATATGCAAATTCCAGGGAAGCAACAAGAATATCGGGTAACAGATTTCATCTGCTAACCGCACAAATAATTTTCAGTAATAGAACTCATCTACTACCTAATTATATTGTGCAACACCCATACATCTCATGTATTCTAGATCGCAACCTGCATCTATGCATAGCACGGCTCATGATGCCACTGTAGGGTAACGCAGCAGAAAACAAAAAATTTCCGACCTACGCACCAGCCCAGGACCACTACGGAGACTGCATACAAGGTTTGATCATTTTCGTTACCGGCTCGTAGCGCAGCGGAAGTAGAGTCGGTGACGATCGGCGGTGCAGATCCCCGCAGCTAGGATTTACAACCTACCAACCGCGAGGATGTATACCCTCATCCACGCCCCGGACAGCCCTCCGGGAGGCGGTCGAACAGTCCCCCGGACGGTGTCGCGGACAGCCCTTCGGGAGGACTCGCAGAACTCGGACCGTCACTTGGACAGCCCTTCGGGAGGCACTCACGAATAGCCCCTCGGGCACTAAGATCGAAACTACGACCTCTCTACAGAGTTGCACACATACGGTGTCATCTATCCAGCAGGGCTTCGCCGTCCAGAACTAGTTCCCACCGGAACCCAGACAGCCTTTCGGCTCTACGAAACTCTTTTCGTGGGAGGGAGAGAGAAGCCAGATCATTGCATGGCACTAGTATGTGAGAGTGGATGATTGTGGAGGGCTGCCCCTTCACCTCTATTTATAGGAAATCCCAAGGGGTAGGGTGGTTTTACAATAAAACCCAAAAGCACATGAATGAAGTCCTTCCACCAAGGGTATAAGGGTGAAACCATGGAACAAGAGGGGCTCCAATGTGGAGCCCCAAGTGTGGCCGGCCACACCCCATGAGGGCCCCCCGCCCCCAAGGGGGCTCTCATCCATCCATTTCACCCCAAAAGATCTTGGGACAAAGCCCAAAATAATGGCTTTCCATAAAGTAACCCAAAAAGCACTTTCACTATTCACGACGACATTTTTCAGCGTCCGTTCGAACTGAAAATATTTATGTGGGATTAGAACATTTCCAGTACCCACTAAAATAATTTTCAATGCGTTCTGGAACAATTCCAATTTAGTGATTTCATCTGCGAAAAGCATCTGAAGCGGTTCCGGCAGCTCCGGAACATTTCCGGTTTTCATCTCAGAAAATTCCCAGAAGTTTCCAGAATGATTCTGGCACCCTCCAAGAATTATCAGGCATGTGCCGAAACCAATTTGACTTTATGGTATCCTCTGAAATACCTTTTCAGTATCACCGGAACTCATCCGGTGACCTCTCTCGTCGGAACTTTTCCGCTATGTCCGAAAAACTTTTTTCCGGAAACTTTCTCTCAGACTCCCTGTTTAGTATTCAGCAGATAGATGACCCTTAAGCGTGTGACCCTATAGGTTCGGTGAAGTATAGACATGATACGGAACCCCTTCCGATCACGTGCAGTCCAGGCACAAGGCAATCTTGACAAGAAGAGGGCGTGCGGGTTCCCTGAGTTCATTGGTGATTATACCGACATCCCTATCAAGCGCAGCATGACCGTCATGTGCAGGGTCGGGGTCACACACGAGAAGCTCGATTACCCAAAATAGGCTACCTACTCGGCCGCCTATAAACTAGCCATAATGGGGAGTAACTTATAGACTAGTAACATGCATATGTTACTAGTCTATGTTACTACCTCTATAGTGGGGAGTAACATATGTGTGGTGTCATGCAACACCTCATTTATTAGGTTGTAGACTCATCTTGTCTTGGTATATGTGATGTTACTCATACTATGAGTAACTAGCTATGTTACCACATGCCTCTCTTTTTTAATTAATTACTTGTCACATCATCTATTTTGCCTAGATATATGTGATGTTACCATCTATGTTACTCCCACTGTGGGTAGTCATAGGAGCCAAGGCTCGCGGCCTCGAACAACGTCTTCTTCACCATTATTGGCGAGACCTTCCATTCTCGTCGCGCCCCCTTGCGGGTCACTCCCTGGTCTTCGAGGCAGAACACTTTAGTGCCATGTTGGATTCTTCATCTCCTCCATAACTCTACAGGACATCGATCCCGAGATCTTCTGAGCCATGCTCTGGTTCATCTACACAGACGCCCTCCCTGACTACAACAACGATAACATAGAGGCGCTCCGGCGCCTCCTCACGGCGGTCGAAGAAGTCAAGGAGAGTGTTGTGATGTTGCAACATGCAAAGGAGTCTCCTCTCGTGACACGGGGCGTGTGCCCCAGGGAAGGTGGTGTAGGGTAACACAGCAGAAAACAAAAAAATTTCAACCTACGCACCAGCCCAGGACCACTACGGAGACTTCATACAAGGTTTGATCATTTTCGTTACCGGCTCGTAGCGCAGCGGAAGTAGAGTCGGTGACGATCGGCGGTGCAGATCCCCGCAGCTAGGATTTACAACCTCCCAACCGCGAGGATGTATACCCTCATCCGCGCCCCGGACAGCCCTCTGGGAGGCGGTCGAACAGTCCCCCGGACGGTGTCGCGGACAGCCCTTCGGGAGGACTCGCAGAACTCGGACCGTCACTTGGACAGCCCTTTGAAAGGCACTCACGAATAGCCCCTCGGGCACTAAGATCGAAACTATGACCTCTCTACAGAGTTGCACACATACGGTGTCATCTATCCGGCAGGGCTTCGTCGTCCAGAACTAGTTCCCACCGGAACCCAGACAGCCTTTCGGCTCTACGAAACTCTTTTCGTGGGAGGGAGAGAGAAGCCAGATCATTGCATGGCACTTGTATGTGAGAATGGATGATTGTGGAGGGCTGCCCCTCCACCTCTATTTATAGGAAATCCCAAGGGGTAGGGTGGTTTTACAATAAAACCCAAAAGCACATGAATGAAGTCCTTCCACCAAGGGTATAAGGGTGAAACCATGGAACAAGAGGGGCTCCAAGGTGGAGCCCCAAGTGTGGCCGGCCACACCCCATGAGGGCGCCCCCAAGGGGGCTTTCATCCATCCATGTCACCCCAAAAGATCTTGGGACAAAGCCCAAAATAATGGCTTTCCATAAAGTAACCCCAAAAAGCACTTTCACTATTCATGACGATATTTTTCAGCGTCCGTTCGAACTGAAAATATTTATGTGGGATTAGAACATTTCCAGTACCCACTAAAATAATTTTCAATGCGTTCTGGAACAATTCCAGTTTAGTGATTTCATCTGGGAAAAGCATCTGAAGCGGTTCCGGCAGCTCCGAAACATTTCCGGTTTTCATCTCAGAAAATTCCCAGAAGTTTCCAGAATGATTCTGGCACCCTCCAAGAATTATCAGGCATGTGCCGAAACCAATTTGACTTTATGGTATCCTCTAAAACAACTTTTCAGTATCACCGGAACTCATCCGGTGACCTCTCTCGTCGGAACTTTTCCGCTATGTCCGAAAAACTTTTTTCCGGAAACTTTCTCTCAGACTCCCTGTCTAGTATTCAGTAGATAGATGACCCTTAAGCGTGTGACCCTATAGGTTCGGTGAAGTATAGACATGATACGGAACCCCTTCCGATCAATGATCAACATCGGAGCCGTGGACACCCATATTGACCCCTATACCCACACGAATGAATATTCGAGTGAACCTCCAGTTGCCGTGTGCTATTCCTGTTGCTTCGCGATATGTTACAAATACCCGAGGTGAGACATGTTGGCACTCCCGTGGATCAACAACTTGTCCACTAAGCCAGTTACCTCGTTACCGGTATTGTTCTCTTTTCTCGTTCCTGTGTTCCGGCATCCCTGTGATCAAATCACATTGTGTCTGGCCAGACGATGATGGATACCGTAACACCGAGAGGGCCCAGAGATATCTCTCCATCGTCGGAGGAGCAAATCCCAATCTTGAGCTATCAAGTTACTTGACATACTTTCCCATGAGCCCGTAAGCCGCCGTAATAGCCATCCATTTACGGATGACGTTTAACAAACCCCAAAGTTCATGAATCAAGCATGAAGAAACTCGATACTCTCATGGTCTGAGGAATCATGCAAACGCTAACCATCTCTGTGTTATTAACCATTAACTTGTGACGAATGTAACTCATAGCATAACATCAATCAGGTCGATTCAACACAAATGTTCTTCTAACATTGTGCCCTCAAAGCTGCTGGCATAGACATGCCCATGATTGGGAAAACATAATCATCATGCAACACTTGAGCTAGTCTTAGAGGCATGACTAGGAATACATTTTACCGTTTATTATTCCACACGTGCACATGGGTTTTCCCCAGAGCCTTTATGGATATACGGGCTCGGGAACCACAGCAGTTATAGCATGGAACATAAACATAATAATGAGCATGGAGATAAATAATAACATTTATTATTGCCTCTAGGGCATATCTCCTACAGGTGGCGGCTGTAACCCTGTGTAACTACCACTGTGATCAACTGCTAATCATGCCAAGTCATATCATTTACAGTGCCTAGTCATAATGGTTAACCAAAACAATTCCAATTCTATTCTGAAAATCAACTCAAATTCAAAAGTGAAATATGAAGTTTCTCAAACACCGTTGGGAAAAATGTTCAGTAAGTAGCAAATATTCCAGAAGCACTTATAAAAATATCACCAATGATACTTGGATTACTTAAATGACTCCAACAACATGAAACAGCACTATTTAAATCATTTTTAATCATATCAAATTCAAATAAAATCCTACTTTAGCCAAACCAGTTTTTGGTGAAAGGTAATATTGCATTAAAATATTTGGGCCAAGTCCCACATTTTATGCAAGAGCACAGGTGGCCTAACTATTTCAAAACAGAAAATAAATAAAGAAAAAGCAAAACAGAAAACAAGAAAATAAAACGAGGCACTGTGCACTGGGCCTAAGTGCACAGTGCCCCGACCACAGCCCACTGGGACCATCTCCCTCTTCTCCCTTGCGTGTCAGCGCCGCCGTGGTTGAGCGCGCGCTCGCCGGTGCGGCGTCGACAGCGCGGCGCCCGCCGACACTACAGGGGCAGCTAAGGGGATAAGGGACTCCTCCTCCCTTCCCCTGGGCCACCTCGCTCACTCTCCCTCCTCCTCCTCCGTTCTCTCCCTCGATCTGGAGAGGAACAGAGCGCCACCACCGCCGCATGCCCGTTGTTTTCGTGGCCACAGCCACCGCCTCGTCGCCTTCCCGTGCCTGTCAGCTCCGTCGTCGAACGCTACGTCGGGTAGTGCCACCGGGCGGAGCTAGGAGCCTCAGCATCGAGCTCACGCCTTCGTCTTCCTCCTCCGGTCGCCAGCGATCCCCTTCTTCCCCGACGTCGATCTGCTGCTACTAATCTTCCGAGGGCCAATGTGTGAGCTGCTAGGTGAGCTCCTCGTCCTCTCCCCTTGTTTTCCCGGTCGCTGGCGCACTCGTAGCCGCTGCTCTACGCGAACCCGAGCTCCGATCGTTGCAGATCACCTCGCCGCAGTGGCCAAGGGCCCTGTCATGCTCGTCTGAGCACGGCATCGAGCTCCTGGTGCTCCCAGGAGCCCAGTGAGCTCGAGCCCATGCCTCCCCGTGCCCCTAGCTCCGACTCCGTCGTTGCCCGAGCTCCGGCGACCGCTCCACCGCTCGCCGCCGTCGTTAGAGGCCGTTTTCGGTCGAACCACCACCGTAGATAGATGCGCGGGCGAGAGGCCGATCGAACGCAAGTGGTTGCGAACGATTTGGCGCATCGTAGCGGTTTTCCGAGCAACTCCGGCGAACTTCCGCCTCTGAAGAGGTCGCCGGCGCGTCTCCGGCTGCCGTGCTGACCTGGCTTCAGTGGGTCCCGCCCCTGGGTCGCCGACCAGTGGGTCCGGGGGGCCCCATTGACTGGGTTGACCCAGTCAACGTGCTGACTGGGCAGCCCAGCCACTGACATGTGGGTCCCCCTCGGCTAATTAACCTAATAAATGATTTAATAAATAAAAACTAATTAGTAGACTAATTACTCACTGACAGGCTGGGCCCACACCTCTAATAACCCTGTTTAGTTTAGAATTAAACTCTGTTAATTAACAGAGGCTGACATGTGGGTCCCACTGGACCCACATGTCAGGTTTGACTCTGGTCAGCCGGGTTTGACTCGCTGATGTCACTGCTGATGTCATATATCAATTTCTGATAAATAAATAAATTCCAGAAAATCATATAAATCTTTGAAAATTAATAACTTTTAAACCGTAGCTCAGATTGAAAATCTTAAAACATGAAAGTTGCTCAGAACGACGAGACAAATCTGATCGTGTCGTCTGTTTCCAAATCGGAACCCCCTACATAGGAGAACTCGTAACTCTGAGCCCGATTCCGGTAGATAAATAGTGCACACCTATCGGTTAATAAATCCCGCGATAATCCTAAAAATAATTAAAATGACTTAGATGCATCTTTAGGCAACCCTGCACTGCATCATAGCATAGCATGCGCCGTGTTGCATTTGTTAGCATTATGTTTACCTGTTTCTTCCCCCTCTTCTCTCTCGGTAGACCCCGACGTCGACGTAGCTCCCGAGGCAGACGCAGCTCCGGAGTACGACTATGTCCCCGACGACACCGTTGACGACCTTGCCCTTGCCGCAGAGCAACCAGGCAAGCACCCCCCTTTTGAACATGCCTATATTGCCTATTCTCTTCTCTCTTATGCTTGCATTAGAATTGTTGCTACTACTGTTATCCTATATCTGCTGCATAGCCTGTTTATTGTAACCTGCTTTGTTCCCTTCCTGCTTATCCTAAACTGCTTAGTATAGGCTGGGAAGAGACCCATCAGAGACCCCCACTTGATCCCGACTGCCCCACTGGATTATCAGAAGACCCGATCAACGGGATTGAAGACCAGGCCCCGGCACCGCACATCACTTCCCCCTTAGTTACCTACTCTACTGGGTTACTATCGAGTGCCGAGGGTGATACTTCGTCAGCACTTCTGATGATAACCTTGTAGGTTAGTTAATCGGTCATGGTAAGCAAGGGTGATTCCTCCTACACCACCCCTGATAACGACATCGTCGTGCAACACTTCAAGTGTGGACCTCGAGGGTGATTCCTCCTTCATTCACCTTGACGATGATATCAAGTGGAATTCCATCGAGGGTGATTCCTCAGGGTTCCCCTTGGTGTTAGACACACGATTACCATTGTTACTATGAATTACACTGAACCATGTTACTAAAGACGGGTCGGCCCTGAGGGGTACCCGCGCGAGCTTAATTGCGAGTGATGTGGAATCGGGTGTACCTGGAGGGTACCCAAGAGTTGAACACGAGGCGTGGCCGGGCATTCCTAGCCCTTGCCGCAAGTCCTTAGACGGGGCGATGGGGTCACATCGATCATGAGTCTCTGCTTCTTACCGCGCGCTCCTAATCCACTAAACGGTTTGGATATTTGATCCGAGGGGCCTCTGGCCTGATAGCACTAACCATCATGTGGGCATAGTATGCGCGTTCTGCGTCGTATACTTCAGCCGGAGCTTAATAAACGTCAGCATGGAGCGGCGCGCGCTGGATTGGACTGGTTACACAACCGCGCTTGTATTAAGGGGTTGCTAGGTCTGCTTTCAGCCGCCCTCGCAACGTGCAGGAGTTCCCGGGGCGAAGGCCCAAGACCCCTGGGCGCATAGGTTTAGTCTGGCGTGCTGACCTCTCTGTTAAGTATTCGGTCGGGTTGCGGCGTATCGCTTGGCCGAGGCCGGGCATGACCCAGCAAAGTCTGTCCGGCTGGAGTTAAGCGAGCGTGGTGGGTAACTTCGTGCACCCCTGCAGGGAAGAAAACATCTATCGATAGCCTGTCCTACGGTAACGGACACTCGGAGTTGTATCCCGATCGGTACAACTAGAACTTGAGATGATAACTGGATAGTATGGCTCTGGGATTGCTTTCTCGCAGGGAGTCGAGAAAGGACCTCTGGGCGAGGTTGATGACACTACTACTACTTTACATTATGCTAATCTGCACTCTTCTAATGCTGCAAGACTGTTGAAGATGCTGAAGATGCTAGTCTTCGATAGGACTAGGCCTTCCCCTCTATTCTGGCATTTCTGCAGCTCAGTCCACATATACAGCCTCCCTTTGATAATGTTGCATATGTAGTGTAGATCCTTGCTTGCTGAGTACTTCGGATGAGTACTCACATTTGCTTTGCTTTCTTTTTCCCCCCATATCCATTCGCTGCTTTCAGACGACGGAGCCCCTGAGTTAGCTACCCCCGCTGACGGCTACTACTACTACCCTCCCGGCGAGTACTTCTTCGAGGAGCCGACCGACGACCAGGAGTAGGATCGGAGGGTCCTAGGCAGGAGGCCTACGCCTTTCGATCGTAGAATTTTATTTTACCCCGCCTATCTAGAGGCTTGTCTCCATTTCTGTAATATATCTGTACCCAGATATCTGATGCTTCCGCTGACGCTTGTATGCCATTGAGCTATGTATTCGAGCCCTCGAGGCCCTGGCTTGTAATATAAAGCTTGTATGACTTTATTTATGTTTTAGAGTTGTGTTGTGATATCTTCAAGTGAGTCCTTAGGCTTGATCGTGTGTATTTGCGTTTATGGTTAGTGCATGATTAAGCCGGGGTCATCACAGGTTGGTATCAGAGCCGACTGCCTCTAGGAATCCCCCTTTCCAAATCCTTGGCCGAAATTGAGTCTAGTGGTCCAAAACTGTTTTACTAACTTGGCTGTGTGGCTTACGGGCACACGTCGCCAACTGGGTGGTATTAGGATCTTTTACTCGTCGACCTTTACTCTGGGACTTTGATCTCTCTTCTATTCGGGTTAAAAAATTTGCTAACACTGACACTTAGGATCTCGTAATTCCCATCCTCCCGGAGAGCTGGATATCTGTGCGATTTCCCTGTCATTGATCTGATTAGTCTGATAATCATTTTCCTTTCCATTGTTTTGTTTAACCTTTCTTTCCGAGATTTGATATAATGCTCATCGTCATATGACAACCATGAACTTCTCTATTTCAAATGGATCGACTGTTTCCACCACGCCCTACGACCCAGCTTGTGCTTCGCACTTGGGCTCGTGATACCCCTGGGTTTCCAGCTGTCCTGATCGCCCTCCTGACTAGACTGGGTTACCGCTGGTACCCTGAGTACATGGTCTACGAGGTTTACCGCGAGTTCAACCAGGAGCAGTACTATGCTGATGTTCAAATCTATGATCAGCAGAATGACTCAGGTGCTGAGCTACACCTTTTCCACGGTATCGGCGTGACGATTGAGATGGCAGTCCATGATGCCGCCTACTCTGTTGTCGGACGTCTCCGAGGAGAGCACCATGCTAGCTTGGATATCTCTGAGTTCCGATACATTCCGTATGCACCTGTTGGAGATGCTACTGGATACTACACAGCTATCTGTGCCCCGTACGAGCCTCGACGCTACAACCCGCAGATTCTGATTCAGTGCACTCAGGCTCTGGATCGCACTGTTCGGGCTCTTGTTGTCGAGTTGTTCGCCACTCGAGCACGCTACTACGAGGCTATGACGAAGTTGCTACCAGCTGTTCGTGCAGGGATACATCCGGAGCATATCCTTTACCCACGCAGGACCGAGATGCCACCAGGGATTGATTGGCCTACAGTGGGAGGTCACACGCCTGCACGTGGACCTCTTCTTACAGTTCGAGATCGGGTTCTGCATCAGAGTGCACATGGAGCACAGGATCCTTCCGCGACGAACATTCGTCATCCGCACTTGCAGCTACCCCGTTTCAGTGGTTTTCTCCGACGTTGATGTAGCCTTTGCTATGTCTCGTAGTGTACTTCCTTACCGCGTGCCTGCGCGCCACCTAGCATGTCTAGTTTTTAAATTTGCGCCGTTATGCTGCCCGATTGTAACCAACTGTGTATGGATCTGTATGACTTAAATGTCTACTTTTAAGCATCTGTTGCACTATTTAAATAACATCGTGTTACATCATGTTTACTGCTAAACACTCGCATAAACTATTGCTAAACTACCCCTGTTGAATTAGCAGGATGGCTGGTAACAATCCACCACCGCCGCCACCACTTGACTACATGGCAGCGATGATGCAACAGTTTGAACTCAACCGCCAATTCATGACGGGAATTATGCAACAGTTCCCTCGTCCTGATGCTAACCAGCAGCCACCCTCAATCACATTGCCAGAGTTTATGAGACTCAACCCGGCGTTCTTCCGCAACACAGTCAACCCGCTGGATGCCGATGACTGGCTGCGTGACATCTCCTATGAGATGGAGTCCGCTGATGTCGCCCTGGCCAATTATGTCACCTTCGCGACATACCTTCTGAAGGGTCCTGCATCACAATGGTGGGCCACTCACCGACAGACCCTACCTCCTGGTACTGTTGTCACTTAGGCAGAATTCAAGATTGCTTTTCGTGCCCGCTATATTCCTCAAGCTGTCATAGCCCGGAAGAAGGCCGAGTTCCGTAGTCTAGTACAAGGCAACAAGACTGTGGAAGTTTATCAGCGCGAGTTCCTTGACTTATCTCGCTACGCTGAAGAAGACATTCCCACCGATGCCAGAAGGCAGGAGAAGTTTCGTGAAGGGCTGCACCATGACATTCAGTTAGCTCTGCTCATCCAAGACTATCCTGATTTCGCCACCTTGGTGAATAAGGCCATCATGGTCGAGACTGGTCTGAAGAAGCACAAAGAAGCGACCAGACGCACCCGTGAAGCGGGCTCACCTTCGGGCTCGTCTTCCCAGAAGCGCCACATCTGGATTCCTCAGAGCATGTACCATCCAGCAGCTCCAGTGTACAGGCCTACTTATGCTGCACCACATCTGCCTCCTCCACCACCGAGGCAGCCTCTTCAAGCTCCAACACCTCGAGCTCCTGCACCCCATCCTGACAGTGGACTATACTTCAAGTGTGACCAGCCAGGTCACCATGCCAGAGACTGTTCTCAGAATCAGAATCAGTTAGCTCTTCCTTCTGCTAGCCGTGGTATTGGCCGTGGTATTCCTCAGCAGCGAAACAACAATGCCAGACCTTCTTATGGTCGTGGGCAGAATTACCACGTCAACATGGCTGAAGCTCAGGATCAACCTGAAACTGTGATGGGTACACTTCTTGTTAACTCAGTACCAGCATCTGTTTTATTTGATTCAGGAGCATCGCATTCATTCATGTCGGAAGATTTTGCATTCAGGCATGGCATTCAATATGAAATCTTGCAACATCCACTAGCGGTAAACACTCCCGCGGGTCAATGCTGAGCCTCCTTATTCAGCCCCGAAGTCACTATTGAAATTGAGCGGTTGAAGTTTCAGGCATTTCCCATTATTCTGAAATCTTCCAAGATTGATCTTATTCTGGGAATGGATTGGTTGAAGGCTCACTATGCCTCAATCAATTGTGCCACTAAAGTCGTACACCTCCTACACCCATCAGATGAGATAGTGAACTACCATGCTCATATCACTCAGAACACCGAGGCTCAAATTTATGCCTTGAATGCGCTGAACGCTTCTCCGCTTGAGGGGATAGGGAACATTCCAGTCGTCTGTGACTTCCAGGATGTTTTCCCAGAAGAACTTCTAGGAATACCCCTTGCTAGAGCTGTCGAGTTCGTCATCGACTTGAAGCCTGGCACCACCCCTATTGCAAAGCGTCCCTACAAGATGCCTCCGCACCATCTTCTCGAGCTTAAGGAAGAAATCGACAAGTCACTTAAGAAGGGTTTCATTCGCCCTAGTTCCTCTGCCTGGGGAGCACCTTCTCTCTTTATCAAGAAGAAAGATGGTACGAATAGGCTGGTCCAAGATTACCGTCCTATCAACTAGGCAACCATTCAGAATAAATATCCGCTTCCCCGGATCAATGATTTATATGATCAACTTGCTGGATCTTTGGTGTTTTCTAAACTCGACTTGAGATTGGGTTATCACCAGATCCGTGTCCGCGAAGAGGATATTCTAAAGACTGCCTTCGTTACTCGTTATGGCTCTTATGAGTATACCGTCATGTCTTTTGGCTTGACCAATGCCCTAGCTACCTTCTCCCGCCTGATGAATTATATCTTCATGGATTACCTCGACAAATTCGTTGTGGTATATCTGGATGATATTCTGGTATATTCGAAGAATAAGGAAGAACATGCTGAACATCTTCGCCTTGTTCTGGAGAGACTTCGAGAGCACAAGTTATATGCCAAGTACTCTAAGTGTGAATTCTGGCTTTCTGAAGTAACCTACCTTGGACATGTCATTTCCAAGGACGGTATCGCAGTTAACCCGGAGCGTGTTCAGGCTATTCTTGACTGGACTCCTCCAAAGAATGCCAAGCAAGTGAGAAGTTTTCTCGGACTTGCAAGTTATTGTCGCCGCTTCGTCGAGAACTTTTCTAAGATTGCCAGGCCCCTGACTAATCTGCTTCACAAAGGCGTTCAATTTGAGTGGACAGACAAGTGTCAGGAAAGTTTCCGGACCCTCAAGGACAAGCTAACTTCTGCTCCAGTGCTTGCTCCTCCAGATTCCCGCAAAGACTTTGTTATCTTTTGCGACGCCTCTCGTCAAGGATTAGGTTGTGTCCTAATGCAAGAGCGAAGAGTAATTGCTTATGCTTCACGACAATTGCGTCCGCATGAAGAAAACTACCCAATGCATGATCTTGAACTTGCTGTTGTAATCTATGCTTTGAAACAGTGGCGTCATTACCTTCTCGGTAATCGGTGTGAGATTTACACCGATCATCAAAGCTTGAAATATTTGTTCACTCAGCCGGAACTTAACCTCTGTTAGCAGCGATGGTTGGAAACAATTACGGACTATGACTATGGTATTTCTTATACCCCTGGCAAGGCAAATGTGATGGCTGATGCCTTGAGCCGCAAGTCTTATTGCAACAACCTCATGGTTAAACAATCTCAACCCTACCTCTATGAAGAACTGCGCAAGTTGAACCTCTGTATTGTTCCGCAAGGCTCTCTTAACAACCTTGTGGTACAGCCAGATCTTGAGAAAGCTGTCAAGATTGCGCAGGCTAAAGATGCTGAAATTGATCTGATGAAGAAAGAGCTTCACCTTGAAAAGTACAAGGATTTCTCGATTGCTGAAGATGGAACCTTGTATTTCAGAGACCGCATTGTAGTACCTCGCTTCGAGCTGATGACTGACAAAGTCATGAAAGAGGCCCATGATACACCGCTGTCTATCCATCCGGGTAGCACCAAGATGTATTGTGATCTTCGTCAAAGGTACTGGTGGTCTAAAATGAAGCAGGATATTGCTCGTTATGTTGCTGAATGTGATGTTTGCTGTCGCGTAAAAGCAGAACATCAGAAGCCTACTGGAATTCTGCAACCGTTACTTATTCCTTTATGGAAATGGGATAAAGTGCAAATGGATTTCATTACTGGTCTTCCCAAGTCTCAGAAGGGTCACGATGCTATTCTTGTCGTCGTCGACCAACTCTCCAAAGTTGCACACTTTCTGCCCGTCAAGGAGACTATCACTGCTAGTCAGCTAGCAGAGCTTTATATCTCCAGAATTGTTTCACTCCACGGTATTCCGAAGGAGATCAGTTCGGACCGTGGCGGTCTATTCACTTCCAAATTCTAGGAAAGTTTCCAAGAAGCAATGGGAACTCACATTACCTGGAGTTCAGCTTATCATCCCCAATCCCAAGGCCAAGTCGAGCGAGTTAATCAAGTGCTTGAAGACATGCTTCGAGATTGTGTTATATCCTTCGGTAAGAAATGGGAGGAATCTCTCCCGTATGCCGAGTTCTCTTATAACAACAGCTATCAAGCCAGCTTGAAGATGGCCCCCTTTGAAGTTCTATATGGACGTAAGTGTCGAACCCCTCTGAATTGGTCAGAAACTAGGGAACGACCTCTCGTTGGACCAGACATTATTCAACACACCGAAGAACAAGTCAGAAATGTCCGAGAAAATCTCAAAGCGGCTCAGGACCGTCAGAAGAGCAACTATGATCGCAAGCGATGGGGCTTGACCTATCAACCAGGTGATCAAGCTTATCTTCGTGTCACTCCTATGAAGGGCACCCGTCGTTTCGGAATCAAGGGCAAGCTAGCTCCTCGCTATATTGGTCCTTTTCGCATTGTGGCCAGACGTGGACAGGTGGCATATAAATTGGAGTTGCCACCACAATTCTCTCATATCCATGATGTCTTCCACGTGTCGCAACTTCGTAAATGCTTCAAGGAATCTCCGCACCGCGCAGTGGATCACGAGATGCTTGAATTGCAAGATGACCTCTCTTATAAGGAGCATCCGATCCGCATTCTCAATGAAGCTGAACGTCGAACTCGCCAAAAGACAACCAAGTTCCTGAAAGTACAGTGGTCTAATCATACTAAAGATGAAGCCACTTGGGAACGCGAGGATCATCTTCGAGAAGAATATCCCGACCTCTTTCCTCCTACCTCCTAAATTCTCGGGACGAGAATTTCTTTTAGAGGAGGAGAATTTGTAACACCCTTGTGTAACTACCACTGTGATCAACTGCTAATCATGCCAAGTCATATCATTTACAGTGCCTAGTCATAATGGTTAACCAAAACAATTCCAATTCTATTCTGAAAATCAACTCAAATTCAAAAGTGAAATATGAAGTTGCCCAAACACCGTTGGGAAAAATGTTCACTAAGTAGCAAATATTCCAGAAGAACTTATAAAAATATCACCAATGATACTTGGATTACTTAAATGACTCCAACAACATGAAACAGCACCAAAACAGCACTATTTAAATCATTTTTAATCATATCAAATTCAAATAAAATCCTACTTTGCCCAAACCAGTTTTTGGTGAAAGGTAATATTGCATTAAAATATTTGGGCCAAGTCCCACATTTTATAAAAGAGCACAGGTGGCCTAACTATTTCAAAACAGAAAATAAATAAAGAAAAAGCAAAATAGAAAACAAGAAAATAAAACGAGGCACTGTGCACTGGGCCTAAGTGCACTGGGCCCCGACCACAGCCCACTGGGCCCATCTCCCTCTTCTCCCTTGCGTGTCAGCGCCGCCGTGGTCGAGTGCGTGCTCGCCGGTGCAGCTTCGACAGCGTGGCGCCCGCCGACACTACAGGGGCAGCTGAGGGGATAAGGGACTCCTCCTCCCTTCCCCTGGGCCACCTTGCTCACTCTCCCTTCTCCTCCTCCGTTCTCTCCCTCGATCTGGAGAGGAACAGTGCGCCACCGCCGCCGCATGCCCGTCGTTTCCGTGGCCACAGCCACCGCCTCATCGCCTTCCCGTGCCTGTCAGCTCCGCCGTCGAACGCTGCGTCGGGCAGTGCCACCGGGCGAAGCTGGGAGCCTCAGTATCGAGCTCACGCCTTCGTCTTCCTCCTCGGGTCACCGGCGATCCCCTTCTTCCCCGACGTCGATCTGCTGCTACTAATCTTCCGAGGGCCAACGTGTGAGCCGCTAGGTGAGCTCCTCGTCCTCTCCTCTTGTTTTCCCGGTCGCTGGCGCACTCGCAGCCGCTGCTCTACGCGAACCCGAGCTCCGGTCGCCGCAAATCGCCTCGCCGCCATGGCCAAGGGCCCTGTCGTGCTCGTCTGAGCACGGCATCGAGCTCCTGGTGCTCCCAGGAGCCCAGCGAGCTCGAGCCCATGCCTCCCCGTGCCCCCTAGCTCCGACTCCGTCGTTGCCCGAGCTCCGATGACTACTCCACCACTCGCCGCCGTCGTTAGAGGCCATTTTCGGTCGAACCACCATCGTAGATAGATGCGCGGGCGAGAGGCCGATCGAACGCAAGTGGTTGCGAGCGATTTGGCGCATCGTAGCGGTTTTCCGAGCAACTCCGGCGAACTTCCACCGCTGGAAAGGTCGCCGGCGCATCTCCGGCCGCCGTGCTGACCTGGCTTTAGTGGGTCCCGCCCCTGGGTGGCCGACCAGTGGGTCCCGCCCCTGGGTGGCCGACCAGTGGGTCCGGGGGGCCCCGTTGACTGGGTTGACCCAGTCAACGTGCTGACTGGGCAGCCCAGCCACTGACATGTGGGTCCCCCTCGGCTAATTAACCTAATAAATGATTTAATAAATAAAAACTAATTACTCACTGACAGGCTGGGACCACACCTCTAATAACCCTGTTTAGTTTAGAATTAAACTCTGTTAATTAACAGAGGCTGACATGTGGGTCCCACTGGACCCACATGTCAGGTTTGACTCGCTGACGTCACTGCTGATGTCATATATCAATTTCTGATAAATAATAAAATTCCAGAAAATCATATAAATCTTTGAAAATTAATAACTTTTAAACCGTAGCTCAGATTGAAAAACTTAAAACATGAAAGTTGCTCAGAACAATGAGACGAATCAGATCGTGTCGTCTGTTTCCAAATCGGAACCCCCTACGTAGGAGAACTCATAACTCTGAGCCCGATTCCGGTAGATGAATAGTGCACACCTACCGGTTAATAAATCCCGCGATAATCCTAAAAATAATTAAAATGACTTAGATGCATCTTTAGGCAACCCTGCACTGCATCATAGCATAGCATGCCCCGTGTTGCATTTGTTAGCATTATGTTTACCTGTTTCTTCCCCCTCTTCTCTCTCGGTAGACCCCGACGTCGACATAGCTCCCGAGGCAGACGCAGCTCCGGAGTACGACTACGTCCCCGACGACACCGTTGACGACCTTGCCCTTGCCGCAGAGCAACCAGGCAAGCACCCCCCCTTTTGAACATGCCTATATCGCCTATTCTCTTCTCTCTTATGCTTGCATTAGAATTGTTGCTGCTACTGTTATCCTATATCTGCTGCATAGCCTGTTTATTGTAACCTGCTTTGTTCCCTTCCTGCTTATCCTAAACTGCTTACTATAGGCTGGGTAAAGACCCATCAGAGACCCCCACTTGATCCCGACTGCCCCGCTGGATTATCAGAAGACCCGATCAACGGGATTGAAGACCAGGCCCTGGCACCGCACATCACTTCCCCCTTAGTTGCCGACTCTACTGGGTTACTATCGAGTGTCGAGGGTGATACCTCGTCAGCACTTCTGATGATAACCTTGTAGGTTAGTTAATCGGTCATGGTAAGCGAGGGTGATTCCTCCTACACCACCCCCGATAACGACATCGTCGTGCAACACTTCAAGTGTGGACCTCGAGGGTGATTCCTCCTTCGTTCACCTTGACGATGATATCAGGTGGAATTCCATCGAGGGTGATTCCTCAGGGTTCCCCTTGGTGTTAGACACACGGTTACCATTGTTACTATGACTTACACTGAACCATGTTACTAAAGATGGGTCGGCCCTGAGGGGTACTCGCGCGAGCTTAATTGCGAGTGATGTTGAATCGGGGGTACCTGGAGGGTACCCAAGAGTTGAACACGAGGCGTGGCCGGGCATTCCTAGCCCTTGCCGCAAGTCCTCGAGACGGGGCGACGGGGTCACATCGATCGTGAGTCTCTGCTCGTTACCGCGCGCTCCTAATCCACTAAACGGTTTGGATATTTGATCCGAGGGGCCTCTGGCCTGATAGCACTAACCATCACGTGGGCATAGTATGGGCGTTCTGCGTCGTATACTTCAGCCGGAGCTTAATAAACGTCAGCATGGAGCGGCGCGCCCTGGATTGGACTGGTTACGCAACCGCGCTTGTATAAAGGGGTTGCTAGGTCTGCTTTCAGCCGCCCTCGCAATGTGCAGGAGTTCCCGGGGCGAAGGCCCAAGACCCCTGGGCGCATAGGTTTAGTCCGGCGTGCTGACCTCTCTGTTAAGTATTCGGTCGGGTTGCGGCGTATCGCTTGGCCGAGGCCGGGCATGACCCAGTAAAGTGTGTCCGGCCAGAGTTAAGCAAGCGTGGTGGGTAACTTGGTGCACCCCTGCAGGGAAGAAAACATCTATCGATAGCCTGTCCTACGGTAACGGACACTCGGAGTTGTATCCCGATCGGTACAACTAGAACTTGAGATGATAACTGGATAGTATGGCTCTGGGATTGCTTTCTCGCAGGGAGTCGAGAAAGGACCTCTGGGCGAGGTTGATGACACTACTACTACTTTACATTATGCTAATCTGCACTCTTCTAATGCTGCAAGACTGTTGAAGATGCTAGTCTTCGATAGGACTAGGCCTTCCCCTCTATTCTGGCATTTCTGCAGCCCAGTCTACATATACAGCCTCCCTTTGATAATGTTGCATATGTAGTGTAGATCCTTGCTTGCTGAGTACTTCGGATGAGTACTCACGTTTGCTTTGCTTTCTTTTTGCCCCCATATCCATTCGCTGCTTTCAAACGACGGAGCCCCTGAGTTAGCTGCCCCCGCCGATGGCTACTACTACTACTACCCTCCCAGCGAGTACTTCTACGAGGAGCCGACCGACGACCAGGAGTAGGATCGGAGGGTCCTAGGCAGGAGGCCTACGCCTTTCGATCGTAGTATTTTATTTTACCCCGCCTATCTAGAGGCTTGTCTCCATTTCTGTAATATATCTGTACCCAGATATCTGATGCTTCCGCTGACGCTTGTATGCCATCGAGCTATGTATTCGAGCCCTCGAGGCCCTGGCTTGTAATATAAAGCTTGTATGACTTTATTTATGTTTTAGAGTTGTGTTGTGATATCTTCAAGTGAGTCCTTAGGCTTGATCGTGTGCATTTGCGTGTATGGTTAGTGCACGATTAAGCCGGGGTTGTCACAGCGGCGGGACAGTTGTCTTTGGTCGGCCGATGTTACGACGCAGATCTCACGACGGTCGAGGGTCTGGTGGCGTGTGTCGGTCTGGTGGAGGGTGGCCAGCGTCTTCTGCCCGTGGGGAGGCTCCCCTCTCAGTGACAGGGCCGCCTATGGATAGCTCTCGGTGGTGGTTGTGTGGCAGGGTGTGGGAGGGCTCGATCTGGGCCTTCGGGACGTGCCGTCCCCTGGTTGTGTCACTGCCTCTGATGTCTTCGGTCATGGGGGCGCAGTCCCATGCGAGGCCAGCGCAGGTGGTGCTGGCCAGGGCGCTCGCTGAAGGCACCCTGCTTCTTCTCGTGCGGGCTGATCTGGTTCTGGTGAGCAAGGCAATGGGAGTGTGTATGGTGGTGATGGTTTGACGGAGGTGTGCTGCTGCTGGTGGCTCGCTGGCCACCATGGGGTGTGTTGGCCGCCATGGGGTGCGTTGGCGCACCTGATGTTTGGTTGCAGAAGAAACCGTGGTGGTTCTTGGCCTCGGGCAGCGCTCCTCTGCTCCTTGCCAACATGGTGCTCGGCGGGGCACGATGGCTCGAGCTGCATTCGATGGCCTGCATCCGGTCGACCATTGGTGGATCAATGCCTAGTGCTGAATTTTGGTCGTCGATGCTCTCCGTGGTGGTGGTCGACTACCGTCATGATGTAGTGATGTGCTCAAACTCCGGGTGAGATCCTTGCATCGACTATGTTGATGTCGATGGCGGCGACGTCTTGGGCCGTTGTTTTCCTCACTGGATGTGCCATTGTGGAGTTCCGCACCTACAGTACTGCTTTTGTGGTCTCCAGGTGAAAAGCTAAGATCGGCCTCTCCGAGTTGGATGATGATGTTGTGTCCTAGACAACACTACCTCCCTGGAGGTGTCGTCTTGGAGACTCAAACGACGGCTTTCTGTTGTTGTGTGTGGTTGAGGGTGGTGCGTTTGGTGGCCGTGGTGGTGAAGCCAGCTTGGGGTCGACGGTGGTGTTTTCTTCATGTGTTTCTCTTCGGTTGCCCTTCGTGTGGTCTCCTCCTGTTGTTGTGTATGCTCAAGACCCTCCCTTGGTTGTCGTTGAGTTGTGGCGAGCTTCGGGCTCCTGGTGTCATCGGGGTTCACCTTTGCTCAATGGCGACACAATGATGCCTCCCCAACTTGTTAATCATTCTGATCTGTCATGGCAGAGCTCCCAGTCAAGGTTCGTGTTAAGGTTTGGCACTCTTTGACTGTGGATGTTCCTCTATTGTGTCGTGGGGTTCGGCACACATGCCGATGTAGTGTGTTCGGTTGTTTGTAGAGTCTTGGTATTGTGATCCCTCGGCAGCACCCCTCATCTACTTTGGCCTCTCGTAGTGATGGTCCGTCAGTATGCTAGCTATATCGTGACATTTCTTGTCTTCTTTAATTTTGTTGTACGGTTTTCGCCTGGTTTCCCTCATAAACGAGGTCAACTTGTTAAGATTTTCGATTCCGTTTTAGCTAAAGCCTAAGGGGCGACTCTTGGCTTTGGCCGCTTTTTGAGCAATATATTTAGGTGGAACAACTCTCCCCCAGTGATTCTCAAAAATAAAAGATTCAGACAAATCTCATAGAAATAACTTTGTAGGAATACAATAATAGTCTTTAGAAATTTGATCCTATGTAGACCCTGCTTGATTTTGCAGGGCTAGAAACAATAGGAATCTTGAAATCCAGAATAGAAATCTCTATTTGAGTTAATGAAAATTTGAAGGAGGTAGTGCTAATTACCTGTAGCTTCATGGCATGGAGCTGGTGCTGGAATTGTCGTCGAGGGAGATTAAGGTTACACATAAGTGTAGAATACTTATTTCTTCAGGGTCTGCCAATATTGCAAACTCATTCCTCATCTATACCTATTACCAAAGGGATTAGTGCTTCTGCCCGTCCGTCACGAAATTGTCCCTAAAGTTGCAAAATATTACCCATCGATGCCATCTATACATTTTTCTAGGGATATGCCACCTATAAGTGACAAAAAAATGTTTCGCACAGGGAAACCCCCCACCTAGACCGGCCCACGCAGTAGGGACCTCCTATACAGCACTCTACGCGCTAGGAGAAAACGCAACGCGTCCGTTTGGGCCGGCCCATGTGTGGGCAGCCTGTTTTTAATTTGGTTTTTTCTTTTTCTTTTCCATTTTTATTTTTGTGTACTTTAAATAAATTAGGATTTCAAAAAGGTTCCAAAATTTTAAAAATTTAGATCTTTATAACAAAATGTTCAATAAAACATAAAACATTTGTGGATTCAAAAACTGTTTGTGATTTTGAAAAAAAAATGTTCAGGAAATCAAAAAAATGTACAAGATTTGAAAAAAAAATCGTGTATTAAAAAAATATTAATTTTCAACAAAATGTTCACCAATTCAAGAAAAAAAATCATGAATTTTGAAAAATGTCCTAAATTATCAAAAACTATTCATGAATTACAAAATAGTTTATTGATTCATAAATATTCGCTGATTCAAAAAATGATCATGCATTTCACAAAATGTTCGTTAAATCAGAAAGATCTTCGTGAATTTCAAAAATCGTTTCACCAATTTTCAGAAAAATGATCGTCGATTCTTAAAATGATCCCCTATTCAATAAAAACATTTAAAAATGTTCACAGTTTTATAAAAAATATTTGCAAATAGTATAAAATGTTCATGATTTCAGAAAATGGCGCAAATTTGGAAAAATATTCACGAATTTAAAAAATGTTCGCGGTCTCAAATATGGTCACAAGTTTAAAAATGTTTATGATTTTCAAAAATTGTTCATGATTTCATGAAAATATTCACAAATTTGAAAATATGTTCACAAAAAAGAAAAAAGAAAGAAAGAGAAAAAGGAAGAAGAAAGAAAGAGAAAAAGAAAAGTAAGACGAAAAAAAAAACTAGTTCAGGGAAGTGTCTAGAACCTTCCCAAAGCCGGTGAGGAAGATATCAGAAAATGGGCCGGCCCAAAACAGGATCAAAGACAGGAGGGGGTACACGGTAGGTCACTACGCGCCAAATAGGAAACCCCCACGCAGTAGCGACTGAAAAAATACGTTTTAGATAGGGGAATCCCCCACCTAGGCCGGCTCACACGGTAGCGGCTGGAAAAATACGTTTGGGAATGGCCCCACCTGGGCCAGCACATGCAATGAGAGAGAGTGATAGTGTATCTTAGTAATGCAGCAAAATGTTGTCATACCCATTGAAGATTATGAATTTTTTTTCTCCCGTTGCAACGCACGGGCCCTTTTGCTAGTAACAATCTATATGTGCAGACTATACTTTTTGCACGTCGGACTAAAGCTCTGTCAGGGAGACAGGGACAGAGGCAAAACATTGATGAATCAATCAACAATCAGTTGCATCAATCTGTTCCAACCCTCACACACTTCAGAGCACATCTCAAATGCCAACACTAATCAAGGTTAAGATGAAGATGCAGATGCAGTCCCATCCATTCATTCCAGACTAGAAAGAGCTCAGATCAGACCTGGAAATGGCTAAATTTAGTTCAGCTTTGTGCCGGTCCGAAATAACCCATCAGAGGTGTAGAAACTTGCCCCCTGCAAGCTTGGCTGCTACAGAAAAATATAGCTAATAATAGTTCATTCTGATTGATAAGAAACCATCTGGCTGCCTGCACATTGTTCAGGCTAAGCTAAAATCATTTTTCTTTCTGAAACCATCTGGCAGCCTGCGCGCTGTTCTTCTTACGAGTCAAAAACCAGAGAGAAAAGAGAGCACCAGCAGAAACCACAGAGCTAAGAACGACAACTGTACGAGGCCGCAAGGATCATGAACAGGGCTGAGGCAGGTGCCAACAGAGTTAAGAATTAAGATGCATTAAAACAACAAATGAATACTCCACGAATAATCACACGGCAAGACAAAAAAAAAAGTGTTCATCCTGCAAACCAGTTGTTTCACTCCCATTGAACCCCAACTTCTTGAAAAAAAAAATGAGGACTACAGAGGACTAGAGAGTTCTCCCACCCAGCCGCACATAGAACATTAGTGTAAAAGCACACGTTTTTCCTTCTGGAATAATCGGCCTGAAGAAAAATGCACAGCTTCTCATAGCAAGCATACAGGTAATGAACCATTCCATAAACTGAACCGTTGACCTGTTGTAGCTCGCAATGCACAAAAAATGAATTTAGTTACCAACCAAACTGTTCTCTCTAGTTACTGAAACCTCCGTATGTACGTATAATATAACCTCGGTTTGTTTGGCAAAAATGATAAGACTAATTCATGTCACCTTCATTGGTTTAGTTTGATGATCAATGACAGATGTAAATGATGGGACTAATTCAAATAGGTCACCTTTTCAAGATTCAAAGTTTTCTCAGCAGAAGTAAAATTCAGTTATAGGATTTAGGAACAAAGATAATTAATCTTAGAAGGACAAGGGGAAAGAAATCAAAAGGCATAGAAGCTACCCAACAGAAACATACTCCCTCTGTCCCAAAATAAGTGTCTTACCTTTAGTACAACTTTGTACTAAAATTAGGGCAAAGTTGAGACACTTATTTTGGGACGAAGGGAGTATTTTCTAAGCACAATTTAGATATAAAATACTGAACTGCAATAACTTAGTACTAACTTACATATGGTGGAAAACAAAAGACACTGAAATGAAAATGGAAATAGAAAATCTGGAATGAACGGAAATCATACTGATATACTTAGTGCAAAACGATGCAGGACAATTCTATTGCTTTATTTCATTGTCCTATACGGAAGTTGGAAACACAAATATATCCATTGACCCTCATTTTTCAGAGATCGTAGGCAATGCTTTCTTGTATACTAAATGACAATACCTCAGGGATCAGGAATAAAATTATCAGTTTCATTAGTCATTAACAATGACCAAACCAGTATGTGGCAGAGGCAGGGATACTTGAACAGAAAACCAACTTCCATTTAGGCGGAAAAAGAAACACTAACGTGAATTACCAGCTTACTAGACAGAATGAAAACTCCGTCATGTCATACAAAGTTAGCAATTTTCATTGCCTGTTTTTGGCTCATGTGAATTTGAAATTAGCTGGCACTTCCCCGCTGTGTGCAGCATCATAGTCTTCAGCGAGGTGCGGTGCAGCCTCCTTGTAAGGGCATATGTACCTCTGAACAAATACCTTCTCAACAAGGGTGAACATTGAATAGTAGTCCCGGTCGCGATCTAGCAATCCATTTGCCTTAAGAAACTTTACAACATAGTACCGGGGCCTGAGCCGACCATCCAGGCCATAGTTGAGCATTGCCGGCCGATGAGCAATGTACTCCGGTTCCAACCCGACCTCAGAGATAAGGAACTCTGATTTGATCTGCAGTGCGTCCTTAGAACGCCTCAGCAGCGATGGAGCCCTAGACAAGGCAATGCCGACGTCAGCATCTGACCACCTGAACGTCTTCTTCAGGTAGTCCACTTTGGTGGCGATCTTCTCCTCACTTATGAACGAGACAGCATCCAGCGCGTGCTTGAACATTGCAGAGCCACGGGGCACACCAAGGCGTTCGGCGCACTCCACCATCGCCTGGATGCTCTCCAGGCTGGTGTTGAGCATCCTCGGTGCCGAGCGGCACAGCTTGGCAATATCACAAGCACTTAGCCCGCACTCCTGCAGGAGCGCGACGTTTGGCTTGATCCTCCTCTCGATGTCGACGCCGATGAGGTAGAAACTGCGGCTCAGAGCCCGGAGGAGGTTCTCGGGGGAGCCGAAGAGGGGCAGGTAGTACTGCAGCTTGGAGACGATGGCCCTGCAGCGGAAATGGCCGCCGGAGGATGTGAACGAGATGAGCCGCTTGATGTCGGAACGCGAGAGGCCGAGGCCGGTTAGCTCGTCGACGTTACGGGCCAGGATCTTCTCCACGCTGGCGCAGAGTAACTGCGGGTCCTTTGCGACGACGGCGGCGACATCGGCGCCGGAGAGGCCGAGGCCGGCGAGGAAGGAGCGGACGGCGTCGGGATTAGCGGGGGACTTGAGGTGGGAGAGCTTGGGGCAGGCCTTGAGGGCCTGCGGGTGGGTGAGGCCGCAGGTGGAGACGAGGTAGTCCTCCACGGCGAAGTTACTAGGGTCTTCTGGGGAAACGGCGGGCGCGGCCGCGGCCGCGGAGAGCAGTCGGTGGATGGAGGAGGCGGGCGAGGCGGAGGGGTACGAGAGGATACGAGCGAGGATGCAGCTACGGAGGCGCAGCATGGCGGCGCGACGTCGCGGCGGCGCCGGCGGCGGCGGAAGGGCTTGTGCTGGAGGAGAGGGGTGAAGTGGTCTGGTTCGACCTGGATGCTGACCAAGTGACCCCACGTGTCAGTCTCGCTCGTCTGACGATGAGATGGGCTGGGCTGGAGCAACTCGTACAGTGAAGAGTTTAGAGTAGAGTTTTCTTTTTCTTCTCAAAGTAATTGAACTTTTCACTACTCTCAAAAAAAAATGTAATTG
Source organism: Thinopyrum elongatum (assembly GCA_011799875.1). Classification (NCBI taxonomy): domain Eukaryota; kingdom Viridiplantae; phylum Streptophyta; class Magnoliopsida; order Poales; family Poaceae; genus Thinopyrum; species Thinopyrum elongatum. The sequence continues at coordinate 35,474,499 of CM022302.1, read as the reverse complement.
TCTCCAAAATATGTAACTGAGCTTTTATCTTCCTTTTTATCTGTGATGACTTCACTAATAAGGTAAAAAAGGATACCACCCGATCACAAGTAGTAAATCTAGCACCGGTTCGATCGCGCAAACTGCAAGCAATGTAGTTAGACTCACACCGGCGGGCGGCGGGCGAACCAGGATCTGAGCCCGTTTGTCGAATGGGCTAGCGATGGCGCGAAACAATTCCCTTTCCCAGTTAAGGAAAATGAGCGCTAAACATGACGCCCAACAGTTATGAAGTGTTAATGTTTCATTGGTCGGGTCAACACCAGCCCCGTTTATTTACACTCGTCGGTTTATAGTGTCATGTCGTATATATATTGAATTGGATCTCTGATTGTTAGACCCATTTTTCTGTTCTGTAAAAGTTGAGTTGGTAAATAACCTTGCCGGATATGCTCCGGAGAAAGTACAGTGCTACTAGTACCTCATTACCAGAATTTTAGGCGTCTGGGGTTTCAGGCGGTGAGAGCTGGCATTGCTGTTGTTGCTGCTGCTCCCCTGGTTATCGTGGTGGCCTGGTCCTGGAACCTGCCATCATCCATGTACCCTTGCCGAGCACATCAGCAATGGCGATCGCCGTCACCCTGTGCACAACAGTAGTGAGCTCAGCCAAAGCACTTCATTCACTACATCCACTCCAATGTGAGAGCGTGATGAAGAGGAGAGCCCGGCGAACCGAAAATTGGGATGGGTTAGATTAGTGGCACCATGTCAGCATCCTGGATACATCTCAAGATGCAGTGCTGGCAACGGGACCTCCTTTATGGCGACCAGCGCACCCGGAACCAGGGAAGCGTGCACCCCACCGTCCCTCCCCCGCACGCCCTCATGGGACTGCCAATCTGCGGGGCGGGAAGCCCCTTTGTTTTTTTTTCCAGTTATTCCCTTTTTAAAAACAAATCAGGATTTCTAAATAGTGGCAACTTGTGAAAAAAATGTTCCTGAATTTAAAAAATAATTATGACTTTAAAAATGTTCGGGAAATGATAAATGCTCAAAGAATCTAAAAATATACGCCATTTCAAGAAAAATGTCCGTGTATTCAAAAAAAAATTCATGAATTTTTAGAAAATATACCAAAAATGTACGCAATTTGAAAATAAATATTCATGAAATTTGAAAAAAAATCATGATTTAAAAAATGTTCATGTATTTATAAAAAATGTTCGTGAATTTAAACAATGTTCATTATATCAAGAAAATGTTCGTGAATTTAAACAATGATCTTGATATCAAGAATATTTTTAAAATTCATGATTCCAAGAACTGTTCATGATTTCAAAAAATGTTCATGAATTCAAAAAATGTTTGTGAATTCGAAAATGTTCACAATTTAGAAAAAAAACTTCACAAATTTTAAAAATGTTCGCAATTTCAGCATAACATGAACATTTTTAATTTGATGAATAAATTTTGTATACAAAAAATGTCACCCTATTTGAAACAAATTATTGAATTTAAAAAAATATTCTCCGGTTTGGAAAATATATTCATAGATTTCAGTAAATGTTTGTGAAATTTGGAAAAAAAATGAAAAATATAAAAAAGAAAAGATAAAAAAAGGAAATTTAATGATAAAGGAAAAACAACAAATAAAAGAAAAACAGAAGAGATAATAAGAAAAAAGTAAACCATTTTGGGAAAGCTCTAGAATCTTCCTAAAACCGGACATGAGCTAGTTGGGCCGGCCCATGTATGCAGCGGGCGAACCGGGGGTACGCGCGCGACCTACGAGCAGAATAGGAGAACCGACCGACGACAATAGGAAGTTTTTTTTTGTTTTTTTTTTTGACAAGGCAACAATAGGAAGTATTGTAGCAGAATCGGCAAGAGAGGCCCGCGTAGGAGAGAAGCCAATTTCAGATGGGCCGAGGCGGGGTCCATTCAAAAAAAAAAGGGCAGCCCAAGTGCCATACTGGTCTAGAGTTGACCCACCGAGGGCCCATTCTTTTGACTGGATTATGAAGAATCACTGTCTGAAAACTCATATTCGCAAAAGACTCATTTCTTGCCCAGGAATCGTCCAGAATCAACCCACAATCACAATGCATTTTAGAATCATGGAAACTTGGCGATTCTCGCGATTCTGGCCAGCCCCTCAAAAGAAAACATTTCGTTTCCAACACCTACCCCTATTAGACAAGGTATTTACCCTCAAAATGCCACTCAGGCCAACCTATACTATGTTTCATCCTCTCTCCCCCTCATATATCTCTATTTTCTCTTTGTTGCTTTATGAATACACTGTAAAAAAATCGTATGCTTAGTTGTTCGCTAATTTGTATGTTGATTTGGATGGTGCAAACATGTAGTAATTGATGGAATGGATTGATGGCTGGTACAAAAAAAATTGTATGATTGATGGTTGCTTAGTTAAAAATACTTTTTTTTCTTTACTATATTGCTGCTATTGTATCTTGTTGTTAACCTCCTATGTATATATGTGGTTGTGGCAGATGGATAGAAAAAAACAAGAAGACAAGGAATTTGAGGCAGGAATGCTTGCATTTGGTTTGGAAATGGCATCGTCAAGCAAATTATTGTCGTATGCGTCAAGAAGATTACCCCTTCTATTTGTAGTTTGCAACTCGCTTTTAACTTGTAATATTAAGAATTTATGATATTTGCAACTCGCTTTTATATTGTAATATTAAATACTTTGTGAGATTTGTAACTCGCTTTTGTGTTCATATGAGACATGAAACTGTCTGAAATAACGAAGTGTTAGCAATTCAACACTCAGTTCAGTCTAGGGGTGTTACAGACATTTCAGCACACAACTCATACAACAATCACATACTGGAATAAAAAGAACTGGACAGCTGATTCTGTGGGCAGTTTCCCAGAATCAGATTCTGGGGAATCATGAGGCAAAAAAAAACTGTCTCCGAGTAACGGCTCTCTCCTTTGAATATTGACGTTGTACTCTCATTCAAAGTTGGCTAGGAAGAAACGACTGTCTTCAACCATTTGTAAGGATTGGCTGTGTGGGTGGATGTTGCAGCCTTATCACCACTTATGTAGCACAAGCAGATACCACAGAGCTAAGAAGGACAAGTGCAAAGATCATGAACATGGCAAAGGCATGCATTTGTTCAACCAGGCCTTGCTTGCGAGGCAAGCATGGAGATTAATCCAAAAACCAAACAGTTTGTGTGCCAGAGTTCTCAAGTCCAAGTATTACCATCATGGCATGGGAACCTTCTGGATACGGTTGTCTCTTCTGATGCATCCCCAACAGGAGGGGCGTTGAGTTTGGCTTAGAGCTTCTTAAATAGCGCCTGGGCGAGTGGGCAATGGTAGGAGTATACAGATCCAAAGGGACCAATGGGTCCTGAGGAAAGACGGTCTCCGAACAACTGAATTAATCAAGAGATCGAGACTTAGATTGGTGAATCAGCTTACGACACCAGATGCAAAAGAGTGGAACGCCGAGTTTCTTTCTTTTTGATTAAACAAATCTTCCATGACTTGGATGCCAAAGAAATTTGCAAAATATAAAATCCCATCCCTGTGGAGAACTTGACCAGTGGCGTAGCCAGACCAGTGTGCCAGGGTGGTCCAATAAGAGAAATATTTACATAAATGTATTTATTTTCAAAGATTTTTTTCTACTATGCTATATACATGCTATGGGGGAATTTCAGGGTGGTCCAGTTCACCCCCTAGCTACGCCACTGAACTTGACTAGGGTAATTCAGCACCACATTCCCGAACAGCTCCCCTGTCAGACACGCTTTCAGTGAACCCTTCCCCACTCTCTCCCTCTCGCTCTTTCGCTCACTTCTCTCTCCAATCCCGGTTGCGGCGCCACCGGTAGGACACATCGCGACACGAGCTGCGAGCGGCCTTCGCCGGCGTAATACAAGGCGATGACCCCTTCCTCTTTGTCCTAGCTAGTGTATCCTCATATCTGAATGTAGGTTCTGAGTTTTCTATAATTAGAAGCTCTGGCTCGTTTAGTGTACAAAGCTTTGACTTTCATGTGTGCACTACAAACCTTCAATTTTTATTATTATATATAACTAGCAAATATGCCCGTGCGTTGCAACAGGAGAAAAACAATCAGATTATGTAGATGTGATAGAGTTAAAAAAAAGTCTGAATCAAATGCCAGGATGAGATAAGGATTTTCAGTATGTCATTTCACAAACTATGTCTGAGTGATGTCATGATGCGAAGAGACTTTTAAGAAGTCATTTAAAAAACTGAAAATGTGATGGTCTCATCACGACTTGATTTCCTAAGGCGCCACAACAAAATTTTTTTTGCTGAGCTAACTACATTGATGGATCCCTGCCTGAGCTTGACTGATGCATGATGTGTCTCGCGTTGACCTAGCGTATCGATGTTTTTCATAACCAGTAGAACTGTAGTATCAGAATAGCTGTGTATGGAGGCAAAATAGACATTTAATCATTTTCATATAGCTTACAAAAACTAACCCATAGCAAGATGTATCAATTTTTTCGGGCTCAGCGCTATACACAACACGAAAATCTTTTTTTACCCGACGCTCGAGAGACTAAATAAAATTATAAAATGACCTCTACAGATCCCCTAACAAAACCTCTATCTAAGCGATGGTTTTTTTTTGTTCGTTACTTACAAATCGATTTTAATTTTTGTGAACATTTTCTAAAATTTCATGGACATTGTTCCAAATTTCCGAATATGTTTTGAATACACGATCATATTTTAAAAATCATGAACAAATTTTATTCCATGATTTTTTTGAAATCATGATTTTTTTAATATGCCAACAATTTTTTAAATCACGAACATTTTATGATTTCCCGAATGTTCTTTGAATTCACAAACATTTTATGATGTATCTATATATTTTTTCAGTACTCACAATTTTTTAAAATTTGGATTTTTTGGAAATCCTGGACTAATTTAAAGAAGGAAAAACAGAAACCAAAATGAGAAATGAAAAGGCAAAAAAAGGGCGTCACAACCGACACATGCTATAGTTACGAATTGGTTTTACTTTTTGTAAACATTTTATAAAATTTCATGGACATTCTTTTCAAATTCATTAATATATTTGGAATACACGATCATATTTTAAAAATCATGAACATTTTTTATTTCTTGATTTTTTAAATCATGAATTTTTTTATAATTTGTGAACAGTTTTTATTTTAAATCACGAACATTTTATGATTTCCCAAATGTTTTTTGAATTCACAAACATTTTATGATGTATCTATATATTTTTTCAGTACTCGCAACTTTTTGAAATTTGGATTTTTTGGAAATCCCTGACTAATTTAAAGAAGGAAAAAAAATGAGAGAGGAAAAAGCATAAAAAAACAGGGGGTTTCATCACCGGCATATGGGCCGGCCCATTACCTACTGCAGGGCCTGCTTTATGAAAAAGCAAAAAAAAAGGTTGTCACGACCGGCACATGATATACTTATGAATTGGTTTAAATTTTTGTGAACATTTTCTAAACTTTCATGAACATTGTTTTAAAATTCCCAAATATGTTTTGAATATGCGATCATATTTTAAAAATCATGAACATTTTTTTAAATCTTGAATTTTTTATAATATGCAAACAGTTTTTTTAATTGCGAAGATTTTATGAATTCCCGAATGTTTTTTTAATTCACTAACATTTTATGATGTATCTATATATTTTTTCAGTACTCACAGTTTTTTGAAATTTGGATTTTTTGGAAATCCCGGACTAATTTAAAGAAGGAAAAATAGAAACAAAAATGAGAGAGGAAAAAGCAGAAAAAAAACAGGGGGCGTCATGACCGGCATATGGGCCGGCCCATTACCGCCTGCAGGGCATGCTATATGTATAAGAGAAAAGGGGAGAAAAAGGGATATGTTTACCCGACGCTCGAGGGACTAAATAAAATCATAAAACGACCTCTACAGATCCCCTAATAAAACCTCTACCTAAGCGATGGTTTGTTTTGTTCGTTACTTACAAATCGGTTTTAATTTTTGTGAATATTTTCTAAAATTTCATGGACATTTTTTTCAAATTTCTGAATATGTTTTGAATACATGATCATATTTTAAAAATCGTGAACAAATTTCATTTCATGTTTTTTTTTGAAATCATGATTTTTTTATATTATACGAACAATTTTTTAAATCACGAACATTTTATGATTTCCTGAATGTTTTTCGAATTCACAAATATTTAATGATGTGTCTATATATTTTTTCGGTACTCGCAACTTTTTGAAATTAGGGTTTTTTGGAAATCCTGGACTAATTTAAAGAAGGAAAACAGAAACAAAAATGAGAGAGGAAAAAGCAGAAAAAAAAAGGGGCATCACGACTATCACATACTATACTTACGAATTGGTTTCACTTTTTGTGAACATTTTCTAAAATTTCATGGACATTGTTTTCAAATTACTGAATATATTTTGAATACAAAATCATATTTTAAAAATCATGAACATTTTTTATTTCATGGTTTTTTTAAATCATGATTCTTTTAATAATTTGTGAACAGTTTTTTTAAATCACGAACATTTTATGATTTCCCGAATGTTTTTTGAATTCACAAACATTTTATGATGTACTATATTTTTTTCAGTACTCGCAACTTTTTGAAATTTGGATTTTTTGGAAATCCCGGACTAATTTAAAGAAGGAAAAACATAAACAAAAATGAGAGAGGAGAAAGCAGAAAAAAAATAGGGGGCGTCATGACCGGCATATGGGCCGGCCCATTACCGCCTGCAGGTCCTGCTATATGTATAAGAGAAGAGGGGAGAAAAAGGGATACGACCAGGGATCAAACCCTAGTCTCCCGTGCGGAAGGCTAAGGGCGCGTTCGGAACCTCACCGAGCTTCTCCAACTCCACAAATCTGGCTTCTCTCGCTAGCTTCTGGCTCCTCTTGCCGATAAGCGCGTTCGGCTCGAGTGACAGCTTCTCTGAGCGTGTAATGGGTTGGCAGCCCAGCTGGGGGTCCTTCTGGCATGTTCGGTAGCACTTTGGGCCGGCAGAAACCAGCCCATGCTGAGCGAGACAGGAGAGGAGCGTACCGATTCGCTGAATACACAAGGAGAGAGAGGACAGAACTTACCGATTCGCTAAATCGTTTTCTCTGGCGGTGGCAGGTTCGATGTAAAAACAAACAACTCCAGCTCTCCGGTTCTGCGAAGCTGGGCTGCCGCGGCTTCTCTTTTTTACACGTAGGGAGTGCTTAGCTCCTCGAAGTTGGCTTCTCGGACCTCAGGCGTTCGGCTCGGCTTCCACTCCAGGAATTTCTGAAGCGTGGAGCGAGAGGAGATCCGAACACGCCATAAGTCAGTAGCCATTGCGCTGGCTTCGTGCTAGTGTTATATTAGTGTATAAAGCTGTATAAGAATCAAATTGGGCGGCGATTTTGAAAAAAAAATCGAATCGTTTTACTTACTTACCGGTGGCATGGTGGATAATTATGGACAACTTCAGGGGCAATTTATATGATAGACGACCAGCAACAATAGCCTCTTTATTATTAGGGGTAGATAGAATAAGCTTTTGATTTTTATTTTGGGATTCGTCATGTAGTACAAGTAAATCTGAGATTAGTTTTTGTTTAACTTTTTTTTGAGGGATAGTTTTTGTTTAACTTTTTTTTAGAAGAAGTTTTTGTTTAACTGGGTATAATGGCGCGGTTTCTGTATATGGGATTTTTTTGGTTTGGGTGCTAATGGGTTGGCTGGGTGAACAGTTTGGTTTAGTTCATTCAGAACAGTTGGGTGTGGTCGGGTTTGGGCTCTAACGGTTCCACCAGGTCCTACAGGCTGCTCAACCCGTGGTTGTTGACATTGGTTTAGGTCGCTCGCCTGCTCCTTCTCTTCCCCCCGTTCCTGCAGCCACCGCCGCCGCCGCCGCCGCCGGCGACCTCTTCGAGCAGGCCCAGATCCGCCACGGGCCACGGCTCCCGCAGCCACACGCCGGCAGTCGGCAGACCAAGCAGGTGCTTTCCCCCCTCCGTTCCTTCGTTTTGATTTGACTTCTATTCTAAGGCTGATGTTGTTCCTTCTTTTCGATTCGATTTGGCACGCGTGCAGCGCGAAGGTGCACGACGTGTGGTTACTCTTCCACTCTGGTGGTCACCATTCTGCTTCCTCCCCTCCCCTCCACTCCCCTCCCCTGGTTCAGACTATGTGGTCACTCTAGTGCCATATGTTCTTGTACACTGTCTTGTTTCTTGCATCTTTTTTCAGAAATTTTACACTGCCTTGTTCTTGTACTGATTAATTTAGGAGGGAGTAATTTTGCCCTAGCGTTTTCACTCATTGGATTTCGGTAGAGTATATATATGTGGATTATATATATACAGACCGACCAATGATAAGATGATTTCATAGCATTTTACCTCTGAAATTTATGCATTTTAGCCGTGATGGAAACTTCAAACTTGGTAATGGAAAAGCTGGCATGAATCGCCCATTCTCAAATTGGACCGAGGCTTATTCAGCTTAGTTCATGAGTCACTATGATTTCGTAGCATCACAAATCCTATGTTTTTGTTTTCTCACTCAAGTAGAGCCGTGTGGAGATAAACAATGATCTCAAACGTGTATGTGCATCCTTCCTGTCTAGCAGTGACAAGCGATCTGGAGGGAACAAGCTGAGCAATTGCAGCCGTCGTCCTCGCCTAGGAGGAGGAGGAAGAGGAGGAGGAGCTCCATCACATCAGCAGCAGTTCAGGTCCATCCTCTCCCTCTCTGCTCATCTTGTGCTGTCGTACAAATTCAGAAATCAACGCTAGCTTGTAGCAGCAGGTCTCAAGGTGCAGCAGCTCATGTTTTTTCTGATTTTTTTGTCAAGTGTGCCATATGTGATATTAGTGGAGAGCATGTGCACTTTCAGATTCAACAGAGAGCATGCCTCAGTTTCAGATTCAGTCATAGTCATATGTACAAACAGTCTAGTTAATTAGTACACCTGTTCAACACTCAGAGGTTTATAGAATTAAGCGATTTGGAACCTGCGAACAGTGGATATTATAGAATTAAGCCATGCGAGCAGTGGAGATGGGCAGTAAGGACGCAGCTAAACATTTGGAACCGATAAAAGGTAAAAATATAATCCTGATCATCGATGTGGTGGCACCTCTTCGGTGTCCTTTCTGAAACATTGAGAACAATCAGATGAAATAAAGATTGACTTCTTGAGTTCTTCGGTGTCCTTTCTTTGGTCTGTTAATTTTACTAGAAAAGGCTAAAGAATGACATCCATGCTCTTATCATCCAGGTTATTCCCTCTGTCATACCCGCCTACTTTACATATTGTAAAGCAGCCATATGTTGCCAAAAATTACATAAACTTGAGATTTTCTCAAACCTGAGAGAAGCTGGAGCATGGCATGAACAACTAGTGATCCAGCTTGGCTTATAGCTTGAGATTTTTCATGTGTATGGTACAATCTGCAATGCATTATTTGACCTAGGAAACAATGTACACCATATTTGTTTCGGCCTCTTCTCAGGGGAAACCTGTTTGATTAAAATTGTTACCAACAATTTTTGAAATTTGCTAGAGATGACTTGCCATGTTGTGAATGAGTGAAATTTCAGAAGTGTCAATGTAAAGATATATCATGGTTACAAGTTCTAAATATTGTGTCTTTTCAGATCAAGGTACACGCTGACTGCTACTGCCATGAGAACTCGGTGACATCCATCGTCGGCAGATGGCGTAACGCAATCCCGGCTTGGAATCATCACCCTTAATTCAGCTCAGTTTGTTATTACCTCTGTACTTCAAGTGTTGGTAGTGCAGAATATGTAAGCTGTCAAGTGCAATATCTGTACTTCAGAATCTGGGTTTTGTGCTACATGTTATGAAGCTGTCAAGTGTTCATCTATTTAAGTGTTGGTAGTGCAGAATATGTAAGTTGTCAAGTGCAATATCTGTACGTGTTATTAAGCTGGTGCTATGTTTTTAGCTGTCGAGTGCAGGATTGTACATGTATTGAGCTGTACATGTATGGTGGGGAACTGATCTAGAACCATAGGCTAAAACCATAATTCCTACAATGGCTTAGTTCGGTTTTGGTGAAGTTGTCATGTGGTTTAGTTGGGGCTGCGCGCCAATGCCAATTACGTGGGGTTAGTTTGGTTCGTTTCCAAAATTTCATCACATGGGTTCAGTTTAGGTATGGTTCGAGTACCCAACCATTCTCAGATTTAAGTACAAGATCTTGATAAAGAGGACTAATTTTCTTTGCACGCATGTTTTTGGCAGCAGCAGCTCGAGCAACTAATGGCGGGGGTTCTGAATGCCTTGGCGTCTTACGTGACCAAGACTCTCGCCGACATGGCCAGAGATGAGGTGGCCATGCTGATCGGGGTCTCTGGCCGGATCGACGACCTGAGCATCAAACTTAGGGACCTCAATAACTTCCTTGCGGATGCAGATAGGAGGAACATCACTGACGAGAGTGTTCGTGCGTGGGTGGACGAACTGAAGCGTGCCATGTACCTCGCCACCGATATCCTTGATCTTTGTCAGCTCAAGTTCATGGAGAAAGGTACATCCAAGGACATGGGGTGCCTTAACCCCCTGCTCTTCTGCATGCGAAGCCCCCTTCACGCCCATGACATAGGCACCCGCATCAAAGCACTCAACCAGAAGTTGGATAGCATCTGCAAGAGGGGACGTAGTTTCAACTTCATCAAGTTGGAAGCCTACCAAGACCAGAAGATGGCCCGACCTCATGGTATTGACCGCAAGACACATCCTTTGCTTGAGCGGTCGGGGGTGGTTGGGGAGAAGATTGAAAGTGACACAAGAGCAATTGTGGAGATACTCACAAAGGTAGTTGACAAGAGTGATAGCATCATGGTGTTAGCCATTGTTGGTGTTGGCGGGATTGGCAAGACCACCCTTAGTAGGAATATCATCTACAATGATGATGTCATCCAATGCAAGTTTGCGGAAAAGGTATGGTTAAGCATCACACAAGAGTTTAGCGAGGTTGAGCTGTTGAGAACAGCCATCATTGCCACTAATGGAGAATTGCCCGGGCCTGGGGGTGGGTCTCAAGATAAAGCCTTACTTGTGCCGGCTCTTGCCAATGCCATCAGGGACAAGAAGTTCCTTCTTGTGTTGGACGACATATGGGGTATGGAGGAATGGAACGACTTGTTGATGACACCCTTTAGCCATGGTGCCCCTGGTAGCCGGGTCCTGGTCACCACAAGACATGAAACTATCGCCCGAGGTATGAAATCCATGCAACCGTACCACCATGTTGAGAAATTGGGAGCCGAAGATGCTTGGTCATTGCTCAAGAAGCAGGTTGGTGTGCAACTACTAGTACAATACTCTATATCTTAAATAATGATCTACTAATTACATTTTCATGTATTTTGTGTTCCCTACCTTAATTGCTCCTGTTATTTATCGAGTCAATGCTGCTTGATGAAAATTACTAGTACTCCAGAACTATATACTCACTACGAATAGCAGAGCAACTGTCTCCACACTCCACTCCAAGCAAACTGCTTGTATGTCCACCACGGTTGAAGTTCATATTGGCTTCACAAACTACTAAACTATGCCTTTACTATTCAATTCTTGGTAAACAATTACATGCATGTACTTGCTGTCTAAATCACCAATATGTAAATTTGTGCTGAGAGTCACTAGCTAGTTAGATCATTTCATGTGTTAGAAGAATGACAAGGACATCAATCCATCAACAGTCTGCACAAGCAAGGCTTTATCTTGAAGGATTATTAATCAATGGATTATTCTGCTCTTTATTTGATTCTTGCCAACCTAATTTATGTAGTAGACTCGCCATTAGCCACTCAGAAATGTCAGTGTTCCTTATTGACAGTATGGCTTAAACTGCTTGCAGATACTTGCAACGGAGAAAAGTGAACCAGCAATTGATATGCTAAAGGACATCGGATTGCAAATTATAGAAAAATGTGACGGGTTGCCGCTTGCCATAAAAGTAATGGGAGGCCTCCTATGCCAGAAGGACAAAGGACGACGTGCGTGGGAAAAGGTTCTGAATGATGCTAGATGGTCAGTATCTCAAATGCCGGATGAGCTAAACTATGCAATATATCTTAGCTACGAGGACTTGTCACCTTGTTTAAAACAATGCTTTTTGCACTTTTCACTCAAACCTAAAAGGACAATAGTACATGACAACGAAGATGTTGGCATGTGGATTGGTGAAGGATATGTTCATGGGGACCCAGAAAAAATGGAAGAACTAGGATTTGATTACCATAAAGAGCTAATACTAAGGAACCTTATAGAACCGGATACATCATACTCTGGTCAATATGTTTGCCAAATGCATGATGTTGTTCGTTCATTTGCTCAATTTGTGACTAGAGATGAAGCACTGGTAGTTCACAATGGAGAAACTGTTAACAATAAACTTAGTTTGCGAAGGTTTCTTAGGCTGTCTATAGAAACCAAAGGAGTTGAATTGGATGAATTTGAGTGGAGAAGTCTACAAGAGCAGAAATCACTGAGATCCATAATATTAATTGGGAATTTCAAGATTCAGCCCAGTCTACGAACCCTACATGTAGAATCTGCAAATTTTGCTCCATTGGCTGCATGTTTGCATCAGCTCATACACTTGAGGTATTTGGCAGTAAAAAAATGCAATGACATAAAAAGCTTGCCGGAGGATATTTGGCAAATGAAATTCTTACAACACATTAGTCTAGAAGATTGTAAGAATCTTGTGGAACTTCCTGGTAGTATTGCAAAGTTACAAGAACTGAGATGTCTTGACCTTGATCGCACAAGGCCTAATTAGTATGCCTAGGGGTTTTGGTGCTCTAAATTTTTTGAAGACATTGTATGGGTTCCTAGCTCACATGGATGGCAATTGGTGTAGTTTGGAAGAGATTGGACCTATTTCCCTGCTTAGGCGCATTGGATTAGTGACTCTGGAGAATGTAACCGATGCCTCATTCGCCAAAAAGGCTAGGCTCGGTGAAAAGGTATATCTTTCCATCATGACCTTAAGCTGTAGCACTAGACTAGGTAATTATGGATTAGTCAAAGAACGAGTCTCGGAGAAGGATCAAGGAATAATTGAGAAGGTCTTTGATGAGCTTTGTCCTCCAGCTTGCATAGAAGATATCCATATAACTGGATATTTTGGGCGTCAACTCCCAAGATGGATGATGTCGACAACAATGATACCCCTCAATAGCTTGAGGATATTACATATGAATGACCTGGATTACTGCACCCACCCCCTGATGGCTTGTGTCAGATTCCATGTTTGGAGTTCTTGGAGGTCTGACATGCTCCAGCAATCAAGTGTGTTGGGCCTGAATTCGTGCAGGGCTACAATCGCTGTCGCCATGCTTCATCCCAGGAGGTGGCTGCTTTTCCAAGACTGCACACAATGATTTTACATGGAATGTTGGAATGGGAGGAGTGGCAGTGGGAGAAGGAAGTGCAAGCTATGGCCGTCTTGAAAGATCTTTTTCTTCAAAGTTGCAAATTGAGGTGTATCCCTTCTGGCCTTGCCACCCATGCAAACACCATGAAGAAGTTAACCATCTACAGCATCCGACAACTCCATTATATAGAGAACTTTGCTTCTGTAGTTGAGCTCGACTTGTATGAACTATCCAACCTGACTAGGATCTCCAATTTCCCTAAATTGCAAAAGCTTGAGATTAATCGGTGCCAAAATCTCGAGTCACTGCAAGAGATGAATGCACTACGGAGATTTGTGTTGACACTTCACTACAGTGAGACACAACTCCCGATGTACCTGCGAACTGTGAAGCCAAGTCAGTTGCTGCTTGACTGCAGCCTAAGGGTACTCGCTTCCATGGCTTTGGAGAAGTATGGGGCTGGTTGGGAAATGTTCAGCCATATCCAGCATGTCGAGGCTCATACCAATGGTCAAGGCATTGAAAAGAGATGGCACCTATTGTACACGAGCGAGCCCTACAGCATGGAGACAAACATTGACATGGAGGTAATATATATATTGTTAATTTGTTGCTCTTTTCAAACATGTATAGTTAATCTGCTTTCTTAATCTGGTGTTGTTGATTTCATTCCATGCTTCGCAAAAAAGAGAGGAAAGATTCCATTCCATGTTAGTAATTGACTGGTATGCTAGTGTCTAAATATGCACTTACCATTGTTTTGTTCGCTTGCCATTGCCAGGAGTGCTCATGGTCATTTTCTAAAAAAGAGAAAGGGAGTGGTCATGGTCCAAATCAAAGTCTGAAGATAAGGAGGGTGTAGAAGAAGATAGCCAAGACAAAAAATGAGGAGAATGCACGAGCCGTCATCCCATACGTTGGGACTCTAGGAGAGGAAGATGAGAATACTACTAGCGTAAAAAAAACGCTCTTATATTATGGGATGGAGGGAGTAGCAAATTAAGGAGGCAAGAACATTGTCATTTTGCTGCTGCTAGCTACGTGCGTGCAGCGTAGAGATCCTTCCCTCTTTCCTTTTATACTGTCACTGACTCACCATGTGCAGTGGCCGTGGTTCCTTGACTAATTTGGCATGTATATAAGCTATCTAGCTGCTGGAATGAAATAGCTGCATGCTGAACCTGCTGCTGCTGCTGCTTATATATGTTGGTATATATGGGTCCCATTTCTGTCCTCATTATATGAGATGGAAGGGTCTCTCATTATGGTACTTGTGGGTTATTCTGCTGTTGTTGTGCATGCAGATGCAGTTAGTCAAATGAAGCTTCAGTTTGTCAGATGTTGCTCTTAATTTGTGTCCACTGTTATTGTGTCGAGCTCGACTTACAACAGTCATGTGATGATCACTTCAGTGTTGTTGGTACCCAGGCCGTGTGATGTTATGCTTGATGATTCGGTTTATATTGTGGCAGCGTGAAGCTTCAGGGCTAGTAAGCTGTGAGGAATCATCACATTGCGAAATTCTCCTACCAATCAGGATCAAAACAGTGACACAGAGCACATCAGTGACACAGAGGCAAAACGGTGATGAATCAATCAACAATCAGTTGCATCAATCTGTATCAACCTATACACTTCAGAGCACATCAATCAGTTCAGCTTCGTGCCGGTCTGAAATAATCCATCAGAGGTGTAGAAGCCTGGCCCCTGCAAGCTTAGCTGCCACAGAAAAATATAGCTAATAATATTTCATTCTGATTGATAAGCTACCATCTGGCTGCCTGCACATTATTCAGGCTAAGCTAAAATCATATTTCTTTCTGAAACCATCTGGCGGCCTGCGCACTGTTCTTTCTTACAAATCAAAAACCAGAGAGAAAAGAGAGCACAAGCAGAAACCACAGGGCTAAGAACGACAACTGTAGGAGGCCGCAACAGAGTTAAGAATGCCAACAGAGTTAAGAATTAAGATGCACTAAAACAACAAGTGAATACTCCACGAATAATCATACGGAAAGACAAAAAAGTGTTAACCCTGCAAACCAGTTGTTGCACTCACTCCCATTGAACCCCAACTTCTTGAAAAAAAATGCGGACTACAGAGGACTAGAGAGCACTCCCACCCAGCCACACATAGAACATTAGTGTAAAAGTACATGTTTTTCCTTCTGGAATAATCAGCCTGAAGAAAAAATGTACAGCTTTTCATAGCAAGCATACAGGTAATGGACCATTCCATAAACTGAATCATTGACCTGTTGTAGCGCGCAATGCAAAAAAATGAAATTAGTAGCAACCAAACTGTTCTCTCTAGTAACTGAAACCTCGGTACATATGTATAATATAACCTCGGTTTGTTTGGCTATGTACCTGCTGGCGAACATTATCCGGGCCTCTCCCATTTCCTTTGGCACTCAACTTGTTTCTTGTGCTTGTTTTTCAAGAAATGGCTCATGATCAAAGCTTCCACGCCTCTTCAATTAACCCCTTCCAAGCTGTGGCAGAGAGAGAAACTGCCACAGGTTTGCTCCTCGTACATAACTTGGAGCAAAATCTATCTGCTCCAGTCGGTTATTGCTACCATCGTAACGTATCATATGACCAATGTTATGGGAATTAATACCCATAGCTGAGCATTACTGTAATATTTTTTGTTTTCACTGAACATATGCTATTGTTAATCTTGTCAACCATCAGCTATTGGCATTTACAGTTTGTATGCATAAGTGTTTTTCTTTTTCTTGAATCATAAGTGTCTTTCATGAGTTTTAGCAGGGGGATATTTTGACTCAGCAGTCTCAAAAGAATGATATATATCATGTTATGGAACAATAGAGAGCATTGTTAACCCTCTTGAAATCATTAAACACG
Organism: Thinopyrum elongatum; assembly: GCA_011799875.1. Taxonomy (NCBI): domain Eukaryota; kingdom Viridiplantae; phylum Streptophyta; class Magnoliopsida; order Poales; family Poaceae; genus Thinopyrum; species Thinopyrum elongatum. Next base: position 35,458,219 of record CM022302.1, on the reverse strand, counting down.
ATCACAACATGGAATCAATCACTTAACACAGCAATTCGCTACTTATGTTAGGATGGAGAATGAGTCAAAGAAGGTGTCAGTGTCGTGCAAAGACTTGTAGGTCTGCTCAAAGCCACAAGTTGGGCTTTCAAGCTTTGCAAAAGCAATATACAAGTAGTTTTGTGATGAGATGGAACAGCTGAAAAATATAAATATATATTTGTGATCAGGTACTCACATATGCAAGCACTGAATAGCAAAAATGATAAGACTAATTCATGTCACCTTCATTGGCTTAGTTTTGATGATCAATTACAGATGTAAATGATGGGACTAATTCAAATAGGTCACCTTTTCCAGATTGAAAGTTTTCTCAGCAGAAGTAAAATCCAGTTACAGGATTTAGGAACAAAGATAATTAATCTTAGAAGGATAAGAGGAAAGAAATCAAAAGGCATAGAAGGTACCCAACAGAAACATATTTTGTAAGCACAATTTAGATATAAAATACTGAACTGCGATGACTTTGTGCTAACTTACATACAGTGGAAAACAAAGGACAATGAAATGAAAATGGAAACAGAAAATCTGGAATGAACAGAAATCATACTGATATACTTAGTGCAAAACGATGCAGGACAATTCTATTGCTTCATTTCATTGTCCTATACGGAAGTTGGAAACACAAATATATCCATTGACCCTCATTTTTCAGAGATCGTAGGCAATGCTTTCTTTTCTACTAAATGACAACACCTCGGGGTTAAGGTATTAAATTATCAGTTTCATTAGTCATTAACAATGACCAAACCAGTATGTGCCAGTGGCAGAGATACTACGACAGAAAACCAAAATCCATTTAGGCGGAAAAAAACACTAATGTGAATTACCAGCTTACTAGACATAATGAAAACTCTGTCATGTCATACAAAGTTACCAATTTCATTGCACATCCTTGGCTCGTGTGAATTTGAAATTAGCTGGCACTTCCCCACTGTGAGCAGCATCATAGTCTTCAGCAAGGTGCGGTGCAGCCTCCTTGTAAGGGCATATGTACCTCTGAACAAATACCTTCTCGACATGAGTGGACATTGAATAGTAGTCCCGGTCGCGATCTAGCAATCCATTTTCCTTAAGAAACTTTACAACATAGTACCGGGGCCTGAGCCGGCCATCCAAGCTATAATTGAGCATTGCTGGTCGATGAGCAATGTATTCCGGTTCCAACCCAGCCTCAGAGATAAGGAACTCTGATTTGCTCTGCAGTGCGTCCTTAGAACGCCTCAGCAGCGATGGAGCCCTAGACAAGGCAATGCCCACCTCAGCATCTGACCACCTGAACGTCTTCTTAAGGTAGTCCACTTTGGTGGCGATCTTCTCCTCACTTATGAACGAGACAGCATCCAGCGCGTGCTTGAACATTGCAGAGCCACGGGGCACACCAAGGCCTTCGGCGCACTCCACCATCGCCTGGATGCTTTCCAGGCCGGTGTTGAGGATCCTCGGTGCGGAGCGGCACAGCTTGGCAATATCACAAGCACCTAGCCCGCACTCTTGTAGGAGCGCGACGTTGGGCTTGATCCTCCTCTCGACGTCAGCGCCGATGAGGTAGAAACTGCGGCTCAGAGCATGCAGGAGGTTCTCGGAGGAGCCGAAGAGGGGCAGGTAGTACTGCAGCTTGGAGACGATGGCCCTGCAGCGGAAATGGCCGCCGGCGGATGTGAGCGAGATGAGCCGCGCGATGTCGGAACGCGAGAGACCGAGGCCGGTTAGCTCATCGACGTTACGGGCCAGGGTCTTCTCCACGCTGGCGCAGAGGAACTGCGGGTCCTTTGCGACAACGGCGGCGACATCGGCGCCCGAGAGGCCGAGGCCGGCGAGGAAGGAGCGGACGGCGTCGGGATTGGCGGGGGACTTGAGGTGGGAGAGCTTGGGGGAGGCCTTGAGGGCCTGTGGTCTGGTGAGGCCGCAGGTGGAGACGAGGTACTCCTCCACGGCGAAGCTGCTAGGGTCTGGGGAAACGGCGGGCGCGGCCGCGGCCGCGGAAAGGAGTCGGTGGAGAGGGGAGATGGGGGAGGCGGAGCGCGGCGAGAGGAGTTGGGCGAGGAGGCAGCTTCGGAGGCGGAGCATGGCGGCGCGAGGTCGCGGCGGCGCCGGCGGCGAGGGAAGGGCTGGAGCTAGAGGAGAGTGGTGAAGATTTGATTTTTGCGTGGAAGTGGTCCGGTTCGCCCTGGATGCTGACCAAGTGACCCCACGCGTCAGTCTATCTCATAGAGGGGAGGGCTGGAGCGACATGTACAGTTGAAAACTTAAGGGTAGAGTTTTTCTTTTTCTTCTCCAAATAATTGTCTCAAAGTCAAATTTTAGCATGCTCTCTCTTACCTCCCATTTTCACATAAAAAGTAAGAGTACATAATAGATCTAAGACATTGGTTTGATTACGCTTGTCTCAAAACATAAGAAGGAACATGTTAAAATTACTTGATCCAGTGATCAAGAAATTGGATAAGTGAGGACTCGTTGAACCAGATCCCAAAACCGACAACTCAAGCAGAAGAACAACTCGGAAAAATTGAGGAGCGTCAAGACTTAAAGACTGGTCCAGTGGCTACTAGCGGTGTCTCGGCTGTGGTCTCTCACCACGTCGTCTCCCGGCCTGGTGAGCCGGGCCGAGGATCCTATGTCGGTTCACCAGTGGGTCACGTCGAAGCGGCCCATGGCATATGAAATGAAGGCTCCTGAAGACTTGTCGTATACTCCACAATGTAGGAAGTCGTGTATACGAGTTCTCTTCGTACGTCGACTAGGATATAGCCCTATATAAATCGAGGGATGGGGCTCGTAAGAAACACACAACAATCTCAGGGCAGATCGACTGTACTTTGTACTCCATCCTAAAGCAATAAAATGCAAGCAAGATGTAGGGTTTTATCTTCAAAGAGAGTCCAAACTTGGATAAAAGCTCGTGTCATTGTTACCATCATCTCAAGACCCTTAGTTCGGGACCTCCTACCCGAGATCTGCCGAATATAGCTCTTTCACACAACGCACATTCAATCGGGTGATTTGTAGCCAGTCGCCCCCCCCCCTCCCCGAGGCCCACCGCTTCGCTTCCTTCTCTTGAGAAAACCATGGTGGATGTCCATCGCGTGCAGACACCAACAAGCCAGCTTCCTTGCCTCGTCGGCGACGGTCGCTGACTTGCCGTTGTCGCTCGCCGATGCCGCCGGTGACAAATTCCCGGTCAGTTGAAGAAAATATAGGTTGCGGACAACAGCTTTTCCCAGTGTCGCTGTTCAACCTTGGTAGCACCATCGCCCCCGGTCGTTTCTCTGCTCCACATCGATGGTCATCCCCCACGCAGCAAATTGCGGTGTTGGTCCCAACAAATCGGGTCGCCAGTTTGCAGCTTTCGTCGTGAATCCATCGATGTAACCGGTCGTTGTGGAAGCAACCACCAGTCATCGCTGTAGCTGGTCGCCGACTGGTTGCAGTACCGGAGATCGCTTGTTGCAACATTTCCATAGCACATTTCCATAGCACGGTTCTAGCACGGACGCACACTGGTTCTAGTATTGTCATTGCATGGTTCTAGTATTGTCATAGCACGGTTCCAGCATTGCCATAGCACAGTTCCAGCACGGGCATGCACCGGGTTCTAGCATGAGCGTGCATCGGTTCCAGCATTGCCATAGCACAGTTCCATCACCGGCGTGCACCCGGTTCCAGCACGAGTAACGCATTGGTTCCAGCATCGGAAAACCTCTAATTCCAGCTTCCGGTGGTGCCTGGCACCACGATGGTTGGTTGTAGCATCTCGGCCTCGTGGTCATCATCCCTGCAGAGGTTGCCTCCGTTTCCAGCAATGGCTCTCGCCGTCCGGTCGTTCCTCGATCATTGTCATGGCGGTTGCAACACGGTGGTCCCCTCCATGTAGCTCCAGCCATCATCGGTCGCAGCATCCCCCCACAGCAAGGGCTTGCGGTGCCTGGAAGCTTTGCAGCTCTCAGACTTGTGGTTGCAGCTCCCTGCGGGGGTGGTTGCAACTTTCTGGCTAGGTGGACGCAATATCAGATGAGTTCACGGCAAGGGCAGTGGTGGTATTTGGGGAGGCGTCGACATCAAGAGGGCAGTGGTGGGTGGTTGCTGGTGCTGCAGGAGGGAGGTGATGATGGAGGAGAAGACGACGGGTGGTTGTGGCCTGCAAAGGAGAGAAGGACAATGGAAGGAAAGCAAACGAGTTGGGTCACATCGCATGAGGGGATTGATCAGGGCACGGAATAGGGAGGGCCGCGTGACGGGATTGATCGTGGCATGAAATAGGAAGGGCCACAACTAGTGGGCCAAGCTTTCGGCCAACTGGCCGATTAGAATCGTTTACCCTCAAGTTACTCAATTACTTTCTTTTTGTGGGGTAAGTTACTCAACAATTTTTTTTTTTGCGGGGCAAGTTACTCAATATCTTAGCACTACTAGCAAGTCTTTCAGCAGTACATTGGCAGCTATTTCAGTTTTTCGTCTTTTCAACAGTACTAGTAAGCATGCACATGCAACGCACGTATCTGTGGTGACATGTCGGGGAAATGACCCTAAAAGCTATACCGGTTGAGTGCGCAAGGCGTGTTGGAGCCGTGGACGTCGGGGCGGCGGCCCCGATAGCTTTGCAACGTCAACCACCATGCACGGCATTGTGCACCACAACGCGCTGACGCACTGCCTCGTGCCTCATTCCCGCCTCGGCACCATGCTGCCTCGAGTCCGCCACGGCAACTCCCATGTGTGGCACGGATCTAACCGCCATGGTATATAAAATATTCTGTATAGAAACATCGCAGACAGGCGCTTAATTCTCCGATCACTAATTCTCTATTTGAATCTCTCATATTATAGTCTCACTAATATGTAGATAAGAAAAGTAATGCTGATTTCAAACCTTGAAAATTTAAGTACGGATAAAAAGGGGCAGGGGATACATCAAACACTCATTTTCATGTAATAAAAATCATAGGAATCTACTCACATCGTTGGTGTGCAAATGAATATACTGCAGAGAGCAACCAGATTATAAGCCTTCAAGAAATCTGCGAGCTCAGATTGAATTTCCCACTGCCTTGTTTGGATTGGAAAGGAGGTTACCTGAAGATGCAGCTTAGCTAATGTTTGACTATCTGTTAGTAGCGTGGCCTGCTGACTCAGCACATCTTGCCATGATCATCCTGTTCTCTGCAAACATAGATTCCAATGCTTGTAGCAGGTTGCACAGAGTTATTCTTATTTAAATTTATGCGTACTTAGAACAGTCAAGATTGCCTTATTGGCCACTACTACTGCTGGGCAACCTACATAGAACACTGGTCTAGCCTTTGCAAGACTCTTAACACCACTTTGTTCTTGTGGAAAGATTTGGTCTGCTGGAGAAGAACTCACCAGGGCATCAAGCTGTCTGTTCTCTACAAACATAGATTCCAAAGATTTAGCTACTTACATATTTCTTCCAAAAAGAGAAACTTTATCAACTGAAGAGGAAAGTGAATCCTGCAAATCGACGAAATGGTCATATTAATTTGTAACAATTTCCCCAAAAATGATAAAAAAATTTGACCTTTTCATCATTCTAGGTGGACTTACTTTTTTAGGATTATCATCTCTGTAGTTAACAGACCGTGAACATTCCATCTCTGAATTTCCTAGACAGTAGACTCCATAGGACACGGTTGTTTACTTCCAATCCCCAAGATAAGATGTGACATGGAGTTGGTGTGCATATCAAGCGATAGCATGATTTTAGTTAAATCAAAGACAATATAATTGTGCCTCACCTCAAGAAGCCTCCCTAGTAGCGATACTCATCATAGATGCCACCACATAGCCACAGCTCACAAAGTCAAATGTCGCAAGATGGAAAAAGGCTGGATTAGTAATATAATTCAAATATGAATCCATTTTATACATTTTTTTGCGTGGAATTCTTTTTTACTCAACAGTCCTTGACTCCGATTAAATATATTGTTCACGCCGTGTTACACATTCAGGCTAAGTACACATTACAATTTTAGTAATTACCCAAACCATATACATCAAGTGATTAATCAAACTTCACTTACCAACATTGCTCAATAAATCATGAAAGGCACAATATCTAAATAGCAACACATCATGTAAGATCTAACTACAGAAAATAATACTTATATAGATATTGTAGTCTATCACACTCACATGTAAAGACATCGAATCAATCTTTAAACTTACACAGCCTTATAAAATTTCAGTGATAATATCATTTACATATATGATAAATTACGAAATAATCTAAGACACTGGTTCATGAGGAAAACACATCAAAAACAGTCTATAAGTATCTATACCAGATTTACACCAAGTGGTTAACTGGATATAACAAAACTCCCAATTCTGTAAGTTGTCACCTACTCACCTGCCACTTGCATTACAAACTTTTTGCTGACATAAAAAATGTACAATCATCAGCTACAGCAAGAACTTACAAGAAGCAGGTACAGCAATCTTGCAGGAGCTACAGCTAGACTCGGACGATGCACACACGCGCACTGCCTCCGCCAACCGCCCGCGATGTGTAAAGGAATAGCAGGCCCGCGAAGGTGTCTCGGGAAAGCGGATTCCGCATGTTCGTGTAAAGGCCTCTGTGGCTCCGTTAGGTTCTATGCCTGCCGGTTCAGCTGTGGGCGGCTACGGCTAGGATGAACCGGCGTGCGACGATGGTGAGAGGAGGATGGGAGCATTTGGGTTAAAGCTGGGCACGATTAGCTTGGAGGGCAGGTTACTCATCCGGCTGTTCTGGAGGGTTGGCGGTGATATTGTGCGTGGGGAGGAGGCAAGAGGACGAGCGGCGGCGGCGGCGGAGGGAACCTGGTCGAACTGCAGGAGGACGGCGATGGCAGGCTCGGGACTGAGCGGACCTCTGCCCACCATCTGGATCAGCGTTTCCGTCAGGGCCTTGCCGATTTCAGACCGCTGGTACATGTCGAACGCCTCCGCCATGCCTCCCCTGACCCTGATCCCTGCCGGTCAACAGTAAGCATCAATCAGACAGTACAATCCAGATGCTGAGATACCCATCAAAAAGAATACAGATGCAAGACGGCGCGCGACTCCGATCACGCCGGAACCCAGCAAACGCACGGATTCCGTCGAGATTCCCAAACCCGCGGCGCCGCAAACGCACCCCGATCCCGGCCGCTCCGCTCCGCCCCACCACTCGCAATCAAACCGATGCACCCGCCATCGCCCGTACGCCCGCCGCAATACAAACCCTAGGCGTACCTTCCGCGGTGGCGCCACCGAATCGACGCGTGCGCTCTCGTACCTGGTCGATCGGCTGCGGGTGCGCGTGGCGTGGCGCGGGCGTCGACCCTCTAGGCGTGGGAGGGCTATGTTGGACTGGAGATTCTTTTTTCTTTGATTTGAGAGAGCGACTGGACGATACGGGGCGTGCGCTGGCAGAGTTTTCGTCCGCCGTCTAAAATTGCTAAACGCACTTTTAGTTCGTGTTAGTTGTAATACTAACGGTTAGATCTGCATAAGTCGGTCTTATCGTGTGACTCTCATTGATCCTGGTTATTGTGTGTAGTTATGTGGGGTGCATTTAGAGAAGAAAACGTTTGATTTAATAGTAGTAGAGATGAGCACTAAGAGCATCTACAGCCGAGCACGCCAAGCCCGTCTCAAATGCCCGGGCGGACGCCCAGTTAGTGACCGGTCAAAAAACCGATCCAGACGGGCGCCTCAAACCGGCCTCAAACGTCTGGACTGACCGGTACCCCTCATATCCAGCCCAAAAATGGGGCGGATATGAGGAGGCCTAGGAGTGACCGGACGCGTCCGCCACGTCAGATCCGGCCCACGCTGGCCCACCTGACCCCACACATATTCGTCCCCATCCACTCACTGGATCAAGCCCTAGTCGCTTCGCCACCCAAGCTCCCGTCCGGCGATCTCCGACTTTCTCCGGTGGGATGACCCCGGCTTAATCGTGCACTAATCATACACGCAAATGCGCACGATCAAGCCCAAGGACTCACTTGAAGATATCACAACACAACTCTAAAACATAAATAAAGTCATACAAGCTTAATATTACAAGCCAGGGCCTCGAGGGCTCGAATACATAGCTCGATGGCATACAAGCGTCAGCGGAAGCATCAGATATCTGAGTACAGATATTTTACAGAGAGAGAGAGATAGGCCTTCACAGAGGCGGGGTAAAATAAAATACTACGATCGAAAGGCGTAGGCCTCCTGCCCTGGACCCTCCGATCCTACTCCTGGTCGTCAGTCGGCTCCTCGTAGTAGTAGTACTCGTCAGGCGGGTAGTAGTACTGGTCGTCGGCTGGGGCGTCTGGCTCAGGGGCTCCGTCGTCTGGTGGCATCAAATGGAATATGGGGAAAAAAGAAAGTAAAGCAAACGTGAGTACTCATCCGAAGTACTCAGCAAGCAAGGATCTACACTACATATGCAACATTGTCAAAGGAATGGCCGTATATGTGGACTGGGCTGCAGAAATGCCAGAATAGAGGGGGAAAAGCCTAGTCCTATCGAAGACTAGCATCTTCAACAATCTTCGACAGTCTTGCAGCAATAGAAGAGAATAGATGAACATAATGTATAGTAGTAGTAGTAGTAGTATCATCAACCTCGACCTGAGATCCTTTCTCGACTCCCTGCGAGAAAGCAATCCCAGAGCCGTACTATCCAGTTCTCATCATATGTTCTAGTTGTATCGATCGGGATACAACTCCGAGTGTCCGTTACCGTAGGACAGGCTATCGATAGAAGTTTCTTCCCTGCAGGGGTGCACCAACTTACCCACCACGCTCGCTTAACTCCGGCCGGACACACTTTACTGGGTCATGCCCGGCCTCGGCTAAGCAACACGCCGCAACCCGACCAAATACTTAACAGAGAGGTCAACACGCCGGACTAAACCTATGCGCCTAGGGGTCTTGGGCCTTCGCCCCGGGAACTCCTGCACGTTGCGTACGCGGCTGAAAGCAGACCTAGCAACCCCTTATACAAGCGCGATTGCGTTCCCAGTCCAATTCAGCGCGCGCCGCTCAGTCGCTGACGTCTATTAAGCTCCGGCTGAAGTATACGACGCAGAACGCCCATACTATGCCCACGTGATGGTTAGTGCTATCGGGCCAGAGGCCCCTCGGATCAAATATCCAAACCGTAGTGGATTAGGAGCGCGCGGAAACGAGCAGAGACTCACGATCGATGTGACCCCATCGCCCCGTCTCGAGGACTTGCGGCAAGGGCTAAGAATGCCCGGCCACGCCTCGTAGTTATCTCGCGGGCACCATCCAGGTCAACCCGACTCCACATCACTTCGCATTAAGCTCGCGCGGGTACCCCTCAGGGCCGACCCATCTTTAGTAACATAGTTTAGTGCAAGTCACAGTATCAATGATATCCGTGTGTCCAACACCAAGGGGGAACCCTGAGGAATCACCCTCGATGGAATTCCCGCTGATGTTACCGTCAAGGTGAACGAAGGAGGAATCACCCTCGAGGTCCACACTTGAGGTGTTGCACGACGACGTCGTTATCGGGGGTGGTGTAGGAGGAATCACCCTCGCTTACCACGACCGAGTAACTAACCTACAAGGTTAACATCAGAAGTGCTGACGAGGTATCACCCTCGGCACTCGACGGTAACCCAGTAGTGTCGGCAACTAAGGGGGATAGTGATGTGCGGTGCCAGGGTTTGGTCTTCAATCCCGATGATCGGGTCTTCTGATATCCAGCGGGGCAGTAGGGATCAAGTGGGGGTCTCTGTCGGGACTCTACCCAGCCTATACTAATCAGTCTAGGATAACCCGAAAGGTAGCAAGGCAGCGTACAATAATCAGGCTATGCAGCAGATATAGGAAAACAGTAGCAGTAGCAGTTCTAATGCAAGCATAAGAGAGAAAAGAATAGGCGATATAGGCATGTTCAAAATGGGGGTGCTTGCCTGTTTGCTCGGGGGCAAGGGCAAGGTCGTCGGTGGTGTCGTCGGGGACGTAGTCGTACTCCTGAGCTGTGTCTGCCTCGGGAGCTACGTCAACGTCAAGGTCTACCGAGAGAGAAGAGGGGGAAGAAACAGGTAAACATAATGCAAACAAATGCAATACGGTGCGTGTGATGCTATGATGCAGTGCAGGGTTGCCTAATTATGCATCTAAGTCATTTTAGTTATTTTTAGATTATTCTGGGATTTAATAACCAGGGTGTGTGCACTATTCATTTGCCGGATACGGGTCCGGAGTTACGAGTTCTTCTATGTAGGGGGTTCCGATGAAGAAACAGACGGCACGATCAGATTCGTCTCGTCGTTCTGAGCAACTTTCATGTTTTAACTTTTTCGATCTGAGCTACGGTTTAAAAGATATGGATTTTTAAAGTTTAATTGATTTTCTGGAATTATTTAATTTTAACAGAAAAATGAATTATGACGTCAGCATGATGTGGGCATGGCGTCAGCGTCGGCTGACCAGTTGACCAGTCAACTGGGGCCCACCAGTCAGTGACTGGGGCTGCCCAGTCAGCCATTGACCTGGTCAACTGGGTCAACTGGGCCCGTGGGGCCCAGCAGTCAGCGGCTCAGGAGGTGCCACATCGGTGCCAGGTCATCTCCGGCGACCGGAGCAGCGCCGGCGAGCCAAAACAGTAGCGGAGCCCGCCGGACTTGGTCGGAATCTCGCCACAGTGGTCCAAATCGCACGGGGTTACTCGCGCTCGACAGCCAGGGCTCGCGCGCATCCGAAGGAACTAACGACGGCGGCTGGGACGACCTACAGCGGCGGCGGCGTGGATCGGAGCGGTGGCCGGAATCGGTGCTACGCGGATCCGAGCAACGGGGCTCGTCCGCGTCCAACTGGAGTGCCCACGCGCTGCCTAGGTAGCCCAGCAGCATGCCCGCGCATTTGGTCCGTCCAACGGCCGGGTGCAACGGCGACAGCGAGCTCCGCGGCAGAGCTAGGCTCGGCAATGGCGACGGCGTTGCGGACGGCTAACTATGGCACGGAAGAGAGCGAACCGAAGGAAGGAGGGGAAGCGGAAACTTACGACGCGGCTCACGGTGGCCTTTGCGGGGGTTTAGTAGCACTGAGGTGGCCGAATCGACGACAACGGCGTCCGGCGACCGTGGCGGGGAAGAAGCTCGAGGCGGGCACTCCGGTGGCCCTCAGCACGGTCCAGTGGCACCAGTCGACGAGGACGACGACGCTGGAGCTTCTGGGCACGTCGGCGCGGCCGGAGGGGCTCGGTGGCCGCATGGGGCGGCCGCATGGAATGCGGCGGGCGGCGACAGTGGCGCGCTGTGGAGGGGATCTGGTGGAGTAGAAGAGCGACGGCAAGCGAGAGAGAGAGGGGGGGAATGGAGGAGGACCAGGGGGAAGGCTCGGGGACGAGCTTATCCCCTCGCCCTGCCTGCCCTCGTCGCGGTGGCGAGCGGCAAGCGGTGCGCCGAGTGCGGCCATGGAGACGGCGACACGGCGACGAGGAACAGTGGAGGGAGTGGGCTGGCTGGGCCAGCGCCAGGTAAGTGGCTTCGGCCTTTTTTCCTTTATTCTGTTTTCTGTTTTTCTTTTATTCTTTTAAACAGAGGGCAATTGCATTTATTTAAGTCTCCAAATCATTTTGCAAAAATGTGGGACTTGTCCATTTAAATATGTTGCAATATTTGCCACTGTCAGAAAGAGTTTGGGGCCCAAAAGACTTAATTTGAATTTATCACAGAGGCAAAGGCTTTTAAATTGCTGATTGGCCACTGTTTAAAATATACAGGGGTAATTTGGGAGTTCAAGTAATGTTGATTATATTTTTATAATTGTTCTGAGAATATTTGAGACATTATGAACATTTTAGTTTTGTTGTTTGAAGAAATAAATATTTGACTTGCATTTGGAATTTGGAGTTTGAAGTTGAATTTCAGAATTGAATTTGAGTTGTTTCTTTAATCCAAGTGACTTGGCTCTGCTAATGGTCATGACTTGGCATTATCAGTGAGAAGTTACTGTGGCTAGTGGCATGGGGTGTTACAAATTCTCCTCCTCTAAAAGAAATTCTCGTCCCGAGAATTAAGAGGTGAAGTGAGGGGAAGAGTTCTGGTTACGAAACTCCAATGAGTCTTCTTGTTCTTGATTGATCTTCTCAAAGAAATTGATCCCTTGGAGTGATGCCTTCATTTCTCTTCCTCGAGGTGTCTTAATGAAGTTGCCATTCTTCCTTCGTACTTTTCATCGTACTTACGGAAGGACAATGGGTATCTCGGTATTGATGGAATTTTATAAGGGGAAATCAGCTGGGGTTAACTCAAGGTGAAACACATAGGTATCTCTCGAGTTTTGGAACTCATGAAATTCGTCAGAAGCAATAGGAGAAGGTATGAGAAGTTTTCAAGCGGGCAGACAATCATTCGATGCCTGAATCAGGGTGTGAAGGAATACAAAGCATCGGGAACAGATCATCTATCGGAGGTTGGCTCGTGACAACTCACAAATCAAAAGCAAAGAATACTTCGAAATCAAGAATATACAGGAGAGTCAGGTTCCCATCCTGTGGAACTGTGGTGGGGTGTCGATCAAAGGTAGGGAGAACAGTGGCATCTTACCGATCGCGACAATATTGTATGTCAGAGAATAGCCTGTCAGTTATGTCGGTGGCAGCATCGGTACCAAGGGCGAGGGACGAAGAGAACCATTTTCCTGCTCGTTGAACGAGGCGGACCAAAAGGCAAAGTTCTCGTCCATCGGTGGTTACCGGAATGTCTTCGACTATAGTAACAGGGTCTCACTGACAGGGTTGTAGGCCGATATGTTTTCATAAGCAGAGAATTTATCTCTGCCCAGAAAATTTAGATTACAGGAAAGGTTAAACAAAACAATGGAAAGGAAAATGAAATTATCGGATTCAACAGACCAATGAAAAGGATAGATATGCCTATACACAAGAATTAGGGGTATATCCATTCCAGGGAAAAGTAGAACACGATATACCTGAACAGTTCAGTCGGTACAAAACCATTTAGATAAAGGGCGAGGGAGAAATCAAGATGTTACCCGCACAATGGTGTCCAGATAATAGGTTAAGAAGCATTTGGCAATGTGCCTCGAATGTTCTTGTTGATATTCGGAAGTCCACAGTCATGCTTCGTTGCAGCAATGATATGGTGTCAAGTAATAGATTGGGTTCGAAGATCTCAAGAGGTACCGAGTAACATTTACAAGGGTATCTCGGGACGTAAGGAATAACCAAAAACAACCAGGTTTGTGTTGGTCGAAAGTCAAGGATGTCATCGATGATAACACAAATCATCGAAGAGCAAGGATGATAATTCTCACCATGAATTTAATTGATAACTTGGAACAAGTCAAATATGGGTGATGATCATAACACATTTGTCGGGAGGCTCTATGAAGATGCCCTTGAATAGTGACGACATCAACTGTAAGGAATGATGAGGTGAAAAGTTTATTGGAACCACGGATACAACACAAGCTCGGAATCAAGCTTGTTGTTTGAGGTGATATGACAAGATGAGGAAGGTCGACGTGAGCTTAACTCATCGTCGAAAATTGTGCTCCGGGAAGAAGGGCCAGGTAGCACAGTTAAAAGTTAGCACGATAGGGATATAGCTGATCCGGCTAGGAATGTTGTGATGGGGTGTTAGACTTCCCAGTAACAAGTACTAGGGGTAACACCGGAAGGTAAGTCGGAGCAGAGGTTGGACGGGGAAAATGATCTGCAGAGGATAAGTATTTTAACTTATCCGGGAAATGAACCCAAAGAGGAAATATGGTGGGAACCATGTTTGCAAAGGATCAATTCTTAGATACAAGATGAACTTGTACCAGGGGAATAATTATTCTTACGAGCAGCTTCCATGATAAGTTCTACATCGTTTCCATGGGCATGAACACAAAGGTTCAAGGTCGACCCCCACTTCTTCAATGCACAACCTTTCATCCACTTCTCGTTTTCAAAGAAATTGTAGTGCTGAGAATTTATCTGGTGAAGCACCAGAAGAGTATGACTCGCATAACCTTCGAGTTCACACGAATTAGGGAAAGCATAGGTTAAACCCATCGGGACATTTTACGAATCCATACAACCAACAACCAAAGTAAGGGTTGCGAGTTCGAAAGTAGAGTATCGAAGTCAAAGCAGGTGATACAATTTACCGGAGGTATCAAGTACCAAGAAAAGAGCTCACAGAATGTTTGAGTATGAAAGATACTGTCGGATATTAATCTAACAGAAGATCAGGTAGACGACATAGGATGTGGCGTGAGTAGCGGCACTCAACCATAAGAGGAAGGATGTGACGGCATAGGATTATAGAAACATTGGAATAATCCGACGTTTAAGTACAAAGGATTCATGGTTCAGAAACGAAGGATTGGAAGCAAAAGCTCTGATCAAAAGATGAGTAGGTTGGACAGAACTAGATGGACAACTTTGGTATTCCGTCTTGGAGAGATCTCCAACCATGTTTACGGGACATGTCCTGGTCAGAAGTCAGTCCCAAGTCAATAAGGAGAAGGAATACACTACCTCTCCGTGCCATGCAATCTGGGCGGATGTACAGTCGGCAAGAAGTAGAGAATGATTCAGTGCCAAAGGCAATGTCAACGGGGAAGGAACCGATAAGGTTCTCAAATTAGAAAAGAATCGGTCGGATAATTGTCCACAGAAGGAATCAAGTGATCCGTGAGAACTAACGGATAAAGTTTAAATAACTGGTTCCACCTGAGAGTTCTCCGAGAAAGGACGGAAGGTAAGCTCAATGGGTTTAAGGAAAACACTAGAACAACCTAAGTATGAAATTCAGAGGGTTCACGATTTCCAAAGCCAGAAGTGACAATAAGTTCATCAATGCTTGATTGGCCGAGATCCAACTCATGTCCGAAATGATGACTGGGCCGGAAGGATGATTTAGTAGGGAAGAGCTGATGATTGCGAGTATTCGCCCACATGTTGAATCAATAGGATCGAAATGATAATGACAAGGGATATCAACAACAATTACTTGACATATGGAGCTAACCATAATATAAGCTAGGAAGAATTTCAGTAGTAGTAGGATGCAGAGGATTCTCGGAAGATCAGATGATATTTCAAAGTGTTTTAGGAATCACAGGAACAACTGGGGATGATCGGATCCCCGGTACTGTGAGTAATTAACCGCAGTGCGAAAGAAGCTGCACAGCAGTAGGTTCAAAGGATTCCCAGTTTAACGAGGGGTATTACGGGGTACCTTGTACATACGTGAGTGACTGGCCATGACGATATAACGGCAAGGATGTGTAGACATCCACGGGGATTATTGGTGTTAGTAAACTACAAAAGCAGTGGGTAAAGGGTCTCGGAAAACTTCGGGAAGTATCTTCGGAGTCTTCTGATGATGACTCGCCATCTTCTGGAATGAGGGGGCTCTCCGGGAGAAAACGGTTGCGAGAACCTAAGTGTCGGCGTTAGTAAAATCATTTAACCTGAATAGAAGAGAAGTCAGAGTCCCAGAGTAAAGATCGAGGAGTAAAAGATCCTAATACCACCCAGTTGGCGACGTGGGCCCGTAAGCCACACAACCAAGTTAGTAAAACAGTTTTTGACCACTAGACTCAACTTCGACAAGGAATTGGGAAGGGGGATTCCTAGAGGCAGTCGGCTCTGATACCAACCTGTGACGACCCCGGCTTAATCGTGCACTAATCATACACGCAAATGCGCACGATCAAGCCTAAGGACTCACTTGAAGATATCACAACACAACTCTAAAACATAAATAAAGTCATACAAGCTTTATATTACAAGCCAGGGCCTCGAGGGCTCGAATACATAGCTCGATGGCATACAAGCGTCAGCGGAAGCATCAGATATCTGAGTACAGATATATATTACAGAGAGAGAGAGATAAGCCTTCACAGAGGCGGGGTAAAATAAAATACTACGATCGAAAGGCGTAGGCCTCCTGCCCTGGACCCTCCGATCCTACTCCTGGTCGTCAAACGGCTCCTCGTAGTAGTAGTACTTGCTAGGCGGGTAGTAGTACTGGTCGTCGGCTGGGGCGTCTGACTCAGGGGCTTCGTCGTCTGGTGGCATCAAATGGAATATGGGGGAAAAAGAAAGTAAAGCAAACGTGAGTACTCATCCGAAGTACTCAGCAAGCAAGGATCTACACTACATATGCAACATTGTCAAAGGAATGGCCGTATATGTGGACTGGGCTGCAGAAATGCCAGAATAGAGGGGGAAAAGCCTAGTCCTATCGAAGACTAGCATCTTCAACAATCTTCGACAGTCTTGCAGGAATAGAAGAGAATAGATGAACATAATGTATAGTAGTAGTAGTAGTATCATCAACCTCGACCTGAGATCCTTTCTCGACTCCCTGCGAGAAAGCAATCCCAGAGCCGTACTATCCAGTTCTCATCACATGTTCTAGTTGTACCGATCGGGATACAACTCCGAGTGTCCGTTACCGTAGGACAGGCTATCGATAGAAGTTTCTTCCCTGCAGGGGTGCACCAAGTTACCCACCACGCTCGCTTAACTCCGGCCGGACACACTTTACTGGGTCATGCCCGGCCTCGGCTAAGCAACACGCCGCAACCCGACCAAATACTTAAGAGAGAGGTCAGCACGCCGGACTAAACCTATGCACCCAGGGGTCTTGGGCCTTCGCCCCGGGAACTCCTGCATGTTGCGTACGCGGCTGAAAGCAGACCTAGCAACCCCTTATACAAGCGCGATTGCGTTCCCAGTCCAATTCAGCGCGTGCCGCTCAGTCGCTGACGTCTATTAAGCTCCGGCTGAAGTATACGACGCAGAACGCCCATACTATGCCCACGTGATGGTTAGTGCTATCGGGCCAGAGGCCCCTCGGATCAAATATCCAAACCGTAGTGGATTAGGAGCGCGCGGAAACGAGCAGAGACTCATGATCGATGTGACCCCGTCGCCCCGTCTCGAGGACTTGCGGCAAGGGCTAAGAATGCCCGACCACGCCTCGTAGTTATCTCGCGGGCACCATCCAGGTCAACCCGACTCCACATCACTTCGCATTAAGCTCGCGCGGGTACCCCTCAGGGCCGACCCGTCTTTAGTAACATAGTTTAGTGCAAGTCACAGTATCAATGGTATCCGTGTGTCCAACACCAAGGGGGAACCCTGAGGAATCACCCTCGATGGAATTCCCGCTGATGTTACCGTCAAGGTGAACGAAGGAGGAATCACCCTCGAGGTCCACACTTGAGGTGTTGCACGACGACGTCGTTATCGGGGGTGGTGTAGGAGGAATCACCCTCGCTTACCACGACCGAGTAACTAACCTACAAGGTTAACATCAGAAGTGCTGACGAGGTATCACCCTCGGCACTCGACGGTAACCCAGTAGTGTCGGCAACTAAGGGGGATAGTGATGTGCAGTGCCAGGGTTTGGTCTTCAATCCCGATGATCGGGTCTTCTGATATCCAGCGGGGCAGTAGGGATCAAGTGGGGGTCTCTGTCGGGACTCTACCCAACCTATACTAATCAGTCTAGGATAACCCGAAAGGTAGCAAGGCAGGGTACAATAATCAGGCTATGCAGCAGATATAGGAAAACAGTAGCAGTAGCTGTTCTAATGCAAGCATAAGATAGAAGAGAATAGGCGATATAGGCATGTTCAAAATGGGGGTGGCTGCCTGTTTGCTCGGGGGCAAGGGCAAGGTCGTCGGTGGTGTCGTCGGGGACGTAGTCGTACTCCTGAGCTGCGTCTGCCTCAGGAGCTACGTCAACGTCGAGGTCTACCGAGAGAGAAGAGGGGGAAGAAACAGGTAAACATAATGCAAACAAATGCAATACGGTGCGTGTGATGCTATGATGCAGTGCAGGGTTGCCTAATTATGCATCTAAGTCATTTTAGTTATTTTTAGAATTATTCTGGGATTTAATAACCAGGGTGTGTGCACTATTCATTTGCCGGATACGGGTCTGGAGTTACGAGTTCTTCTACATAGGGGGTTTCGATGAACAAACAGACGGCACGATCAGACTCGTCTCGTCGTTCTGAGCAACTTTCATGTTTTAACTTTTTCGATCTGAGCTACGGTTTAAAAGATATGGATTTTTAAAGTTTAATTGATTTTCTGGAATTATTTAATTTTAACAGAAAAATGAATTATGACGTCAGCATGATGTGGGCATGGCGTCAGCGTCGGCTGACCAGTTGACTAGTCAACTGGGGCCCACCAGTCAGTGACTGGGGCTGCCCAGTCAGCCATTGACCTGGTCAACTGGGTCAACTGGGCCCGCGGGGCCCAGCAGTCAGCGGCTCAGGAGGTGCCACGTCAGCGCCAGGTCATCTCCGGCGACCGGAGCAGCGCCGGTGAGCCGAAACAGTAGCGGAGCCCGCCGGACTTGGTCGGAATCTCGCCACAGTGGTCCAAATCGCGCGGGGTTACTCGCGCTCGACAGCCAGGGCTCGCGCACATCCGAAGGAACTAACGACGGTGGCTGGGACGACCTACAGCGGCGGCGGCGTGGATCGGAGCGGCGGCTGGAATCGGTGCTACGCGGATCCGAGCAACGGGGCTCGTCCGCGTCCAACTGGAGTGCCCACGCGCTGCCTAGGTAGCCCAGCAGCATGCCCGCGCATTTGGTTCATCCAACGGCCGGGTGCAACGGCGACAGCGAGCTCCGCGGCAGAGCTAGGCTCGGCAATGGCGACGGCGTTGCGGACGGCTAACTATGGCACGAAAGAGAGCAAACCGAAGGAAGAAGGGGAAGCGGAAACTTACGGCGCGGCTCACGGTGGCCTTTGCGGGGGTTTAGTAGCGCTGAGGTGGCCGAATTGACGACAACGGTGTCCGGCGACCGTGGCGGGGAAGAAGCTCGAGGCGGGCACTCCGGTGGCCCTCAGCACGGTCCAGCGGCACCAGTCGACGAGGACGACGACGCTGGAGCTTCTAGGCACGTCGGCGGGGCCGGAGGGGCTCAGTGGCCGCATGGAATGCGGCGGGCGGCGACGGTGGCGTGCTGTGGAGGGGATCTGGTGGAGTGGAAGAGCGACGGCAAGCGAGAGAGAGGGGGGGGGGGGATGGGGGGACCACAGTGGGAAGGCTCGGGGACGAGCTTATCCCCTCGCCCTGCCTGCCCTCGTCACGGTGGCGAGCGGCAAGCGGTGTGCCGAGTGCGGCCATGGAGACGGCGACACGGCGACGAGGAACAGTGGAGGGAGTGGGCTGGCTGGGCCAGCGCCAGGTAAGTGGCTTCGGCCTTTTTTCCTTTATTCTGTTTTCTGTTTTTCTTTTATTCTTTTAAACAGAGGGCAATTGCATTTATTTAAGTCTCCAAATCATTTTGCAAAAATATGGGACTTGTCCATTTAAATATGTTGCAATATTTGCCACTGTCAGAAAGAGTTTGGGGCCCAAAAGACTTAATTTGAATTTATCACACAGGCAAAGGCTTTTAAATTGCTGATTGGCCACTGTTTAAAATATCCAGGGGTAATTTGGGAGTTCAAGTAATGTTGATTATATTTTTATAATTGTTCTGAGAATATTTGAGACATTATGAACATTTTAGTTTTGTTGTTTGAAGAAATAATTATTTGACTTGCATTTGGAATTTGGAGTTTGAAGTTGAATTTCAGAATTGAATTTGAGTTGTTTCTTTAATCCAAGTGACTTGGCTCTGCTAATGGTCATGACTTGGCATTATCAGTGAGAAGTTACTGTGGCTAGTGGCATGGGGTGTTACAGCACTCGACGGTAACCCAGCAGTGTCGGCAACTAAAGGGGGAAGTGATGTGCGGTGCCAGGCTCTAGTCTTCAATCCCGATGATCGGGTCTTCTGATATCCAGCAGGGCAGTCGGGATCAAGTGGGGGTCTCTGTCGTGTCTCTACCCAGCCTATACTAAGCAGTCTAGGATAACCAGTAAGGTAGCAAGGTAGGTTACAATAAACAGGCTATGCAACAGATATAGGAAACAGTAGCAGCAACAGTTCTAATGCAAGCATAAAAGAGAAGAGAATAGGCGATATTTGCATGCTCAAAATGGGGGTGCTTGCCTGTTTGCTCTGGGGCAAGGGCAAGGTCGCCTGTTCTGTCGTCGGGGACGTAGTCGTACTCCTGAGCTGCGTCTGCCTCGGGAGCTACGTCAACGTCGGGGTCTACCGAGAGAGAAGAGGGGGAAGAAACAGGTAAACATAATGCAAACAAATGCAATACGGTGCGTGTGATGCTATGATGCAGTGCAGGGTTGACTAAATATGCATCTAAGTCATTTTAGTTATTTTTAGAATTAATCTGGGATTTATTTACCGAAGTGTGTGCACTATTCATCTGCCGGATACGGATCCGGAGTTACGAGTTCTACTACGTAGGGGGTTCCGACAAAGAAACGGACGGCACGATCAGACTCGTCTCGTCGTTCTGAGCAACTTTCATGTTTTAACTTTTTCGATCTGAGCTACGGTTTAAAAGTTATTAATTTTCAAAGTTTATTTGAATTTCTGGAATTTATTTATTTACAGAAAATGAATTATGACGTCAGCATGACGTCACTGTGACGTCAGCGGTCAACAGGCGTTGACCAGAGTCAATCCTGACATGTGGGACCCACATGTCAGTCTCTGTTGGGCTAAAAGTGGATTAATTAAACTAACAGAGCTAATTAGAGGGTGTGGGCCCCAGTTGTCAGTGTCTGATTAGCTAACAGATTAATCTTAAAGGTTAATTAACCTTAATTAGTGCAGAGGGACCCACACGTCAGAGAGAGAGGATGAACAGTAACTGCGTTGACCGTAGTCAACCTAGTCAAACCGAGGCGCAGGGCCCACTGTCAGTGGCACGGAGCGGGCCCCACCACATGCCACGTCGTCGGGGCCGCCGGAGACGCGCCGACGAGCGCTCCGCGGCGGCTATCTCGCCGGAGAGGGCCGGAAATCGTCTACGGTTAGCCAAAACGCGCGATTCGACTTGTGTTCGAAAGCTGGCTCTCGCGCGCGTCGCGTGGTGCTCAAAGTTTCGCCGGAGGTGACCTAAAACGACGGCGGCGGCCGTCCTTGCGGCGGCCGGAGTTCGGCCCTCGATGGAAACGGGGCTGCGGGGCACAAGGAGGCGCGTGCGCGTGTGCTATGTGCTCCTGGGAACGCCAGAAGCACATGGCCGTGCTCAGGCAAAGGCTGCGACAGCGGTGGCCACGGCGGCGAAGCAGAACGGCGGCGATGAGCTCGGCCATGGCGGGCACAACATCTAAGGGGCGCGCGCGAACTAAAAAGAGGGGGAAGGAGGATCGGTTGCTCACCTAGCAGGCGCAAGATGGCCCGGCGACGGGTTAGGAGCAGCAGATGCGGCGAATTCGTCGGAGGAACCCGCCGGAGTTGAGGGAGAAGACGAGCTCGCCGAGCTCGAAGCAGTGGCTCCCGGCTCCAATGGCTCGTCGTAGTCGACGAAGAAGATGACGGCGGAGCCTTACAACATGTCGGCGAGGTGCTTTGATGGCCGTGGCCGCGGCAATGGCGAGCGACGGCGACGACCGCGTCGGGCGCCGATAGGGAGAGGAGGAGAAAGCGAGGGGAGAAGGGAGGAGTGGTCGAGGAGGACCATGGGGGATGGCTCGGGCGTCGCCCTTATCCTCTCGCGGCGCCCGCGGCATCGCGCTGTCGATCGGCGACCGGCGCGAGCGCGCTCGTCCACGGCGGCATCGACACGGGGAGGTGGGAGAAGAAGGGAGAGAGAGAGAGGCGGGCTGGGCCGTCTAGCTGGCTGCCAGGCGCAGTGCTCGGCTGGGCCTGCCAGGTAAGTGGCTTCGGCCTTTTTCCTTTATTCTGTTTTCTGTTTTTCTTTTATTCTTTTAAACAGAGGGCAATTGCATTTATTTAAGTCTCCAAATCATTTTGCAAAAATATGGGACTTGTCCATTTAAATATGTTGCAATATTTGCCACTGTCAGAAAGAGTTTGGGGCCCAAAAGACTTAATTTGAATTTATCACAGAGGCAAAGGCTTTTAAATTGCTGATTGGCCACTGTTTAAAATATCCAGGGGTAATTTGGGAGTTCAAGTAATGTTTATTATATTTTTATAATTGTTCTGAGAATATTTGAGACATTATGAACATTTTAGTTTTGTTGTTTAAAGAAATAATTATTTGACTTGCATTTGAAATTTGGAGTTTGAAGTTGAATTTCAGAATTGAATTTGAGTTGTTTCTTTAATCCAAGTGACTTGGCTCTGCTAATGGTCATGACTTGGCATTATCAGTGAGAAGTTACTGTGGCTAGTGGCATGGGGTGTTACAACGAGCCCGGCATCCGCATGTCCGGGGGCGCCGAGTAGCCGGCCTCGTAGAGGAGGCACGCCTCGTCCTCGCGTAGATGGCGTCGCCCGAAGCCGTTCGCCGCCGCGGCGTCGCCTGGGTAACGATCGGCCATTGCTCGTCGGCGGGGGAAGAGTGGGGGAGAGGGGCTTTGGTGGCGAGAGGGGCGTCGGTTTCCCCGGCGCCCCCAGCGCGCCGGGTTCGGCCTGGGTCCGCCGGCGCTAAAATCGGCCCTAGCCGACGAAAATTGGGCTTCTGTGGGCGCGGCTGGGCTGAATTTTCGACGCCGGCGACAAAAAAGGGGCCTGGGGGGCCTGTTGGGGGCGCGGCTGGAGATGCTCTTAACCGAAAATGCTGGCTGAGAAGTTTATATCCATTCTCTACATAATTTGACTACAAATGTGAATAAAAAAAAGAATACAGATTTTTCATTTTCATTTTAAAAAAGAATACATAATTTTCATTTTCATTTCAAAAAAAGAATACATAATTTTCATTTTCATTTCAAAAAAGAATACGTAATTTTACAATTCCATTCTTATTTTCTAGAGATATATGATGGTTTTTGGTACTCCCTTCATTCCGAATTGTAATGCGTATAATTTTTGGCTGTGATTCTGAATTGTAGTGTGCATTTGCAGCCACATGCATGTTTGAACAAAACTCGGCCCGTGTTGGGCTCGGGCTTGTGATTTCGAGGTTGGGCTTTTTTAAAACTCGGCCCGAAACTTGGCCCCGCCTGAAAGTGCCTAGGTCTACTTAGGACTGGTTGTTGCAGCGGGGCTGTTTTGGTCCATAGTACAATATTCAAAATCTATGCACACCACAAATGGAGGGAGTAGTGCTGGAAATAATTTTCAAATGAAAGAAAAAATAATTGTACTCTAAATTTACTCATTGAGATATATCAAGTCTTATATGTTATCCTCTTTATACAAAAGTGTAACTTGTATAAATCGCATGTACCAATAGTTTGTGTCTTTGTGACACTAGTAACAAAAATCCCTCAATTCAAAAGTCCACATAGAAAAATATTTGATATCAATGAGCATACGTGTTGTTGAACCGTAGAATTTGAATCCATTTGCATAAAATGTTTTTCTAAACATGGGAAAGGAGAAGAAAGCAAAGCAATAAAATAAAAGCAAGAAAGAAAGAAAAGAAAAAAGAAAAAAGAGAAGAAATAGGAAAAGGAGAAGAAAGAAAAGAAAATAGAAGAAAACAAAGGAAAGAACCTAGTTTGTCCAGTGCTCTGTTTTTTTAGAGCAATCCAGTGCTCTGTGTTGGGCACTCGTCAAACATTTTCAACATCTAGAAAAGAAAATAGAAGTCTTTGGTGAGTGCCTGTTAGTTGACATTTGCCAAAATATGGTTCACCACTATAGTGTTGTCACTTGCGATGGACGGTGGTTAAGGACACATGTCCCTTTGTTTGCCGAGTGCCATGTACAGCTTTTCTACTACTTACTGATGCTTCGAGGCTATGCTGCTATTTGCAACCACATTACATGCATTTCAATCTCGATAATGTACTTGACACATGACAGTGCATTTTATTTGTTGTGTGCTTAGAAAAAGCTGGATTTGATCTACAAGGGAACTATATATATAAAAAGAATGACGATGGTACACGTTATTGTAATTTTTTGCATATTACGTACACTTCTCCTTTTGTTTGCTAGTCATCCGAGAGTCCTACAGATAGCACAAGTTGACACTAGCTTAGTGTTGTGGAGGGGAGTCCAAAGTTCAGCAGGTGCCTAACGTCGCCCATGTTTGTTGTTCCTACTTCCGACCACCTCACCAACAAGTAGCATTGTGAAATAACTTGCACATTGTGGTACAGTATCGCCGTGATTACGTGTTGCACCAATCACACCATTCATTTTCAAAGTAGTGGCAACTGCATTCATATACCCCATCTTCCATCACAATATGCAGCCAATAGAGTTTGGGGTTCTCACAGTAGTTTGAGTATCGCTCAAACACAATGCCCTCTCTGGGGTGGCCTAGGACTTGATTGATGATGAAACCGGTCGACCACTTTGAAACTTGCCAAAGATGTTGCGGGTGTAGAAGCCACCATCCTGGCACTTAATGTTATCTCTACATTTTCTCAAAATGAAATGTCGTAGCGCAAATGTTTTTGTACATGAGATTTTTGCGTCAAACAATATATGTTCTCTCTTTTTTCTAGAATGTTATGGATTTTTATAGGCGGTGTGCATCTTGCTATGCAGAAACTGGGATGTAACTCTTATGGTTGGATCACTCATGTAATGCTAGAGTCAATAAAAACTCTTTTTATTAGAAGAAAGTATGCTTGACAAAACATGTTGACATAAAGAGCAAGTACAACCTAAAAGTTTCAACCAACTGATTTAAAAATAGAGCATGGAAGAGATCCACAATAATAATTTCAACGACAAAAATAAAATTTCCTTTGCTCAAAGAGAAAGACTGAGACCGAATGTCTCATCTTATTCATGATGCCATTCATGCATGAGTCTTATTAGCTATGGCAAAACTAAATAAAAGGAGATGAGGCACATGTAGATGGGCATGCCCTACATGTAGAGATCCTCTCCCTGCTTACATATTCATATGACTAGGAAAGAAGCCGACGTTGGCGCCATCGTGGCCACCAGTACTGTGGCCGTTGTAGATCTGGGTGCCAAGGTCCCCTTCGGACCTCACTGTCTCAAGCCAACCCTCTTGTTGCTGCGGCGGCACCTGATACATGGTTGGAGGCCCCATGTCCATGTCATCGGTGATGTATGGTGCCTGCATTTCGTAGACCGGCGGCTGCCCGCTCATTTTTGCGATGCGTTCGCCCAGGCTCTTGAGCATTAACTCCAACTTCCAACCCATGGTTGTGAGCTCCTTGATGTTGCCCGGGAGGCGGCCGCTGACCATGGCCTCATGCAGGAGAAACTTGGTCTCACGGTCCTGGAGCTCGCACCTAGTATTCTGGACATGGTCTCGGAGCTTTGCGACGCGCTGACTAAGGACGCTCTCCTGGTCCATCGTCTTCTTTAGCCGCGCCACATCTGGCATGCTCTTGAACCTATTCAGGATAGCCACCGCCTCAGCATGGGATGGGAACACCTCCGGCACCGTTGCGCCCTCGCCATACACCAACACGCATGCCTTGGCATTGCACAAGGTGGCCACCTCACCAGCCTTCTTCATCAGGTTCTTGCTGCGCTTCTTCAAGGTATTGTGCCGCGCCGAGTCATTGCGGATGTACCGGAGGGCCACCTTCTTGCGAGCCATTGTTGAATGAGGAAAGAATCTGCAAAGGAAGGAAAATTGCTAGTTTGGGTGAGTTGAAAGCAAGGGAGGCAGGGTAGATTTATAGTGGAGGTCTGTGAGGATGAGGAGGCTAGAACCATGCCAATGGAGGATTTGACTGAATTGGAGGCAGGTCTTTATTGTGCCCAACTGTAAATTTGGGGTCTATTTAAAACTTTAAGATCTACTTTCCTAAGAACATAGATTTTTTCAATCAATACAAAATTTCTCTTCGATTGAGCGAGAAAATATATGGAAGGTTTGTCCCTATAGGCGCATATCTTTATTACTAGGATATTCCTATTTTAGCAATATATTGCCAAATTAATTTTTTAGTTTAATTTTATCCAAAGTTGGATGTTTATTTCAAATATAGACCACCCCGTCGACCATCCATTCTTTTGTAACCAAGTTAAGAAAGTATTAATGAGTAATGTATCTAAATTATCCCATAAGGAAAAATCAATTGATCATGCATGTTGCGTGACTAATAGCCAATTTTCCTATATGTGAATTGAATGAGGTTCCATATATCCAGGGTTGACTATCATTGCTCGGTGATCGATTGGTTCGTTGCTCGTATTCGTTAACACATTCAAACATAATATGCAAGCCCGTCCATAAAATTACCTTGTTACATAATTATTTAACAAAATTTAACACACAACTGGAAGGACATATATGTCCCCACGAAAATAATTTGCTACCCATGGTGGTAGCTACACACGGTCCGCATGACCGACACGTGCCATTACCACACATGTCGGATCAGAGGTTACAGACACACTCGTACTCGGCGGTATGGCGCTTCCTATTTAGCACTGCAGGCGCCCGTTACAAGTCATTTTCGCAAACGGGCACCTGCAGCGCACTCCCTCTGCCGCGAGATGGGCCGGCCCATTTAGCGTTTGCTTCATCTCTTTATAAAGTGCAAAAAATGGAGCACCGCGCCGACTCGAACCTGAGACCTATACGTTCACAGCGCACCGTGCTAACAACTACAGCCATCGCTAGCTAATGCATGGTAACTTCTTGCATACTTCTTACTTTTTCTCCAGTTAGCATTTTCTTTTTCTGTTTCTTTTATTTTCTTTTTCTTAAATGCGTGATTGTAAATCGATGAACTTTTTCTTCAAAATCAATGAATGTTTTTTCAAAAATCCATGAACTATTTTCAAATATTGTGAACTTTTTTAAACTTTGATGAACTTTTTTCAAAAATCCATGAACTAATTTTTAAAATTCAATGAACTTTTTTTTTGAAAATCCATGAACTTTTTTCAATTTGGATGAATTTTTTTTAAATTTGATGAACTTTTTCAAAATCGATGAACTTTTTGTTTGAAAATTGATGAACTTTTTTTCAAGTTTGTGAACTTTTCTTGAAAATTGATGAACTTTCTTCGAAATCTATGAACCTTTTAAAAAATGATGAACTTTTATTGAAAATAGATGAACTTTTTTCAAAACTTATGAATTTTTTTTAAAATTGAATATATATTATTAAAAAATGATGAACTTTTTTCAAAATCGATGAACTATATTTCAAAATTGATGAACTTTTCATAAGTTTGTGAAATTTTTTGAAACCATTGAATTTTTTTCCTAATTCATGAAAATTCTTTGAATTCCTGGTTTGTTTTGAGATCCACGAACTTTCAAATTTTCTTCACATTTTTTTTTCAAAAATCACGTTTTTCTAATTTCTATATGCAGTAAATAGCGTGGCTATAGTTACTTCTTATATAGTTTGCGCCCCAATTATTCACTAAAGCTTGTTTGGTCTAGTGGTTGGGCAACACGCACCGGAGGTGGAGGTTGTGGGATCAAATCCTCACGAGAGCTGTTTTTTGCGTTAATTATGAATTTTCCGCTGTGCGGCGTGTAGTGGAATGGGCCACAGCTTTAAAACCGGCCCAACGAAGGAACGTGCAGGCGCCGAGTTACCTAATTGGCCCTGAAGGCGCCGACTAGGGGTTCCCCTCGTACTCACCATATATCCGGGACCTCCTATATGGCGCCGTACGCGCCGGCAGCCACGTGAGCGCGCACCCTCCCCGCTCTCCCGCGCACCCTGACGGGCCGGCCCATGTGCGGGGCGGGGGAGCCCCTTGTATTTTTTTTCTTCTGTTTTCAGCTTGTTTATTTTCTAAAAATAATACGGGATTTCAGAAAAAGTTGCAAAATTGTTGAATTGTTCGTGAGTTCAAAGATTGTTCATGATTTGAAAAATGTTCAGGAAATGATAAATGCTCATGGATTGAAAAAAATATTTGCAATTTATAAAATAATGTTCGGCTATTCAGTTTTTGTACAATTTCAAAAAATGATCATAAATTTCCACGAAAATGTTCACAATATTAAAAAATGTTCGAGAGTTTTTTAAAATGTTCACCAAATTCAGAAATTTCAAAAAATGTTCACGTTTTCCAGAAAATGTACACAATTTCTAGGATTGTTCGTGAATGTAAAAAATGTTCATGATTTAAAAAAATGTTCATGATCTCAAGAAATGTTCATGATTTTGAAAAAGATTTCACTTTTTCAAAAAAATGTATCAACTCAAAAAAAATGTTCGGCAATGCGAAAAATGTTCCACTTACAAAAAATGTTCACAATTTGACAAAAAATGTTCGCAAATTTTGAAACATGGCCAGAAAAAAAGAAATAGGAAAGGATAAAAGAAGAAAAACAGAACTTTAAGTGATTTTCGCAAATTAAAAAAAAAAGAATAAAGAAAAAGAAAAGAGAAAAAGGAACAAAAAAGAGAAAAAGGAAAAGAAAGAAAAAACGAAAGAAAAACAGAAAAACCTGGTTCAGGGAAGGTCCTAGAACCTTTCCAAAACCGGTTGGGGGTGGAACCCCTCAATGGGCCGGCCCATTGAAATAGCAGTGCGCAAGGGGGGTATGCGCTAGGTCGCTTCGCAGCGACCTACGCGCTATATAGGAGCTGCGCATATATCCTCTGTCAGGTTGTGGCAGTGGGGCTTAGGTCAGGTACAGCTGCCACGCGAATTCAGCCCATAAGGCCCGCGATAGAAGTTTTGCAAAATGGGCCGCATTTTCATCTGGACCACGTGGTAAACGGAGGATTTGTGTACAGATAGGCCCATTCACTCACGATAGAATTGAGTCTGGTTTCCTCGTGCATCAAACCCACAACGGACGTGTACCGGGGGGGGGGGGGGGGGGACATGTCTAGCTGTAGGGGAACGCGACAGAAAACGAAAATTTTCGGTATAGCGAGCACGCCCAGGACCACTATGGAGACTGCATACAAGGTTTGATCTGATCCGTACCGACTCGAAGCGCAGCGGAAGAAGAGTCGGTGGAGATCGTTGGTGCAGATCCCCGCAGCTAGGATTTACAACCTCCCAACCGCGAGGATGTACTCCCTCGTCGGACAGCCCTTCGGGAGGCGATCGGACAGTCCCCCGGACGATGTCGCGGACAGCCCTTCGGGAGGACCCTCGAAACTCGAACGGAGACTCGGACAGCCCTTCGGGAGGACACTCGAACAGCCCCTCGGGCAAAAGACCGAAACTACGACCTCTCTATGGGGTTGCACACATACGGTGTCAGCTATCCGGCAGGGCTTCGCCGTCCAGAACTAGTTCCTGCCGGAACCCTAGACAGCCTTTCGGCTCTACGAAACTCTTTTCGTGGGAGGGAGAGAAGAAGCCAGATAATGCATGGCATGTGTATGAGAGCAAGGGATGAAGAGATGGCAGCCCCCATCTCCCCTATTTATAGGAAACCCAAGGGGTAGGGTGGTTTTACAAGAAAACCCAAAATGCACATGGATGAAGTCCTTCCACAAGGACCCAAGTGAGAAATCAAGGGACAAGTGGGGGCTCCAAGGAGGAGCCCCCATGTGGCCGGCCATCTCCTTGTAGGGCCCCCCCAAGGGGGCCTCATCCATCCATGTCACCCCCAAAAATATCTTGGGACAAATCCCAAAAATAATGGCTTTCCAAAAAATAACCATAAAGCTGATTTTCACTATTCACGACGACATTTTTCAGCGTCCGTTCGAACTGAAAATATTTATGTGGGCTTAGAACATTTCCAGTACCCACTAAAATAATTTTCAATGCGTTCTGGAACAATTCCAGTTTAGTGATTTTCATCTGCGAAAAGCATCTGAAGTGGTTCCGGCAGCTCCGGAACATTTCCGGTTTTTCTTCCAGAAAATTCCCAGAAGTTTCCAGAATGATTCTGGCACCCCCCAAGAATTATCAGGCATGTGCCGAAACCATTTTGACTTAATGGTATTCCCTGAAACAACTTTTCAGTTTCACCGAAACTCATCCGGTGTTTTCTCTGCGAAACTTTTCCGCTGTCCGAAACTTTTTCGGTGATTTTCTCTCAGACTCCCTGTCTAGTATTCAGCAGATAGATGACCCTTAAGCGTGTGACCCTATAGGTTCGGTGAAGCATAGACATGATCTGGAACCCCTTCCGATCAATGATCAACATCGGAGCCGTGGACACCCATATTGACCCCTATACCCACACGAATGAATATTCGAGTGAACCTCCAGTTACCGTGAGCTATTCCTGTTGCTTCGCGATATGTCACAAAACACCCGAGGTGAGATTTATTGCACCCCCGTGGATCAACAATTTGTCCACTATGCAAGTTACCTCGTTACCGGTTTTGTTCTCTTTTCTCGTTTCCGTGTTTCGGTATCCCAGTGATCAAATCACAAGTTGTCTGGCCAGACGATGATGGATACCGTTTCACCGAGAGGGCCCGAGTATATCTCTCCATCGTCAGAGGAGCAAATCCCAATCTTGAGCTATCTCGTTACTTGCCATACTTTTCCGTGAACCCGTAAGCCGCCGTAATAGCCACCCAGTTACGGATGACGTTTAACAAACTCCAAAGTTCACGAAGCAAGTATGAAGGAACTCGATACTCTCATGGTCTAAGGAATTATGCAAACATTAACTTCTCTGTGTTATAAACCATTAACTTGTGACGAATGCATCTCATAGCATAACATCAATTTGGGTCAATTCAACACAAGTGTTCTACCAACAATTTGTGCCCTCAAAATTGCCGGCATAGACATGCCCATGATCAGGAAAACAGGATCATCATGCAATACTCGAGCCAGTCATAGAGGCTTGACCAGGAATACATTTTTCCGTTTATTATCCCACACGTGCACATGAGTTTCCCTCCAAGCCTCGTTTTATTGTAGACTCGAGAATCATTGCAGTTATAGCATGGAACATAAACTTTCATTACAAACCAGGAGATACAAAATAACTGATATTACTGCCTCTAGGGCATATCTCCTACACTAGCACGGTTTTTCGTACATCTAGCATGTATGTGCATGAGGTAAAATAATTCTTCAAATAGAAAAGAAGCAAATTATTCTATAAAGGGATGGATCCACGTCTACCATGCTTTTTTTTTGTCCGTCGTCGTGTTCTTTTTTTTGAAACAGCAGTCACACACCGTATAATAAAGAGCAGCGCTCGCCTCGATAGTGATAGTTGTTGGTTTCTTTTGATTTTGATTTAGCGGAAACATCCATTTTCCGCAGATCATAGAAATTAAATTAAAATGTTGCAAATGTTTTTCGACCAGAAGCCCACCTAGAGGGGGGGGGGGGGGGGGGGAGTCCACCTGCCGTACCAATGCACCTAGATCATGGGGCATGTATAGGGGGTGTGTGGGCACATGGTAGCTCCCCTAGAACCACCTTTTTGGCACAAGCTTGTACTCCAATTTTTGGAAGTGCCATATTTTTCTTTCAGATTTTCCGAAGTTACGTATCCCTTGGTAAAACGGTATCTAGACTCAGAAAATAGCATCCATAAACGGCTCCACTGTGCATCCAGAAACAACATCCAAAAATCAATTGATTTCGATATGAGCATTTCAACTCATAGCCCCTAAAATTTTGATTCTAAAATGTTTTATTCCATGGCAGAAGAACAAGGTAGTACGTTGTGAACCCCACCGTGTCATTTTCTTAATCCTTTTTCTAACTCATCGTACATTTTTTGTGACACAAAAATTTGTCGTCAAATATGCACATGCCTAATGACGGCCAAATGCGTCGCCGAAAATCAGGCCAGAACGTCATCAAAGTTGCCGAGGGCGCTGCCCCGGGAGAAAATCAGCTCATGAATGTTTTCCGTCACGGAAAATGATCTTAGGCAGCATTTTCTGTTCAGTCATGAGGATTTTCGTCACAGAAGCACACATTTTGTAGTGAGCACATCGGTGTTGCCTGGCTAGCAAGTCGGCAATGGTTGTGGAACAAGAGGAGAGGAGTCAAGAGGGGCATGGTGCAGGGATTAGTAGAAACGAATGCTCTGGGTTCGAGGGCTCCGAGGTCGTTTGGGATCCACATGTAATAGTGTGTGTAGTTGGTTGAAGGTTCCTGTTTTTTTCTTTTTCTTTTTATTATTTTTCTTTTATGGTTTTCTTCTATTTTCTATATAAAATTTTCATCCAATATTTTAATTCCTGAACATTTATTTAAAATTGCGAACATTTTTAAAAATATGAATATTTTTAAAGTTCAAATGTATGAACTTTAAATCAAATTTGGGATTTTTTTAAAAACCATGAATATTTTTAAAATTCCCGAGCTCCCTAGATTTTGAGTTGCTTGGTGTGTCAAGGGCTGTGGGATCGTTTGGGATCTGCATGTAAGGGTGTGTGTGTCATTGGTTGAGGGTTCCTGTTTTTTTTCTCCAGTTTTCTTCTCTTTTTGATTTTTTATATTTCAATTCATGAAAATTTACTAAAATTTGTGTATGTTTTTTTAAAATATGAATAGTTTTAAAATCCATGAATATGTTTAAAGTTCACTAACATTTTTAAAGTTTGTGAGCTTTATTTCAAATTTACGGATATTTTTGAATTTTTTTAAAAATACATGTTTTTTTAACTTGCAAGATTTTAAAAATCTTAGATTTTTTAAAATCCATGAACATCTTTTCACTTTATGAACTTTTAAAAAATGAAAATGATAGTCAAAGAGCGAGCCGAGGTAGCAAGCGCTAGCTTCATGGGCCGGCCTGTGCGAACATTATAGTAGCAATTTCACGGTTTCAACATGGAATATGAGTTCCCAAGGGGCTCACACAACGACCATCGGCTTACACCGAGGTCATAATATGTAAGGACATCACAGCCACACACCGAACAACTTCACTCTCCTTTCAGAACAAATATCGTCTCTAGCGGCACCCCTAGCACGACATACAAACACAAAAACACTAGCAGGATGTAATTAAAACCCAAGCCACCGCAGATAAAACCAAAACAAAACAATCGAGCGCAACAACCAGCCGGAGAAAAAAAGACCAATTCCATGAGTGAAGAATGGGGGGGCATAGCGCGCATTAGTCTCTATAGTAGATCCTAACCCCGACTTTAGGCTTCGTAACTGATGGGGGAACACCTACGGGGAGGCCCACAGCTACGAAAGGCCAGCCTAAGGCCCATGCCCATGAAGATTACTACCCAGGAAGATAAGTCAAACAAGGGGTGTCTCATGAGCTGCTAAAGTGCCTACCAGGGCCGGCCCTGGCGTATGGCCGGCGGGGCGACGGCCTAGGGCCCAGGCGAGGGAGGGGCCCATGATGTAGTACATATATATACTATAGCCCAGCAAAAAATAGATAAGAAAATTACAAAAGAAAAGAAGCGTGATGGGCTAAGCCCATCAGATAGCTAGCGATCGATTAGCGAAGCGTCACGCGCCACGGCTGCTCCTTTTCCTTCGTCTCGTCGGTTCGTCGACCATGAACCGTCGGCCTGCTCGCTCGGCGCCTCGCCCTCGCCTGAGTCGCCTCGGCCGCCGCTGGTTGTCGCCGCTGCGCGCGCCGCACCCGCACGGCAGTCCGGCAGCTCGGCCATCCGGCATCCGGCAAGGCGGCACCGCGGCAGTCCGCTGTCCGCTACATCATGGGCCATCCGGATTCCGGCAAGTCCGCTGTCTGCTTCATCATTAGGGATATATACATCCGGATTCCGGCAAGTCCGCTGTCCGCTAGACCGCTACTTGGCCGACTGCAAGTCTGCAACGAGGCTCTCCCGTGATCCCGTTGCCGGCCGTGAGGGCACCACAGTAGTCAGTACATTTGAAGTTTTCATCCATGTTCCTGATCCATCCCCCCAAACCCTAATTTGACAATTTCAGTAGTTTATTTTATTCTTTGTTTAGTATGTACGTATTCAACTATCCATCAATGATCCATCCTCCAACTTCAGTATGCACGAATTTTTAAAATTTTAATGTATAATTTTCTAATTCAATCTTTCAAATTTTTGTCATTCTATATACATGTCTAGGGTTCCAATCATCCGACGTATAAATCCCTAATTCTTTGTATCCTCTTTTCTTCATGATTTTAGGACATTAGCCTGCCATGTTTGCCTAAGAAGAGGCAATTGTCGGGTGCTGAAAAAAGGAGAAAAAAAAAGAAAGTGATATGAAAATTCAACCGCTGAAGGGTTCTTTGAATAAGTACTTTACACCTTCAAGCAATTTTGATGTTAGTCAAGAACAATGGCAAGAAACTAATCCCGAGCATGAAAATTGAGATGTTGAGGTCAATGAAGATGGTGCAAGTACATGGGAGCAAATAAATTTTGGTTCTTATTTGAGGTAATCATGTCATGTTAGTTTCATTTTGCTATCTTTTTAGTATTATTTTTGTCGATCGAGTCAGTTAAAATTTGGTTATTATTGTTGTCGATGGAGTCAGTCGAATTATTATAGTCAAATTTTAAAGTAAAGATATGTGGTTGGAAGTTACTCTTAATAAGTTATATATATGTTTATGTATCACGCATACGCATACATATATATGGTCTTAGGACATAGGGGCCCATATCGTCGAGTTCGCCTAGGGCCTCCCGAAACACAGGGCCGGCCCTGGTGCCTACAGCCAGATTCAGTTCCCCAGTCGGGCAAGTGTCCTTAAAGCATCTCTAGCAGACCTCTTATATCCCACCGAACTGTAAAATAACCGTCGGTTTTCAGTTTCGAATGGAAAAAGTAGCCCGAACAGACACGTTATACACCTTCGACCTTTAATTTTTTTAAGGGGTGCGGTGAAAAGCTCCTCCCGATATGCAAAAACACAATTTCCCCATCCGCTTCTACGGTACCCGGGAGAAAACAGTTGACGGGAGCCCAACTGCCACGAAAACATCTCTATCACCCGTCCGTGTCCACCGTCCGTGCCGCTCCGGATGCCGCCCCACCCGTCCGAGCCCCCCGGCAGCTGGCCGCCGCCTAGCTAGCTCCTGGATTGATTCGAGCTAGCTAGACGAAGGAGCTAACTAGCTCCTGGATCGATTCCATCTAGCTACGACCACGGAGGAGCGAGCTAGCTAGCTAGCTCAGCTACACCGACGGACGCTGAGGGCGCTTCATGCGAGCCGTCATGGACACCGGCGACTTCGTATTTGGCCGCTTCGTGCGCTGTCCGTCGGCTTCGTAGGAGCGAGCTAGCTGACCGTGGACACGGGCGAGAGGAAGAAGAAGACGTGGGAAAAAATATAAGCAAATATTCACTTTTACCGTTTAACTTTGAGGAGTCTATTCGGCCGCAACTTAAATCGACCCTTAAAACGTGCTTTCCGCGAACTTCCGTGGTTTAAGGGGTCTGCTAGAGATGCACTTACTCGGTTATCCACTTGCCCAGAAACAGCCGATCTGGCGGCTCGGCCTCGGTCGACGGCCGTGAGGGAAAAAGTGGTGATCGCGATCTGTTCCCTAGCTTTCCTTCCTTCCTCCCTAGCTTGCTATAATCCGACTAGGAGACGGACGGGAACCCCATCGTCATGATTTAATGGAAGGTGCTGCCGCTCTTGCCTTCCTTTACGACCGACTTGGAGTCCGATCGTCGCTCTATCGCCGGATCGATCTCCAATCACTCTCTGTAGTCTGTATATATATGCGTCGTCCGGCCTTGCTCCTGCTGTATCCATCCATCGATCAGGTAGGAAGAAGAACAAGGACGATGAGCGATCTCGACCGCGACTGCGACGGTTTGGACTGCGACTGTGACTGCTGCGACGGCGACTGTGACTGCTGCAACTTCGACTGCAACTGCTGCGACTGCGACTGTGATTTCGGCGGCTGCCTCTCCATGTGCTTCTCCGTCGACGGCAGCCACAGCGGCGGCCACCGCACCCACCACAGCCACAGCGGCGGCCATCGCACCCACCACAGCCACAGCGGCGGCCATCCCACCAGCGACAGCTGCTTCGGCTCCCTCGGCGATTGCCTCTACGACTGCTTCTCGGCATGCTGCCGTGCTCCTCGCCGGCGTCGGCGTGCGAGGGAGCTCGCACGGGGATATCCGGCCGGAGCTGTACAGCATCGTGGCGGCGGGTGGGGAGAACGCCGCACCGCTCCCGCTGGGGGGAGCCGGGGTGGCGGTGCTCGTGAAGAAGAGCGCGGCGGGGTGTGTGTTCCCGCTGGATCTCAATCTGGCGGCCGGGGTCAGGCATCAAACCCTCGGCGGAGCGCACAGGCTGGAGGCCACCTGCCCGCTGGACCTGCCTCCGCCGTACTCCGCGGCGCTGGCGCCGGCGAGGTTCAAGAAGGCCATCAAGTGCACCGTGTAACCAATCAGATAGCCAACGGCAATGCTGGAGGCCACCTGCCCGTCGGAGCCGCTTCCGTCGGCGGCGGCGATGACGGTGACAAGGTTGAAGAAGGTCAAGTGCGTCCTGGTGTGACCAATCATGCATGCATGACTCCAGTTTGTCAGCCGGCCAACGGTGGGGATGGACGGATCGATGCAGCCTCTGCCTCCAACGCGTCGCTACATTAATTACCATTTGCTTAATTAGTTTTCTCCCAGTGATCCACTCTCCCCATTCTTGTTGTTGATTGAGGGCTGCAACATGTTGCACAAGGTTTTTTTTTGCGAGATGTTGCACGAGGTTTATGACAAGACATACAATTTTTTCATGTTTATTAAAACAGTTGATCTCAATAGCAAAAGTATGTGTCGAAATGACCAACATGGCAAATAAAAGAGTGTTTGTCATGCAATCTTGACACACATTTACTCCATGTTCAAAATATCACGCGTGAATGTTCGGGTCTCCAAAAGTTATTAGAATTACGCATAAGTAAGAACATCGGCACCTAGACAAATGAATGTTCAATGGAGAGCTGGCTCCGATTTACCAAACTTAAATTTTTGGTCTGTGTGTACATATTAACAATGGGATCCAGCAGAGAGTCCCCCACTAGAAACCTTTTTGTACAGAAGGGCGCTTGAGGAAATAACAGGGTTGGGATTTGAAGAACTAAATTTTTATGGTGGTGATATACTCCTCAATTCCAGCGGATTTCTGCAATGTTACATAAAAAACACAATTGGGAAGACTGCCTTCATAAGTTATCTTACTTATAAATAACAAAAAAGATGAATGAATCATACATAGGTTCAAACTTTTTTTTCCGAGAAGATATAGGTTCAAACTAACCATGAACGAATAATGAAACTACTGCTTAGTCTTCAGCAAGTGATTTCCAATATTCTGTAAATCATGGCGTGCGAGCTCCTTGGTCAGGATCAGTTAAAGCATTCTGCAGTTCCAACGCAAATGAGATGCGCGTTTTGAAAATTATTGCATGGCCATAACAGGTGACTCGAGGCACATATATACAGGGAATTGGATGCTTATTTATCAATACTGCATAGGTCATCCAACTAATAGGGCAGTAACTTGCAGAAAAAATTGTACAAGGCCCATGTCCTACTCAAATGTCCATACTCAGACTCGCATTTCTTATAGGTAAATGATATAAAGCTGTCGGTCGACGGACGCGTCGCTTTGGCCTCCTCCCGCACTCAGTACGTGTCCGTGTCCCCTGCTCGTCACTCAGGCAGCCAACGGTGGGGATGAATGGATCGATGCAGCCTCTGCCTCCAGCACGTCGCTACATTAATTTGCTCCCAAGTGCTCCACTCTCTCCATGTACCATGTTGCACAAGGTTGTTGACTGAGGCCTGCAACATGTTGTACAAGGTTTATGAGAAGATATACATTTTTTCATGCTGATCTCAATAGCAAAAATAAGTGTCGAAATGACCAACCGTGTGATGACAAATACAAGAGAGCCTGTCATGCAATCTTGCCACACATTTACTCCATGTTCAAATATCACACAGGAATGTTTGCATCTCCAAAAGTTACTAGTATTACACAAAAGTAAGAACATCGGACCTAGACAAATGAGTGTTCAATGGAGAGCTGGCTCCAATTTACCAAACTCAAATTTTAGGTCTGTGTGTACATATTAACAAGGGCGGTGATAGGCACCGGCCGGCTGGCCCAAATTTTGGCCGGCCGGTGCGCTCTAATTAACCCCGCAACATCCGCTATTAGGATGCATGACAGTAGAAAAAGAAAAGTCACCAGGAAAAAAAAACAAGGCCGTTCCTCATCCCTGTGCAGCCCACGTCCGATTTGCTCGTAAAAGACACTGCCGCCACACTCCACGGCAGGCGACGCCCCTCCTCGCTGGACTGGACATCCTCGCATCACGATTTTCGCTTGTTTTTTTTTCCTTTTTTTTTCTTGGTTTTCCAGTTTGTATTTTTTCAGATCTCTTGTTTTGGCTTCCCTTTTTTTAATTGGCTGTAGTGTGCACTATAGCCCCCAGGGTGAAGTACTTGTTAAAGCGAAGCACGGGTACGCTTCGCATGGAGCACATTTCTTTCTTTCGCTCCTATTGCCAGAGCATTGATCCCTCACCGTGCCATGGTGGCATCGTCTTCGTTGTTCAAAAGGCTCAATACCAATCATGCATAAGTATCCAAGAAAGCAAGAAAATCTAGAAACCCCACGAGTAATTTGCAGCATCTATCAATTCAGGATTTGTGTACACTAAATGCTTACACGTTTAACTATATTGGAAAGCAATTTATTTAATTTTAGTGATGATGTATGAATGAGCCCCCTCTCTTGTTCTAGAGTCTTAGATTTCTATTTCTTTTCACTTTTTTCATATTTAGTTGGAACTTTCTGATTTTGTTTCCTCTAATGGTTGCCACACGTGACGATTGTCGATTCATCCAAAATATTTCTTGCAATGATTTGAGGGATGAGAGGCAACATATGCATCATTTCAACTAAAGTTCAACTTGTTTAATTTTGGAGTTCTAAGAACGAACTTGAAATAGACATTAGTTTAATTATGATTATCAAACTACTCTTTTCCTACTTTGTCACGATGCCAATCCGACTCATGTGCATTCGTTTCATTAAAAGACATGAAATGGAAATGAATGTTCCACCAACCATCACTTGTTTGAATAATGTTATGGCCTTTATTGAAGGAAATATGCCCTAGAGGCAATAATAAAGTTGTTATTTTATATTTCCTTATTTCATGATAAATGTTTATTATTCATGCTAGAATTGTATTAACCGGAAACTTGATACATGTGTGGATACATAGACAAAACACCGTGTCCCTAGTAAGCCTCTACTAGACTAGCTCGTTAATCCAAGATGTTTAAGTTTTCTAACCATAGACATGTGTTGTCATTTGATGAACGGGATCACATCATTAGGAGAATGATGTGATGGACAAGACCCATCCGTTAGCTTAGCATATTGATCGTTCAGTTTTCTTGCTATTGCTTTCTTCATGTCATATACATATTCCTTTGACTATGAGATTATGTAGCTCCCGGATACTGGAGGAATACCTTGTGTGCTATCAAATGTCATAACATAATTGGGTGATCATAAAGATGCTCTACAGGTATCTCCGAAGGTGTTTGTTGGGTTGGCATAGATCGAGATTAGGATTTGTCACTCCGAGTATTGGAGAGGTATCTCTGGACCCTCTCGGTAATACACATCATAAGAAGCCTTGCAAGCAAAGTGACTAATGAGTTAGTTGCGGGATGATGTATTACGGAACGAGTAAAGAGACTTGCCGGTAACGAGATTGAACTAGGTATGAAGATACCGATGATCGAATCTCGGGCAAGTAACATACCGATGACAAAGGGAATAGCGTATGTTGTCATTACGGTTCGACCGATAAAGATCTTCGTAGAATATGTAGGAGCCAATATGAGCATCCAGGTTCCGCTATTGGTTAATGACCAGAGAGGTGTCTCGGTCATGTCTACATAGTTCTCGAACCCGTAGGGTCCGCACGCTTAACGTTCGATGACGATTTAGTATTATATGAGTTATGTGTTTTGGTGACCGAATGTTGTTCGGAGTCCCGGATGAGATCACAGACATGACGAGGAGTCTCGAAATGGTCGAGAGGTAAAGATTTATATATAGGACGATAATATTCGGACACCGGAAGTGTTCCGGGGTGTACCGGGTACATATCGGAGTACCGCGGGGGGGGGGGGGGGGGGGGGGGGGGGGGGTTACCGGAACCCCACGAGGGAATAATGGGCCTTATGGGCCATAGGAGGGGAGCACACCAGCCCACAAGGGGTGGCGCACCCCCCCTAAGGATGGAGGCTGAATAGGAGAAGGAGGAGGGGGTTCGCCCCCCCTTTCCTTCCTCCCCCTCTCTTCCCTTTTCCCCCTTCCGGTAATAAGGAAAGGGGGGGGGGGGGGGCGAATTGGACTAGGGGCCCAAGTAGGATTCCTCCTACTTGGGGCGCCCCAAGGCTGTTCCCCTCCCCCTCCCACCTATATGTACATGGGGAGGGGGTGCCTAGAACACACACCAACAATTGTTAGCCGTGTGCGGCGCCCCCCTCCATAGTTTACGCCTCCGTTCATATCTTCGTAGTGCTTAGGCGAAGCCCTGCGCGGATCACTTCACCATCACCGTCACCACGCCGTCGTGCTGACGGAACTCATCTACTTCCTCGACACTTTGCTGGATCAAGAGTTCGAGGGACGTCATCGAGCTGAACGTGTGCAGAACTCGGAGGTGCCGTACGTTCGGTGCTTGATCGGTCGGAACGAGAAGAAGTTCGACTACATCAACTGCGTTGTCAAACGCTTCCGCTTTCGGTCTACGAGGGTACGTAGACACACTCTCCCCCTCTCGTTGCTATCATCTCCTAGATAGATCTTGCGTGAGCGTAGGAATTTTTTTGAAATTGCATGCTACGTTTCCCAACAGTGGCATCATGAGCCAGGTCTATGCGTAGATGATTTGCATGAGTAGAACACAAAGAGTTGTGGGCGGTGATAGTCATACTGCTTACCACCAACGTCTTATTTTGATTCGGCGGCATTGTGGGATGAAGCGGCCCGGACCAACCTTACATGACCACGTTCATGAGACCGGTTCCACCGACAGACATGCAACTAGTTTTGCATAAAGGTGGCTGGCGGGTGTCTGTTTCTCCTACTTTAGTTGAATCAAATTTGACTACGGCCGGTCCTTGTTGAAGGTTAAAACAGCAAACTTGATAAATCACCGTTGTGGTTTTGATGCGTAGGTAAGAACGGTTCTTGCTAGATGCCCGTAGCAGCCACGTAAAACTTGCAACAACAAAGTAGAGGATGTCTAACTTGTTTTTGCAGGGCATGTTGTGATGTGATATGGTCAAGACATGATGTGATATACGTTCTTGTATGAGATGATCATGTTTTGTAAAAGTTATCAGCAACCGGCAGGAGCCTTATGGTTGTCTCTTTATTGTATGAAATGCAAACGCCATGTAATTGCTTTACTTTATCACTATGCGTTAGCGATAGTTGTAGAAGCAATAGTTGGCAAGATGACCATGACGCAATGATGGAGATCAAGGTGTCGAGCTGGTGACGATGGAGATCATGACGGTGCTTTGGAGATGGAGATCAAAAGCACGAGATGATGATGGCCATATCATGTCACATATTTTGATTGCATGTGATGTTTATCTTTTATAAGCATCTTATTTTGCTTAGTACGGCGGTAGCATTATAAGATGATCCCTTAACTAAAATTTCAAGGTATAGGTGTTCTCCCTAAGTATGCACCGTTGCGAAAGTTCGTCGTGTTGAGACACCACGTGATGATCGGGTGTGATAAACTCTACGTTCACATACAACGGGTGCAAGACAGTATTGCACATGCGGAATACTCGGGTTAAAGTTGACGAGCCTGGCATGTACAGACATGGCCTCGGAACACTGGAGACCGAAAGGTCGAACGTGAATTATATAGTAGATATGATCAACATAGAGATGTTCACCATTGATGACTACTCCATCTCATGTGATGATCGGACATGGTTTAGTTGATTTGGATCA
The DNA here is from genome assembly GCA_011799875.1 of Thinopyrum elongatum. NCBI lineage: Eukaryota > Viridiplantae > Streptophyta > Magnoliopsida > Poales > Poaceae > Thinopyrum > Thinopyrum elongatum. Next base: position 35,416,374 of record CM022302.1, on the reverse strand, counting down.
CGTATCATTTAGATGACTTGAGGGATGTCAATCTAAGTGGGAGTTCTTAAGTTATATGATTAATTGAACTTAATTTATCATGAACTTAGTCCTGATAGTTTTTGCATATCTATGTTGTAGATCAATGGCCCATGCTACCGTTCTCTTGAATTTTAATGCGTTCCTAGAGAAAGCTAAGTTGAAAGATGATGGTAGCAACTACACGGACTGGGTCCATAACTTGAGGATTATCCTCATTGCTGCACAGAAGAATTATGTCCTTGATGCACCGCTAGGTGAAAGGCCTGCTGCAGGAGCAGATGCTGATGTTATGAACATCTGGCAAGCTCGATCTGATGACTACTCGATAGTTCAGTGTCCCATGCTTTACGGCTTAGAATCGGGACTTCAAACACGTTTTGAACGTCATGGACCATATGAGATGTTCCAGGAGTTGAAGTTAATATTTCAAGCAAATGCCCGAGTTGAGAGATATGAAGTCTCCAACAAGTTCTATAGCTGCAAGATGGAGGAGAATAGCTCTGTCAGTGAACACATACTCAAAATGTCTGGGTATCATAATCACTTGACTCAGCTGGGAGTTAATCTTCCAGTTGATAGTGTTATTGACAGAGTTCTCCAATCACTGCCACCAAGCTACAAAGGCTTCGTGATGAACTATAATATGCAAGGGATGGATAAGACAATTCCCGAGCTCTTCGCAATGCTCAAAGCTGCGGAGGTAGAAATCAAGAAGGAGCATCAAGTGTTGATGGTTAACAAGACCACTAGTTTCAAGAAAAAGGGTAAAGAAAAGAAGGGGAACTTCAAGAAGAATGGCAAGCAAGTTGCCACTCCCGGGAAGAAGCCCAAATCTGGACCTAAGCCTGAAACTGAGTGCTTCTACTGCAAAGGGACTGGTCACTAGAAGCGGAACTGCCCCAAGTATTTGGCGGATAAGAAGGATGGCGAAGTGAACAAAGGTATATGTGATATACATGTTATTGATGTGTACCTTACTAATGCTCGTAGTAGAGCCTGGGTATTTGATACTGGTTCGGTTGCTCATATTTGTAACTCGAAACAGGGGCTACGGATTAAACGAAGATTGGCTAAGGACGAGGTGATGATGCGCATCGGGAATGGTTCCAAGGTCGATGTGATCGCCGTCGGCACGCTACCTCTACATCTACCTTCGGGATTAGTTTTAGACCTGAATAATTGTTATTTGGTGCCAGCGTTGAGCATGAACATTATATCTGGATCTTGTTTGATGCGAGACGGTTATTCATTTAAATTAGAGAATAATGGTTGTTCTATTTATATGAGTAATATCTTTTATGGTCATGCACCTTTGATGAGTGGTCTATTTTTGTTGAATCTCGATTTTGGTGATACACATATTCATAATATTGATGCCAAAAGATGCAAAGTTGATAATGATAGTGCAACATATTTGTGGCACTTCCGTTTAGGTCATATTGGTGTAAAGCGCATGAAGAAACTCCATGCAGATGGGCTTTTGGAATCACTTGATTATGAATCATTTGATACTTGCGAACCATGCCTCATGGGCAAGATGACTAAAACTCCGTTCTCTGAAACAATGGAGCGAGCCAATGACTTATTGGAAATAATACATACCGATGTATGCAGTCCAATGAGTGTTGAGGCACGTGGCTGGTATCGTTATTTTCTGACCTTCACAGATGATTTGAGCAGCTTTGGGTATATCTACTTAATGAAACACAAGTCTGAAACATTTGAAAAGTTCAAAGAATTTCAGAGTGAAGTGGAGAATCATCGTAACAAGAAAATAAAGTTTCTACGATCTGATCGCGGAGGCGAATATATGAGTTAGGAGTTTGGCCTTCATTTAAAACAATGTGGAATAGTTTCACAACTCACGCCACCTGGAACACCATAGCATAATGGTGTGTCCGAATGTCGTAACCGTACTTTATTAGATATGGTGCGATCTATGATGTCTCTTACCGATTTACCACTATCATTTTGGGGTTATGCATTAGAGACAACTGCATTCACGTTAAATAGGGCATCGTCTAAATCCGATGAGACGACACCGTATGAACTGTGGTTTGGCAAGAAACCTAAGCTGTTGTTTCTTAAAGTTTGGGGTTGCGATGCTTATGTGAAAAAGCTTCAGCCTGATAAGCTCGAACCCAAATCGAAGAAGTGCGTCTTCATAGGATACACAAAAGAAATTGTTGGGTACACCTTCTATCATAGATCCGAAGGCAAGATCTTTGTTGCTAAGAATGGATCCTTTCTAGAGAAGGAGTTTCTCTCGAAAGAAGTGAGTGGGAGGAAAGTAGACCTTGATGAGGTAATTGTACTTTCTCTCGAATTGGAAAGTAGCTCATCACAGAAAACCGTTCCCATGATGCCTACACCAACTAGAGAGGAAGCTAATGATGATGATCATGAAACTTCAGATCAAGTTACTACCGAACCTCGTAGGTCAACCAGAGCACGTTCCGCACCAGAGTGGTACGGTAATCCTGTTTTAGAAGTCATGTTACTAGACCATGACGAACCTACGAACTATGAAGAAGCTATGATGAGCCCAGATTCCGATAAATGGCTTGAGGCCATGAAATCTGAGATAGGATCCATGTATGAGAACAAAGTGTGGACTTTGGTTGACTTGCCCGATGATCGGCGAGCCATAGAGAATAAATGGATCTTCAAGAAGAAGACTGACGCTGATGGTAATGTTACTGTCTACAAAGCTCGACTTGTTGCAAAAGGTTTTCGACAAGTTCAAGGAGTTGACTACGATGAGACTTTCTCACCCGTAGCGATGCTTAAGTCTGTCCGAATTATGTTAGCAATTGCTGTTGGGGAACGTAGCATGCAATTTCAAAAACTTCCTACGCTCATGCAAGATCTATCTAGGAGATGCATAGCAATGAGAGGGGGAGAGTGTGTCCATGTACCCTTGTAGACTGAAAGCGGAAGCGTTAGCTTAACGCGGTTGATGTAGTCGAACGTCTTCTCGATCCAACCGATCAACCACCGAACGTACGGCACCTCCGAGTTCTGCACACGTTCAGCTCGATGACGTCCCTCGAACTCTTGATCCAGCAAAGTGTCGAGGGAGAGTTTCATCAGCACGACGGCGTGGTGACGGTGATGGTGAAGTGATCCGCGCAGGGCTTCGCCTAAGCACTACGATAATATGACCGGAGGAGTAAACGGTGGAGGGGGGCACCGCACACGGCTAAGAACAATTGATGTGTTCTTGAGGTGCCCCCCGCCCCCGTATATAAAGGAGGGAGAGGGGAGGAGGCCGGCCTAGGCGCGCCCCCAAGTGGGGAGGAGTCCTACTAGGACTCCAAGTCCAATTCGGACCCCCCCTTCCTTTTACCGGAGAGGGAAAGGGGGAAGGAGAGGGAGAAGGAGAAGGAAAGGGGGGCGCCGCCCCCTTCCCCACTCCAATTCGGACCCCTTCCAAGTGGGGGGCGCGCCAGCCCCTTGTGGGTTGGTGTGCCTCCCTCCCAAGGCCCATGTGGCCCATAACTTTCCCCGGGGGGTTCCGGTAACCCCCCGGTACTCCGATAAAACCTGGAACACTCCGAAACCATTCCAGTGTCCGAATACTATCGTCCAATATATCAATCTTTACCTCTCGACCATTTCGAGACTCCTCGTCATGTCCGTGATCTCATCCGGGACTCCGAACAATCTTCGGTCACCAAAACACATAACTCATAATACAAATCGTCATCGAACATTAAGCATGCGGACCCTACGGGTTCGAGAACTATGTAGACATGACCGAGACACATCTCCGGTCAATAACCAACATCGGAACCTGGATGCTCATATTGGTTCCTACATATTCTACGAAGATCTTTATCGGTCAAACCGCAATGACAACATACGTTATTCCCTTCGTCATCGGTATGTTACTTGCCCGAGATTCGATCGTCGGTATCTTCATACCTAGTTCAATCTTGTTACCGGCAAGTCTCTTTACTCGTTCCGTAATGCATCATCCCGTAACTAACTCATTAGTCACATTTCTTGCAAGGCTTATCATGATGTACATTACCGAGAGGGCCCAGAGATACCTCTCCGATACTCGGAGTGACAAATCCTAATCTCGATCTATGCCAACCCAACAAACACCTTCGGAGACACCTGTAGAGCATCTTTATAATCACCCAGTTATGTTGTGACGTTTGATAGCACACAAGGTGTTCCTCCGGTATTCGGGAGTTGCATAATCTCATAGTCAAAGGAATATGTATAAGTCATAAAGAAAGCAATAGCAATAAAACTTAACGATCATTATGCTAAGCTAACGGATGGGTCTTGTCCATCACATCATTCTCCTAATGATGTGATCCCGTTCATCAAATGACAATACATGTCTATGGTTAGGAAACTTAACCATCTTTGATTAACGAGCTAGTCTAGTAGAGGCATACTAGGGACACTATGTTTTGTCTATGTATTCACACATGTATCAAGTTTCCGGTTAATTCAATTCTAGCATGAATAATAAAAATTTATCATGATATAAGGAAATATAAAATAACAACTTTATTATTGCCTCTAGGGCATATTTCCTTCAGTCTCCCACTTGCACTAGAGTCAATAATCTAGTTCACATCGCCATGTGATTAACACGAATAGTTCACATCACTATGTGATTAACACCCATAGTTCACGTCGCCATGTGACCAACACCCAAAGGGTTTACTAGAGTCAGTAATCTAGTTCACATCGCCATGTGATTAACACCCAAAGAGTACTAAGGTGTGATCATGTTTTGCTTGTGAAAGAGGTTTAGTCAACGGGTCTGCCACATTCAGATCCGTATGTATTTTGCAAATTTCTATGTCTACAATGCTCTGGATGGAGCTACTCTAGCTAATTGCTCCCACTTTCAATACATATCCAGATTGAGACTCAGAGTCATCTGGATCGGTGTAAAAGCTTGCATCGATGTAACTCTTTACGACGAACTCTTTATTACCTCCATAACCGAGAAATATTTCCTTAGTCCTCTAAGGATAATTTTTGACTGCTGTCCAGTGATCTACTCCTGGATCACTATTGTACCCCCTTGCCAAACTCATGGCAAGGTACACAATAGGTCTGGTATACAGCATGGCATACTTTATAGAACCTATGGCTGAGGCATAGGGAATGACTTTCATTCTCTCTCTATCTTCTGCCGTGGTCGGGTTTTGAGTCTTACTCAACTTCATACCTTACAACTCAGGCAAGAACTTCTTCTTTGACTGATCCATTTTGAACTCCTTCAAAATCTTATCAAGGTATGTACTCATCGAAAGTCTTATCAAGCATCTTGATCTATCTCTATAGATCTTGATGCCCAATATGTAAGTAGCTTCATCGAGGTCTTTCTTTGAAAAACTCCTTTCAAACACTTCTTTATGCTTTCCAGAAAATTCTACATCATTTCCGATCAACAATATGTCATTCACATATACTCATCAGAAAGGCTGTAGTGCTCCCACTCACTTTCTTGTAAATACAGGCTTCACCGCAAGTCTGTATAAAACTATATGCTTTGATCAACTCATCAAAGCGTATATTCCAACTCCGAGATGCTTGCACCAGTCCATAGATGGATTGCTGGAGCTTGCACACTTTGTTAGCAACTTTAGGATTGACAAAACCTTCTGGTTGCATCATATACAACTCTTCTTTAATAAATCCATTAAAGAAATGCAGTTTTGACATCCATTTGCCAGATTTCATAAAATGGGGCAATTGCTAACATGATTCGGACAGACTTAAGCATCAATACGAGTGAGAAAATCTCATCGTAGTCAACACCTTGAACTTGTTGAAAACCTTTTGCGACAATTCGAGCTTTGTAGATAGTAACACTACTATCAGCGTCCGTCTTCCTCTTGAAGATCCATTTATTCTCAATGGCTTGCCGATCATCGGGCAAGTCCACCAAAGTCCACACTTTGTTCTTATATATGGATCCTATCTCAGGTTTCATAGCCTCAAGCCATCTGTCGGAATCTGGGCTCATCACAGCTTCTTCATAGTTCGTAGGTTTGTCATGGTCTAGTAACATGACTTCCAGAATAGGATTACCGTACTACTCTGGTGCGGAACGTGCTCTGGTTGACCTACGAGGTTCGGTAGTAACTTGGTCTGAAGTTTTATGATCATTATCATTAGCTTCCTCTCTAATTGGTGTAGGCATCACGGGAACGGTTTTCTGTGATGAGCTACTTACCAATTCGAGAGAAGGTACAATTACCTCATCAAGTTCTACTTTCCTCCCACTCACTTCTTTCGAGAGAAACTCCTTCTCTAGAAAGGATCCATTCTTAGCAACAAAGATCTTGCCTTCGGATCTATGATAGAAGGTGTACCCAACAGTTTCTTTTGGGTATCCTATGAAGACGCACTTCTCCGATTTGGGTTCGAGCTTATCAGGCTGAAGCTTTTTCACATAAGCATCACAACCCCAAACTTTAAGGAACGACAGCTTAGGTTTCTTGCCAAACCACAGTTCATACGGTTTCGTCTCAACGGATTTAGATGGTGCCCTATTTAACGTGAATGCAGCTGTCTCTAATGCATAACCCCAAAATGATAGTGGTAAATCGGTAAGAGACATCATAGATCGCACCATATCTAATAAAGTACGGTTACGACATTCGGACACACCATTACGCTGTGGTGTTCTAGGTGGTGTGAGTTGTGAAACTATTTCACATTGTTTTAAATGAAGGCCAAACTCGTAACTCAAATATTCGCCTCCGCGATCATATCGAAGAAACTTTATTTTCTTGTTACGATGATTCTCCACTTCACTCTGAAATTCTTTGAACTTTTCAAATGTTTCAGACTTGTGTTTCATTAAGTAGATATACCCATATCTGCTCAAATCATCTGTGAAGGTTAGAAAATAACGATACTCGCCGCGAGCCTCGACACTCATCGGACCGCATACATCGGTATGTAGTATTTCCAATAAGTCTATAGCTCGCTCCATTGTTCCGGAGAACGGAGTCTTAGTCATCTTGCCCATGAGGCATGGTTCGCAAGCATCAAATGATTCATAATCAAGTGATTCCAAAAGTCCATCCACATGGAGTTTCTTTATGCGCTTTATACCAATATGACCTAAACGGCAGTGCCACAAATATGTTGCACTATCATTATCAACTTTCCATCTTTTGGCATCAATATTATGAATATGTGTATCACCACGATCGAGATTAAAAAAAATAGACCACTCTTCAAGGGTGCATGACCATAAAAAATATTACTCATATAAATAGAACAACCATTATTCTCTGATTTAAATGAATAACCGTCTCGCATCAAACAAGATCCAGATATAATGTTCATGCTTAACGCTGGCACCAAATAACAATTATTCAGGTCTGAAACTAATCCCGAAGGTAGATGTAGAGGTAGCATGCCGACGGCGATCACATCGACCTTGGAACCATTCCCGACGCGCATCGTCACCTCGTCCTTAGCCAATCTTCGTTTGATCTGTAGCCCCTGATTCAAGTTGCAAATATGAGCAACAGAACCAGTATCAAATACCCAGGCGCTACTACAAGCATTAGTAAGGTACACATCAATAACATGTATATCAAATATACATTTGTTCACTTTGCCATCCTTTCTTATCCGCCAAATACTTGGGGTAGTTCCACTTCCAGTGACCATTTCCTTTGCAGTAGAAGCACTCAGTTTCAGGCTTGGGTCCAGCTTTGGGTTTCTTCACGGGAGTGGCAACTTGCTTGCCATTCTTCTTGAAGTTCCCTTTCTTTCCCTTGCCCTTTTTCTTGAAACTAGTGGTCTTGTTAACCATCAACACTTGATGCTATTTCTTGATTTCTACCTTCGCCGATTTCAGCATCGCGAAGAGCTTGGGAATCGTTTTTGTCATCCCTTGCATATTATAGTTCATCACGAAGTTCTAGTAACTTGGTGATAGTGACTAGAGAACTCTGGCAATCACTATCTTATCTGGAAGATTAACTCCCACTTGATTCAAGCGATTGTAGTACCCAGACATTCTGAGCACATGCTCACTAGCTGAGCTATTCTCCTCCATTTTGTAGGCAAATTAATTGTCAGAGGTCTCATACCTCTTAACACGGGCATGAGTCTAAAATATCATTTTCAGCTTCTTGGAACATCTCTTATGCTCCATGGCGTTTAAAACATTTTTGAAGTCCCGGTTCTAAGCCGTAAAGCATGGTGCACTAAACTATCAAGTAGTCATCATACCGAGCTTGCAAAACATTCATAACGTCTGCATCTGCTCCTGCAACAGGTTCGTCACCTAGTGGTGCATCAAGGACATAATTCTTCCGTGCAGCAATGAGGATAATCCTCAGATCACGGACCTAGTCCGCATCATTGCTACTATCATCTTTCAACTTAGTTTTCTTTAGGAACATATCAAAAATAAAACAGGGGAGCGATACGCGAGCTATTGATCTACAACATAGATATGCAAATACTATCAGGACTAAGTTCATGATAAATTAAGTTCAATTAATCATATTACTTAAGAACTCCTACTTAGATAGACATCCCTCGAGTCATCTAAATGATCACGTGATCCATATCAACTAAACCATGTCTGATCATCACGTGAGATGGAGTAGTTTTCAATGGTGAACATCTCTATGTTGATCATACCTACTATATGATTCACGTTTGACCTTTCGGTCTCAGTGTTCCGAGGCCATGTCTGTACATGCTAGGCTCGTCAAGTTTAACCCGAGTATTCCGCACGTGCAAAACTGTCTTGCACCCGTTGTATGTGAACGTAGAGCTTATCACACCCGATCATCACGTGGTGTCTCGGCACGACGAACTGTCGCAACGGTGCATACTTAGGGAGAACACTTATACCTTGAAATTTTAGTGAGGGATCATCTTATAATGCTACCGCCGTACTAAGCAAAATAAGATGCATAAAAGATAAACATCACATGCAATCAAAATATGTGACATGATATGGCCATCATCATCTTGTGCCTTTGATCTTCATCTCCAAAGCACCGTTATGATCTCCATCGTCACCGGCTTGACACCTTGATCTTCATCGTAGCGTCATTGTCGTCTTGCCAACTATTGCTTCTACAACTATCGCTAACGCATAGTGATAAAGTAAAGCAATTACATGGCGATTGCATTTCATACAATAAAGCGACAACCATAAGGCTCCTGCCAGTTGCCGATAACTTTTACAAAACATGATCATCTCATACAATAACGTATATCATATCATGTCTTGACCATATCACATCACAACATGCCCTGCAAAAACAAGTTAGACGTCCTCTACTTTGTTGTTGCAAGTTTTACGTGGCTGCTACGGGCTTCTAGTAAGAACCGTTCTTACCTATGCATCAAAACCACAACGATGTTTCGTCAAGTTTGCTGTTTTAACCTTCAACAAGGACCGGCCGTAGTCAAATTCGATTCAACTAAAGTTAGAGAAACAGACACCCGCCAGCCACCTTTATGCAAAACAAGTTGCATGTCTGTCGGTGGAACCGGTCTCATGAACATGGTCATGTAAGGTTGGTCCGGGCTGCTTCATCCAACAATACCGCTGAATCAAAATAAGATGTTGGTGGTAAGCAGTATGACTATCATCGCCCACAACTCTTTGTGTTCTACTCGTGCAAATCATCTATGCATAAACCTGGCTCGGATGCTGTAACACCCCCTTGTAATGACCACAGTGATCAACTGCTAATAATGCCATGTCATCATCATTTGCTTTGCCTAGTCACTTGGGTTAATAATCCAATTCAAATTCAAATCTGAAAATCAAATTAAATTCCAAAGTGCAAATTGAAGTTGATCAAACTCTGCTGGAGAAATGTTATTTAATTAGCAAATAATCCAGTGGTCATGGCAAAATCATAATCATTATTTTTGGAGTTAGCTAAGTGAGTGAAACAACCTGAAACAGCACTCAAAACAGACTATTTACATCTATTAAATTAATATCAAATTCAAATGGAATCCAAATATGTTCAAACCACTTTTTGGTGAGAGCTAATATTGCATCACAATATTGGGACCAACTCCCATAATTTTTCAAAAGTGCACAAGTGGCCTAAACATTTTGAAACAGAAAAGGGATTAAAAGAAAAAAGAAACAGAAAATAGAAAATGTAAAAGCGAGGCACTGTGCACTGGGCCTTAGTGCACAGTGCCCCGACCGCGGCCCACCTGGCCCAGCTCGCTACAGTCGTCGTCCTTCTCCGTCGCCGTGTCGCCTCGTCCATGGACGCGCGCGCTCGCTCCGGTCGCTGCTCGACAGCGCGACGCCGCGGGCGCCGCGAGAGGATAAGGGCAGGCCCGTGCCTTCCCCCTGGTCATTTGCCTCATCCCCACTCGCTCTCCTCTCCCTCCTTCCCTCCAGATCTATATCGCCGAACGCCGTCGCCGCCATGGCCGTGCCCTAAACGCGGCCACCGTCGACCCCGTGCTCCGCTAGAGCGCCCACGAGCTCCGCCACTCTCCGCTGCTTCGTCCTCAACCCTGAGCAGGAGCCCGGAGCCCCTGCAGCCGCTGGACGCCGTCGCCCCCTTCTTCTCTGGCTCCGGCGAGCGTCTCTAATTCCGGTCGCCGGGCTACGCTACTAAGCTTCCAACGGCCACCGTGCGCCTCTCGGTGAGCCTCTCAACCTCCTGTTCCTTCTCGTTGCCCTCCTGCGTAGCCGTAGCTGCCGCGCCATGGACGACCGAACGGAGCTCCGCCGGCATTGGCTTTGCCATCGGAACGGTCGCCGTTGAGCTCGTTCGAGCCCACGGTCGTGCTCGCCGTCGCGTTAGGAGTAGGACTAGCTAGCTGCTGCTGCCTGCCGTGCTTGGAGTCGCCGTCCCCATCTTCCCCCGAACTCCACCGCCGCCAAACCTCGTCGCCGGCCCAGCTCCGGTCATCCCCGGGTCCGGCAAGTGCCCCAGCTGGATGCGCGACATCGCCAGCCTCCCAACGCAAGTAGAATCACGGAGAATAGAGCTCTGTAGCGAGATTCCGGCCAACTCCGGCGACCAACCGCCGCGGGAATGGCTCGCCGGAGTTGCTCCGGTGGCCGCCGGCGTGGTCGGCCCGGGGCCACCCCTTGGGTCCCAGACCCGTGGGTCCCAGGGGCCCGGCCGGCCAGTTGACCAGTCAGCCTTGCTGACTGGACCGGCCCAGCCGCTGGCAGGCGGGCCCCACCTCCCTGATTAATTAATTAAAACATTTCAGAAATAAAAATAAACTAATTAACCTAATGTCTCACTGACATGTGGGGTCCACCCCCTAATTAACCCTGGTAATTAAATTAATCCACTGATTAGCCTAAACAGAGGCTGACATGTGGGTCCCACTGGACCCACATGTCATATTTGACTTAGTCAGCCGACTGTTGACTTGCTGACGTCAGCAGCACGCCATGCTGATGTCATAATTCATTTTCTGTAAATAAAAATTAATTCCAGAAATTTAAATAATCTTTAAAAATTAATAACTTTTAAACCGTAGCTCGGATCGAAAAAGTTAAAACATGAAAGTTGCTCAGAATGACGAGACGAGTCTGATCGTGCCATCTGTTTCTCCATCGGAACCTCCTACGTAGAAGAACTCGTAACTCCGGACCCGAATCCGACAGATGAATAGTGCACACACGTCGGATATTAAATCCCAGAATAATTCTAAAAATAACTAAAATGACTTAGATGCATATTTAGGCAACCCTGCACTGCATCATAGCATCACACGCACCGTATTGCATTTGTTTGCATTATGTTTACCTGTTTCTTCCCCCTCTTCTCTCTCGATTAGACCCCGACGTTGACGTAGCTCCCGAGGCAGACGCAGCTCAGGAGTACGACTACGTCCCCGACGACACCACAGGCGACCTTGCCCTTGCCCCAGAGCAAACAGGCAAGCACCCCCATTTTGAGCATGCCTATATCGCCTATTCTCTTCTCTCTTATGCTTGCATTAGAACTGCTACTGCTACTGTTTTCCTATATCTGCTGCATAGCCTGATTATTGTACCCTGCTTTGTTACCTTACCGGTTATCCTAGACTGCTTAGTATAAGGTGGGTAGAGACACGACCGAGACCCCCACTTGATCCCGACTGCCCTGCTGGACATCAGAAGACCCGATCATCGGGATTGAAAACCAGACCATGGCACCGCACATCACTTCCCCTTAGTTGCCGACACTGCTGGGTTACCATCGAGTGCCGAGGGTGATACCTCGTCAGCACTTCTGATGTTAACCTTGTAGGTTAGTTACTCGGTCGTGGTAAGCGAGGGTGATTCCTTCTACACCACCCCCGATAACGACGTCGTCGCGCAACTCCTCAAGGTGGACCTCGAGGGTGATTCCTCCTTCGTTCACCTTGATAATAACATCGAGCGGGAATTCCATCGAGGGTGATTCCTCAGGGTTCCCTTCGGTGTCAGACACACAGTTACCTTGGATATTATGACTTGCACTAAACTATGATACTAAAGACGGGTCGGCCCTAAGGGGTACCCGCGCGAGCTTAACGCGAAGTGATGTGGAGTCAGGTTGACCTGGATGGTGCCCGCGAGATAACTACGAGGCGTGGCCGGGCATTCTTAGCCCTTGCCGCAAGTCCTCGAGACGGGGCGACGGGGTCACATCGATCGTGAGTCTCTGCTCGTTTCCGCGCGCTCCTAATCCACTACGGTTTGGATATTTGATCCGAGGGGCCTCTGGCCCGATAGCACTAACCATCACGTGGGCATAGTATGGGCGTTCTGCGTCGTACACATCAGCCGAAGCTTGTTTGACGTCAGTAAGGAGCGGCGCACGCCGAGTTGGACTGGTAACGCAACCGCGCTTGTATAAGGGGTTGCTAGGTCTGCTCTCGGTGGCCCCGTAACGTGCAGGAGTTCCCGGGGCGATGGCCCAAGACCCCTGGGGGCATAGGTTTAGTCCGGCGTGCTGACCTCTCTTATAAGTCTAGGTCGGGTTGCGGCGTGTTGCTTAGCCGAGGCCGGGCTTGACCCAAAAAAGTGTGTCCGGCCAGAGTTAAGTGAGCGTGGTGGGTAAGTTGGTGCACCCCTGCAGGGAAGAAACTTCTATCGATAGCCTGTCCTACGGTAACGGACACTCGGAGTTGTATCCCGATCGGTACAACTAGAACATGTGGTGAGAACTGGATAGTACGGCTCTGGGATTGCTTTCTCGCAGGGAGTCGAGAAAGGATCTCAGGTCGAGGTTGATGATATTACTACTACTACTTTACATTATGTTCATATGCTCTCTCCTGATGCTGCAAGACTGTCGAAGATTGTTGAAGATGCTAGTCTTCGATAGGACTAGGCTTCCCCCCTCTACTCTGGCATTTCTGCAGCCCAGTCCACATTTACAGCCATTCCTTTGACAATGATGCATATGTAGTGTAGATCCTTGCTTGCTGAGTACTTCGGATGAGTACTCACGTTTGCTTTATTTTCTTTTTCCCCATTTCCCATTTGATGCCACCAGACGACGGAGCCCCTGAGCCAGAAGTCCCAGCCGACGACCAGTACTACTACCCGCCTGGCGAGTACTACTACTACGAGGAGCCGTTCGACGACCAGGAGTAGGATCGGAGGGTCCAGGGCAGGAGGCCTACGCCTTTCGATCGTAGTATTTTATTTTACCCCGCCTCTGTGAAGGCTTATTTCTTTCTCTGTAATATATCTGTACCCAGATATCTAATGCTTCCGCTGACGCTTGTATGCCATCGAGCTATGTATTCGAGCCCTCGAGGCCCTGGCTTGTAATATAAAGCTTGTATGATTTTATTTATGTTTTAGAGTTTTGTTGTGATATCTTCAAGTGAGTCCTTAGGCTTGATCGTGCGCATTTGCGTGTATGATTAGTGCACGATTAAGCCGGGGTCGTCACAGATGCCACCGTTGGGGAACGTAGCATGCAATTTCAAAAATTTCCTACGCTCACGCAAGATCTATCTAGGAGATGCATAGCAACGAGAGGGGGAGAGTGTGTCCACGTACCCTCGTAGACTGCAAGCGGAAGCGTTAGCTTAACGCGGTTGATGTAGTCGAACGTCTTCTCGATCCAACCGATCAAGCACCGAACGTACGGCACCTCCGAGTTCTGCACACGTTTAGCTCGACGACGTCCCTTGAACTCTTGATCCAGCAAAGTGTCGAGGGAGAGTTTCGTCAGCACGACGGCGTGGTGACGGTGATGGTGAAGTGATCCGCGCAGGGCTTCGCCTAAGCACTACGACAATATGACCGGAGGAGTAAACGGTGGAGGGGGGCACCGCACACGGCTAAGAACAATTAATGTGTTCTTGAGGTGCCCCCCTCCCCCGTATATAAAGGAGGGAGAGGGGAGGAGGCCGGCCTAGGCGCGCCCCCAAGTGGGGAGGAGTCCTACTAGGACTCCAAGTCCAATTCGGACCCCCCCTTCCTTTTACCGGAGAGGGAAAGGGGGAAGGAGACGGAGAAGGAGAAGGAAAGGGGGGCGCCGCCCCCTTCCCCACTCCAATTCGGACCCCTTCCAAGTGGGGGGCGCGCCAGCCCCTTGTGGGCTAGTGTGCCTCCCTCCCAAGGCCCATGTGGCCCATAACTTTCCCCGGGGGGTTCCGGTAACCCCCGGTACTCCGATAAATACACGGAACACTCCGAAACCATTCTGGTGTCGGAATACTATCATCCAATATATCAATCTTTACCTCTCGACCATTTCGAGACTCCTCGTCACGTCCGTGATTGCATCCGGGACTCCGAACAAGCTTCGGTCACCAAAACACATAACTCATAATACAAATCGTCATCGAACGTTAAGCGTGCGGACCCTACGGGTTCGAGAACTATGTAGACATGACCGAGACACATCTCCGGTCAATAACCAACAGCGGAACCTAGATGCTCATATTGGTTCCTACATATTCTACGAAGATCTTTATCGGTCAAACCGCAATGACAACATACGTTATTCCCTTCGTCATCGGTATGTTACTTGCCCGAGATTCGATCGTCGGTATCTTCATACCTAGTTCAATCTTGTTACCGGCAAGTCTCTTTACTCGTTCCGTAATGCATCATCCCGTAACTAACTCATTAGTCACATTGCTTGCAAGGCTTATCATGATGTGCACTACCGAGAGGGCCCAGAGATACCTCTCCGATACTCGGAGTGACAAATCCTAATCTCGATCTATGCCAACCCAACAAACACCTTTGGAGACACCTGTAGAGCATCTTTATAATCACCCAGTTACGTTGTGACATTTGATAGCACACAAGGTGTTCCTCCGGTATTCGGGAGTTGCATAATCTCACAGTCAAAGGAATATGTATAAGTCATGAAGAAAGCAATAGCAATAAAACTTAACGATCATTATGCTAAGCTAACGGATGGGTCTTGTCCATCACATCATTCTCCTAATGATGTGATCCCGTTCATCAAATGACAACACATGCCTACGGTTAGAAAACTTAACCATCTTTGATTAACGAGCTAGTTTATTAGAGTCTTACTAGGGACACTATGTTTTGTCTATGTATTCACACATGTATCAAGTTTCCGGTTAATACAATTCTAGCATGAATAATAAACATTTATCATGATATAAGGAAATATAAAATAACAACTTTATTATTTTCTCTAGGGCATATTTCCTTCAATTGCCGCATTTTATGATTATGAAATCTGGCAAATGGACATCAAAACTGCATTCCTTAATGGATTTCTTAAAGAAGAGTTGTATATGATGCAACCAGAAGGTTTTATCGATCCTAAAGGTGCTAACAAAGTGTGCAAGCTCTAGCGATCCATCTATGGACTGGTGCAAGCATCTCGGAGTTGGAATATACGCTTTGATGAGGTGATCAAAGCATATGGTTTTATACAGACTTTCGGAGAAGCCTGTATTTACAAGAAAGTGAGTGGGAGCTCTGTAGCATTTCTAATATTATATGTGGATGACATATTGTTGATTGGAAATGATGTAGAATTTCTGGATAGCATGAAAGGATACTTGAATAAAAGTTTTTCAATGAAAGACCTCGGTGAAGCTGCTTATATATTGGGCATCAAGATCTATAGAGATAGATCAAGACGCTTAATAGGACTTTCACAAAGCACATACCTTGATAAAGTTTTGAAGAAGTTCAAAATGGATCAGTCAAAGAAAGGGTTCTTGCCTGTGTTACAAGGTGTGAAGTTGAGTTAGACTCAATGCCCGACCACTGCAGAAGATAGAGAGAAAATGAAAGTCATTCCCTATGCCTCAGCCATAGGTTCTATCATGTATGCTATGCTGTGTACCAGACCTGATGTGTGCCATGCTATAAGTCTAGCAGGGAGGTACCAAAGTAATCCAGGAGTGGATCACTGGACAGCGGTTAAGAACATCCTGAAGTACTTGAAAAGGACTAAGGATATGTTTCTTGTTTATGGAGGTGACAAAGAGCTCGTCGTAAATGGTTACGTCAATGCTAGTTTTGACACTGATCCGGATGACTCTAAGTCACAAACCGGATACATATTTATATTGAATGGTGGAGCTGTCAGTTGGTGCAGTTCCAAGCAAAGCGTCGTGCCGGGATCTACGTGTGAACTGGAGTACATAGCTGCTTCGGAAGCATCGAATGAAGGAGTCTGGATGAAGGAGTTCATATCCGATCTAGGTGTAATACCTAGTGCATCGGGTCCAATGAAAATCTTTTGTGACAATACTGGAGCAATTGCCTTGGCGAAGGAATCCAGATTTCACAAAAGAACCAAACACATCAAGAGACGCTTCAACTCCATCCGTGATCAAGTCAAGGAGGGAGACATAGAGATTTGCAAAATACATACGGATCTGAATTTGGCAGACCCGTTGACTAAGCCTCTTCCACGAGCAAAACATGATCAGCACAAAGACTCCATGGGTGTTAGAATCATTACAATGTAATCTAGATTATTGACTCTAGTGCAAGTGGGAGACTGAAGGAAATATGCCCTAGAGGCAATAATAAAGTTGTTATTTTATATTTCCTTATTTCATGATAAATGTTTATTATTCATGCTAGAATTGTATTAACCGGAAACTTGATACATGTGTGGATACATAGACAAAACACCGTGTCCCTAGTAAGCCTCTACTAGACTAGCTCGTTAATCAAAGATGGTTAAGTTTCCTAACCATAGACATGTGTTGTCATTTGATGAACGGGATCACATCATTAGGAGAATGATGTGATGGACAAGACCCATCCGTTAGCTTAGCATATTGATCGTTCAGTTTTATTGCTATTGCTTTCTTCATGTCATATACATATTCTTTTGACTATGAGATTATGCAGCTCCCGGATACCGGAGGAATACCTTGTGTGCTATCAAATGTCACAACGTAACTGGGTGATCATAAAGATGCTCTACAGGTATCTCTGAAGGTGTTTGTTGGGTTGGCATAGATCGAGATTAGGATTTGTCACTCCGAGTATCGGAGAGGTATCTCTGGGCCCTCTCGGTAATACACATCATAAGAAGCCTTGCAAGCAAAGTGACTAATGAGTTAGTTGCGGGATGATGTATTACGGAACGAGTAAAGAGACTTGCCGGTAACGAGATTGAACTAGGTATGAAGATACCGACGATCGAATCTCGGGCAAGTAACATACCGATGACAAAGGGAATAACGTATGTTGTCATTACGGTTGGACCGATAAAGATCTTCGTAGAATATGTAGGAGCCAATATGAGCATCCATGTTCCACTATTGGTTATTGACCGGAGAGGTGTCTCGGTCATGTCTACATAGTTCTCGAACCCGTAGGGTCCGCACGCTTAACGTTCGTTGACGATTTTGTATTATATGAGTTATGTGTTTTGGTGACCGAATGTTGTTCGGAGTCCCGGATGAGATCACGGACATGACGAGGAGTCTCGAAATGGTCGAGAGGTAAAGATTTATATATAGGACGATAATATTCGGACACCAGAAGTGTTCCGGGGTGTACCGGGTACATATCGGAGTACCGTGGGGGTTACTGGAACCCCCCGGGGGAATAATGGGCCTTATGGGCCATAGGAGGGGAGCACACCAGCCCACAAGGGGTGGCGAGCCCCCCCTAAGGAAGGAGGCCGAATAGGAGAAGGAGGAGGGGGTTCCCCCCCTTTCCTTCCTCCCCCCTCTCTTCCCTTTCCCCCTTCCGGTAATAAGGAAAAGGGGGGGCCGAATTGGACTAGGGGCCCAAGTAGGATTCCTCCTACTTGGGGCGCCCCAAGGCTGTTCCCCTCCCCCTCCCACCTATATATACGTGGGGAGGGGGCGCCTAGAACACACACCAACAATTGTTAGCCGTGTGCGGCGCCCCCCTCCACAGTTTACGCCTCCGGTCATATCTTCGTAGTGCTTAGGCGAAGCCCTGCACGGATCACTTCACCATCACCGTCACCACGCCGTCGTGCTGACGGAACTCATCTACTTCCTCGACACTTTGCTGGATCAAGAGTTCGAGGGACGTTATCGAGCTGAAGGTGTGCAGAACTCGGAGGTGCCGTACTTTCCGTGCTTGATCGGTCGGAACGAGAAGAAGTTCGACTACATCAACTGCGTTGTCAAATGCTTCCGCTTTCGGTCTACGAGGGTACGTAGACACACTCTCCCCCTCTCGTTGCTATCATCTCCTAGATAGATCTTGCGTGAGCGTAGGATTTTTTTTGAAATTGCATGCTACGTTTCCCACATTTATATACTACTCTATGATCACATGAATGGATAGCAAGCTCGGTCTTCTCACTTTACTTCTACATAATTGTAACATCCCTAGCCTCACACCACAGTGATCACCCTCTGATCATGCCAAGTCACCATGATTATCTATGCTTGATCATCATTGCATCATATCTCATTTCAAATTCCAATGCAAATTGCAATTCAAATTTAAAGTGAAAAATAAAAGTTGTTCAAATCAGAAACTAAAATGTTCATTAATTAGAAAATAATCCATAACTATTTATGTTGAGAAAAACAACATCACCTAAAACCCCTAGATGAGTCTAACCTCCTAAAACAGTACTAATACAACATTTTTAATTGCTAAATGATTTAATTAAAAAAACCAAATGAATTCAAAAATTACCCCAACCAATTTCTGGCAGTACTAGATATTGCCTAGTATTTGATTTGACCAATCACCTATTTTACAAAAGCCAAATTGTAGCCAAACATTTTACCAAACAGAAATAAAACCAGAAAACAGAAAATTAAAATAAGAAAAGGCCTACTCTACTGTGGCGCTGGGCTCTAGTGCATAGTAGCGCACGGCCCAGCCCACCTCACCTTTTCTCTCACCTCCCGTCGCCGTGTCGCCGTTCCGGTGGCCGAGCGCGCCTCCTCCGGTCGCTGCTCGCCACCGCGATGAGGCAGGTGGCTGGAGAGCCTTATCCCTCCCCCTGGATGCCGCCCTCACTTCTCCCCCTCTCCCTCGCCCGCTCGCCCCTTCTCTCTCTCTGCCGAGCGCCACCGTCGCCGCGTCTCCGTCGTAGCCATGGCCACCGACGTCCCTGCGGGTCACCACCGTGCCTGGGAGGAGCGCCGTGCTCGACCACGTCGCCTGGCGCCCTCCGGTGGAGACGGGGAGCACCGCAGGCTACAGATCGAGCCATCCCCTTCCGCCTCGGCCGCCAGCGAGCTTCTCCGACTCCGGCCTCCTCTTCTGCTCCTAAACCGTCGCCGGGCCACCGTGTGCCTCCCTTGTGAGCTCCTCTTCCTTCTCCATCTCTCTGACCTCTCTCGCGCGCCTCCTAGCTATCTCCTCCACCGTGACCGAATGCGACGCCGCGCGAGCTCGTCG
Organism: Thinopyrum elongatum; assembly: GCA_011799875.1. Taxonomy (NCBI): domain Eukaryota; kingdom Viridiplantae; phylum Streptophyta; class Magnoliopsida; order Poales; family Poaceae; genus Thinopyrum; species Thinopyrum elongatum. The sequence goes on along the minus strand of CM022302.1, from coordinate 35,396,543 downwards.
CCGGCGTGCCTCCGGTGACCAAAAGGTCACGGATCCGTGTCCACCATCTTCGCACACGCGCGTAGAGCACGCCTGCCTTTTTAGTTCGGGTTGTAGCGTGCCGCTTTGCCATTTCCACCGTCGCCCGAAGCCGCGCCGCCGCAGACCTCGTCGCCGGCGCCGAATCCGGCCAAGTCTGGCCGCTCCTTCACCACCATTCGACGCAGCATCGTCTGCTCATTCGAACGCACCCAACCCCGAGCCGAATGGCCAACGGACGGCGAAATCCAATGAGGGCCGAGGCCCTCCGCCGCGTTTTGGCGTCGCCGCCGGCGAGCCACCGACCACCGCCGACGTGGCACACCTGGGGCCACCCCTGGGTCACTGCCAGTGGGCCCCCTGGCCCTAGTTGACCATGTTGACCGTGGTCAACTATGTTGACTGGGCGCCTGTGTCACTGACATGCGGGCCCCACTGCCTTAAACATTTTTATAAATAAATAAAACTGTTAATTAAAATTTGTTAACTAATTAGTAGTTAGTAGTCACGGACAGCCCGGGCCCAGTAGCTAATTAACCTCAGATTAGTTTAAAATGAACTCTGTTAATTAACAGAGGCTGACAGGTGGGCCCCACTGGTCAGGTTTGACCTGGTTAGCGCGGCCGTTGACTGCTGACGTCATCCCCACGCAATGCTGACATCATAAATCATTTCTGTTAATAAAAATGAATTTAGAAAATGCTTTAATCTTCAAAAATTCATAATAATTAAATTGTAGCTCAGATCGAAAAACTTAATACATGAAAGTTGCTCAGAACGACGAGACGAATTTGATTATGTCGTCTGTTTCTATGTCGGAACCCTCTACGTAGTTGAACCCGCAACTTTCCTTCCGTTTCCGGTAGATGAATAGTGCATATACACCAGTTAATAAATTCCACTTTAATCCTAAAATAATTAAAATGACTTAGACAAATCTTTAGGCAACCCTGCACTGCACCGTAGGCATGACTTAGACAATGGATTTTAGTACTCCCTCCATTCCGAATTGTAATGGATATAAGTTTTTGGCTAGGATTCTGAATTGCAGTGTGCATTTGCAGCCACATTCATGTTTGGACGAAAGCGACCCTGTATATAGTATCTCATTTCCTTAGCGGTCTACGCATATGCTTAGAGCTAAACCTGGCCATGGTTGGCCTGGCCCGGCCCGAAGCCTGACGTCTAAGCGGGGCTTGGACCTTACTTTTCGGCCCGCAGCCCGGCCCAAAGCCCGTGAAAATCTTGGCAAAACATGATTTTAGTTCTTTTAAATAAATATATGTTTTGTATTATAGTATTAATCCCTTAAAATAGCTATAATATTATTTTAAAACCTGAAAATAGGCATTTTTTTGGGCTACGGGCCAGCCCGAGTCGGGCTGGGCTTGTGATTATGAGGTCGGGCTTTTTGAAATTTGGCCTGGCCCAAAAATGCCCAGGTCTACTTAGGACTGGCTGTTGCAGCGGGGCTGTTTTGGTCCATAATACAATATTCAAAATCTATGCACACCATGAACGAAGGGAGTAGTGCTGGAAATAATTTTCAAATGAAAGAAAAATAATAATTGTACTCTAAATTTACTCATTGAGATATATCAAGTTTTGTATGTTATCCTCTTACAAAAGAGTAACTTGTATAAATCACATGTACCAATAGTTTGTGTCTTTGTGACACTACTAACAAAATTCCCTCAATTCAAAAGTCTACATAGAAAATATTGGATATCCATTAGCATACGTGTTGTTGAACAGTAGAATTTGAATCCATTTGCATAAAATGATTTTCTAAACATGGGAAAGGAGAAGAAAGCAAATCAAATAAAAGAAAAGAAAGAAAGAAAAGAAAAAAAGAGAAGAAATGGGAAAAAGAGAAGAAAGAAAATAAAATAGAAGAAAACAAAGGAAAGAAAGGAAGGAAAAGAAAAGAAACAGGTTTGTCCAGTGCTCTGTCTTTTTTTTAGGAATGCAGTGCTCTATGTTGGGCGTTCGTCAAACATTTTGAGCATCTAGAAAAGAAACTAAAAGTCTTTGGTGAGTGTTTGTTAATCGACACTTGCCAAAATACGGTTCACCACTACAACGTTGTCACTTGCGGTGGTTAGGGACACATGTCACTGGGTTTGCCAAGTGCCCTGTGCAGCTTTTCTACTACTTACTGATGCTTCAAGATATGCTACTATTTGCAACCACATTACATGCATTTAAATCTCGATAATGTACTTGACACATGATATCACATTTTATTTGGTGTGTGCTTAGAAAATGAAAATCCACAGAGCTGAATTTGATCTATAAGGGTCTACATATAAAAAAGACTAACTATGGTGCACGATATTGTAATTTTTTGCATATTACATACACTTCTCCTTTCGTTTGCTAGTCATCCAAGAGTCTTGCAGATAGCACAAGTTGGGACTAGCTTAGTATTGTGGAGGGGAGTCCAAAGTTCAGCAGGTGCCTAACGTCGCCCATGTTTGTTGTTGCTGCTTCCGACACCTCTCAAGCAAGTACCATTGTGGAATAACTTACTCATTGAGGTACAATATCGCCTTGATTACGTGTGCACAAATCACACCATTCATTTTCAAAGTAGTGGCAGTTGCATTCATATACCCCATCTTCCATCACAATATGCAGCCAATAGAGTTTGGGGGTTCTGGTAGTAGTTTGAGTATAGCTCGAACACAATGCCCTCTCTGGGGTGGCTTAGGACTTGATTGATGATGAAACTGGCCGCCACTTTGAAACTTGCCAAAGATGTTGCGGGTGTAGAAGCCACCATCCTGGCGCTTAATGTTGTCTCTACATTTTCTCAAAATGAAATGTCGTAGTGCAAATGTTTTAGTACATGAGATTTTTGCGTCAAACAATATATGTGCTCTCTTTTTCTAGAATGTTAAGGATTTTTATAGGGTGTGCATCCTGCTATGCAGAAAGTGGGATGTAACTCTAATGGTTGGATCGCTCATGCAATGCTAGAGTCAATAAAAACTCGTTTTATTAGAAAAAAAAAGTATGCTTGACAAAACATGTTGACATAAAGAGCAAGTACAACCTAAAAGTTTCAACCAACTGATAAAAAAATAGAGCATGGAAGAGATCCACAATAACAATTTCAACAACAAAAATAAAATTTCCTTTGCTCAAAGAGAAAGACTGAGACCGAATTTCTCATCTTATTCATGATGCCATCCACGCATGAGTCTTATTAGCCATGTCCCTATAGGCGCATATCTTTATTACTAGGATATTCCTATTTAGCAATATATTGCCAAATTAATTTTTTAGTTTAATTTTATCCAAAGTTGGATGTTTATTCCAAATATAGACCACCCCATCGACCATCCATTCTTTTGTAACCAAATTAAGAAAGTATTAATGAGCAATGTATCTAAATTATCCCATAATGAAAAACCAATTGATCATGCATGTTGGGTGACTAATAGCCAATTTTCCTATATGTGAATTGAATGAGGTTCTATATATCCGGGGTTGACTATCATTGCTCGCTGATCAAGTGGTTCGTTGCTCATATTCGTTAACACATTCAAACATAATATGCAAGCCTGCCCATACAATTACCTTGTTACATAATTAGATAACGAAATTTAACACACAACTGGAAGGATATATATGTCCCCAAGTTGATTTTGATGTTAACGAGAACATGATTACTGATCTAACCATGTGCATGAGTTCTTCACAGTGTTTAGCACATTTTATGAAAATCACTCATGGGCAGAGAAGGAGAAAACTAAAGGTCAACAAGAACTCCATACTATACCGTGAGATACATACTAAACGTACCTATAGTTTTTGTATCTTGCATGCTATATTCATGTAATTTATAGATAGTTTTTTCTATCATTTTCCATACTAACCTATTCATTAAGTACCATAGTGATAGTTGTTGTTTTCTATTGTTTTTGGTTTACCGGAAACATGCATTTTCTGCAGATCAGAAAAATTAAGTTAAAATGTTGCAAACGTTTTTCGACTAGAAGCCCACCTAGGAGAAGGGGGGGGGGGGGGGGGGGGGGGGGGGGGGGGGGGCACATGCCGTACCAACACACCTAGATCATGGGGCATGTGTAAGAGGTGTGTGGGCACATGGTAGCTCCCCTAGAACCACCTTTTTGGCGCAAGCTTGTACTCCCATTTTTTGAAGTGCCATATCGAAGTTACGGATCCCCTGCTAAAACGGTATCTAGACTCAGAAAATAGCATCTAGAAACGGCTCCACCGTGCATCCAGAAACAACATCCAAAATCAATTTATTTTGATACGAGCATTTCAACTCATAGCCCCTAATTTCTTTTGATTCTAATATGTTTTCGTCCATGGCAGGAAAACCAGGTAGTACGTTGTGAACCCCACCGTGTCATTTTCTTAATCCTTTTTCTAACTCGCCGTACATTTTCCGTGGCACAAAAAATCATCGTCAAATATGCACATGCCTAATGACGGCCAAATGCGTCGCCCAAAATCAGGTCAGAGTGTCACCAAAGTTGCCGAGGGCGCTGCCCCGGGAGAAAATCAGCTCATGACTATTTTCCATCACGGAAAATGATCTTAGGCGGCGTTTTCTGTTCAGTCATGAGGATTTTCGTCACAGAAGCACACATTTTGTAGTGAGCACATCGGTGATTGCCTGGCTAGCAAGTCGGCAATGGTTGTGGAGCAAGAGGAGAGGAGTCAAGAGGGGCAGGGTGCAGGGATGAGTAGAAACGAATGCTCTGGGTTCGAGGGCTCTGGGGTCGTTTGGGCTCCACATGTAATAGTGCGTGTAGTTGGTTGAGGGTTCCTGTTTTTTTTCTTCTTTTTATTGTTTTTATTTTTTGGTTTTCTTCTATTTTATATGTAAAATTTTCATTCTATATTTTAATTCATGAAAATTTATTAAAAATTGTGAACATTTAAAGAATATATGAATATTTTAAAATCCGTGAATATTTTTAAAGTTCAAATTTATGAACTTTAAATCAAATTTGTGATTTTTTCGAAATCCATGAATATTTTTAAAATTCCTGAGCTCCCTAGATTTTGAGTCGCTTGGTGTGGCTGTGGGGTCTTTTGGGATCTGCATGTCAGGGTGTGTGTGTGTCATTGGTTGATAGTTCCTTTTTTTTCAGCTTTCTTTTCTTTTCGATTTTTTATTTTCATTTTTTATATTTCAATTCATGAAAATTTACTAAAATTAATGTATATATTTTTTAAATATAAACAGTTTTAAAATCCATGAATATTTTTAAAGTTCACTAACATTTTTTAAAGTTTGTAAACTTAATTTCAAATTTTTGAATATTTTGAAATTCTCAAAAATAATGTTTTTTAATTTGCAAGATTTTAAAAATCTGAGATTTTTTAAAATCCGTGAACATCTTTTCACTTTATGAACTTTTTAAAAATTAAAATGATAGTCAAAGAGCGAGACGAGGTGAGCGAGCGCTAGCTTCATGGGCCGGCCAGTGCGAACATTATAGTGGCAATTTCATGGTTTCAACATGGAATATGAGCTTCCAAGGGCGCTGACACAACGACCGCCGGCTTACACCGAGGTCATAATATGTAATGGCACAACCACACACCGAACAACTCTACTCTCCTCTCAGGACAAATATTGTCCCTAGCAGCACCCTAGCATGACATACAAACAAAAAGGCACCAACAGAATGTAATTAAAACCCAAGACAACGAAGATAAAACCAAAACAAAACAACCAAGCACAACAACCAGCTGGAGATAAAAAAGACCATTTCCACGAGTGAAGAATGGCGGGGCGTAGCGCGCATTAGTCTCTAGTAGATCCTAACTCCAGACTTTAGGCTTCATAACTAATGGGGGAACACCTACGGGAAGGCCCACAGCTACGAAAGGCCAACCTAAGGCCCATGCCCATGAAGATTACTGCACGGGAAGATAAGTCAAACAAGGGGTGTCTCATGAGCTGCTAGTGCCTACAGTCGGCTTCAGTTCCCCAGTCGGGCAAGTGTCCTTAGAACATCTCTAACATACCCCTTATATTGTCCCGACCCGCAAAATAACCACGGGTTTACGGTTTTGAGCAAAAAAAGTCACCCTTAAATTTTTTTGAGGGGTGCGGTAAATTCCCCCCTCCGACCCGCGAATACACAGGTTCCCCCCGCCTCGTTGGTGCCCTGTTCCCGCGAAAGAAAGCGGTTGGCGGGGGGGGGGGGGGGGGGGGGGCATTTCAATGCGCGCGCTCCCCACATCCCCTCCCACAGCCGCCTGCCACCGTCGCTGCTGGCCCGCCCCTTGCGATTCCGGCCATTTCTGCCAGCCGAATCGAGCCGCCGGGCCGCACTATACCCGGGTCCACTCGTCGGCTCCCCGGATCCGCTGAGCCGAGCCGCCCCCGGGTCGCCACCGCCACCGAGTCGCCGCCCGCCCTGGATTCGCCGAGCCACCCCCGGTGAGCCCCTTTTCTGCCTCTTGTAGCTCTACTGCAGGTGAAATTTCGTTGATGCGAGCTCGGATGCGGTTTTCTGTAGATGGATTTGAGCCTTTGCGAGAATTTTTGCTCGAGGATTCGTCCTCGTTCGACGACTCAAACATGGAATCGAAGCTCGAGCGCCATCGGCAGCAGATGATGGTGGTGGTCCTAGCCGTGAAGGAGGTCGAGGATCGAAACCGCAAGAGACGGTGAGGATCGACCGTCGGCCGTCTTTGCATCCCTCACAACCGCCATCTCGGGAACATGATGTTGATGCAAGACTACTTCGCCGACAATCCTACCTATCCGCCGTACCTCTTCCGGAGAAGGAATCGAATGCGTCGATCCCTCTTCGTAAAAATTGTGCAAGCTTGCGAGGCCAATTCTCGATTTTTTACTCAAAGGAGAAACGCCGCGGGCTTGTTGGGTTTTAGCGCATATAAAAAAAAATCTCCGCAGCTATGTGGGTGATTGCATATGGCATTCCGGTTGACTATGCCGATGAGTATCTTCGCATTGGCGAAGATACTACAATTGAGTCAGTGCGTAGGTTCGCGTCTTTGGTCATGTCTATCTTCATGCACCCAACGAGGAAGACACAAAAAAGTTGATGCCAGCAAATGAGAAGCGAGGTTGGCCCAACATGCTAGGAAGCGTTCATTGGATGCATTGGACTTGGAAAAACTGCCCGAAGGCATGGCACGGGCAGTATTGTGGCAAGTCTCGTGATGCAACAATTGTGCTAGAGGTCGCAACATCCGAGGATTTATGGATTTGGCATTGTTTTTTTTGGTATGCCGGGTACTCTCAATGATATCAATGTGTTGCAATGGTCTCATTTGTTTGCTAGACTTGCTAGTGGTGATGCTCCTGCTTGCAACTTCACGGTGAATGGGCATGAGCACAAAAAGGCCTACTATCTTGCTGATGGTATTTACCCTTCTTGGTGTACATTTGTCAAGAGCATCAAAAAGCCCAAAACTAAGAAGCATATTGAATTTGCAAAGGTACAAGAGGCTGCCCAAAAATATATTGAAAGAGCCTTCGGGGTTTTGCAGTCTAGATTTGCCATTGTTCATGGTCCTGCTCATTTTTGGGACAAGCAAACCCTGAGCAACATCATGACATGTTGTGTGATTCTTCACAATATGATCATCGAAGATGAGAGGGACATAAACTTGGAGCTCTTCTACGACAATGTCGGTAGCCGTGTGAAGTCAGCTAGAGACCCTGACCGCATAGAAGCATTCCTTCAGACATACCGGCAGATTGAAAATGCAAACACCCACCATCAGCTTCAGGAGGATCTCATTGAGTATCATTGGCAAAGGCATGGCCAAAGGCATTGAGCACCATTGGCAAAGGCACCAGCCAATTTTACATTCATTTCATTTAATTCATGTGATCGGTATGGTATCATTGTTGTATTCGGGACAATTGTTGTATTGAATTATTAGTTTTATTCGGTGATTTGAATAATTATTGTAATTTGGATTTATAATATTCATATTTTATGTTATTTGAATTCATAATTATGTGTAATATGTGAGATATGTGTCAAATTCAGAAAAATCCACGCGTTTTGCGGGCTCGCGCGGATTGCGGCCAAAACAGACCCCGCATAGCGGAACGGTAAAAGAGAATACGGCCACGCGAGCCCGCAAAACGTGTTTTCCGCAAACTGTAACATGCGATAAGGGTCCGCGATATAAATGATCCGCTAGAGATGCTCTTAGTCGGTTATCCAGAAACAGCCGATCTGGCGGCTCGGCCTCGGTCGACGGCCGTGAGGAAAAAAGTGGTGATCGCGATCGAGCACCTCGTTTTCCTTCCTTGCTTCCTAGAGAGCCATAGCCGGAGCCGCGCGTGCGGCACCGCCTCCCTGTTCCCTAGCTTGCTATAATCCGACTAGGAGACGGACGGGAACGCCATCATCATGATTTAATGGAAGGTGCTGCCGCTCTTGCCTTGCCTTTACGACCGGCTTGGAGTCCGATCGTCGCTCCATCTCTATCCGCGCGTATCCATCTCCAATCTCTCCCTGTGTATATATATACAAGTAAATGGCACTGGCGGTCTAAGAACTTGCACTGCGGGTGCACTTAAGTCACACAATTTGCAAACCGGAAAAACCCGTCACAGAACTTGCGTTGCGAGTGCAATCAAGTCACAGACTGCATCTGAACCAGTCGGGAGCCCGGTTTTCTCTGATTTGAGGTCACGCGCGGCGCACGTGTTGTCGGTGTTCGTTTGTACTTTTGCAGAAAAGTCCTTCCCAATATTGTTTGAGGGCCGTATCGCAAAATCGCCAGTTTTTTAACCGAATCGAACCCTAGTTCCCAAATCGAAACCAAATCCAACCCTAGCTCTGCTCTCCTCTCCTCTCACACCTTCCGGCGACGCTGACGGAGTGACAGATGGGCGGCGGCGGTGGCGAGAGCTCGAGCGGTGGCGGCGTTCCTTCTGGCTGGAGTTGTTCCTCCTCCCTCGCCGGAAGTAGCCGCGGTGCTGCCATCATCGTGGCTGGCAGTATGGCAGGCAAGGGCGTCAGTGAGGGGAGCGTGGCACTGGCTAGCCGCGCTGCCGCCGGCGTCGGCGATGGCAGGACTTCGGCGACTCCCATGGCATGGCCTCACATCCGGGACTCGCATATCTTTCCTCAAGAGGTGTGGCAGCGGGGCGAGCCGGAGATGCGGCCGGAGCGCGGGCGGGTTGTCATCGCTCGCACTGCTGGCATGGCGGCGCTCGAGCGAGATTTCTATGGCCGTGTCCTGTACGCCACCATCATTGGACAGTCGCGGAGCGTGGTGACGCCGGAGGCACTAGCGGCGGCGATGGAGTCTCACTGTGCTGTCCGACGGACGGCAACCAAGGTGGAGGTCACTTGCCCACCATTCCATTTTTTCGTTCGCTTCGACTCGACGGATGATTGCACTCGTGTGGTGCACGCGTCGGAGCAGCTTCATTGTTGTGGCAGCAGGATTTCTTTTCAGCGCTGGTCAAGCTTCTCGCGTGGCAAGCCGGGGAAGCTTGAGTACAAGACGTTGCTGAGTTTGGAAGGGCTCCCGGAGGAGGCTTGGGATGCACACACCGTCAACCTGGTGCTCGCCGGTGTCGACGGCGAGCTCATCGACATGCTCCCAGCCACCGACAAGTGGGTGTTGCCGGTCACCGCGTGGCTGTGCAACCCTTCTGGTGTGCCAAAGGTGCTCACCGTGTCTGTTCTTGCACCTCCTACGGGGCCATGGAAGCCAGACTCCGACGATGAGAATGCACATTCACCGCCGGCGCCTAATTCTCCCACAGAGCGTCCCACCGTAGATTTTCTAGTGATTATGCATGTGAAAGAGGTCGTCGACCGTGGCCCATTGCTAACTGAAGGCTTGGTTGTAGAACTTCTCCCCGATGAAGATGAAGACCTTACCCGGAAGCATACTTTCACCACCTGGCGCGGCAAGATAGATGGCACTGGCCCTGGCCAATATGGCAAAGCTTAAGCGATGATCAGTAGAGTTTGGTGTTTTCATTTGAATTTGTTGGTCTGTAATGTTTAATGTGAACTTGTCGTGTCTTGTTGTAAGTCTGTCACTGTCAGTTTGGATGTTGTAATCCTGGATGTTGTCTGTTACAACTGTCGTTGCTTATGTGAATTTGTTGATTTTGTTTCATGTGTGCAAAAGTATGCTCTACATATATGATGGCCTGAATGAACTTGTCTGATTGCAAATATGCAAAAGATCAGTGCATAATTTGAGCCATAGTTTAAGTAGTAGTTCAGCATAGTTTCATAACCACCAAAAGACCACTACGAACCACTACAGAAGTTCAATTTGTAGCCACTTCAACTACAACAAAGTGAAAGGATGTAGCACATGTCCACTTCATACTACTTTAGTACTACAACTTCAGGAGAACATAAGGCATCCTAATCTTCATCTTCTGATGCTTCTTGGGTGACTTGGAACTCATCTTGGGCTTCCTCTTGCACATGTCCAGTTCTACTTGTCCCTTCCCCAATAAGAGCCAGGCCATTCCCCTAGTTTTTGTTTTCCTGTTCCCTGTAGGACCCATTGTTCTTGTTGCACCACCCCTTGTTCTTCTAGAATTTGTTCTTCCTCCTCTTCTTGGTTGGTCTGGTTCATGTTCATCTGCTGGTCCTCTTCCTACTGCCACTGGCCCACCTCTTCTTCCTCTTGCTCCTCTTGCTCCTCTTGTTGCTCTTGCTCCACTTGCTCCTCTTGCTCCTTGTGCTGGATGTGCAACTGGAATGTTGGCCCTGTGCTCAGCAACAAATGTACTTTCATCTGGAATTTGATGCACCCTAGAAATAGGTACTCCTTGTGCTGGCCCCTAAACATATAAATAAGATGAGGACAGGGTCATTTTCACCATATATCAGTTAATGTCATTTGTAAAATGAATAATAACATATTCAATTGTTTTATAAGTACCTCATGTGATAAAATATGTACCATGCTGTCATGTACTTGTGAATTCAATAAGAATAACAGTCAGTTATTGCTAACATATACCTAGTACAATTTAGTTATAGCAACCCAATAAACAATCATTTACCTGTTGAAAACTTCACATGTGTTGTTCAGTAGAATGTCACATTTAGGAAAATCACGGAAAAAAGCCCTTGACCATTGATTTGGTGCTTTATCTTCCAACCAAGCATAAGCTTCAGGGTTATCTTGCTTCAGTTTCTCCATGTTTAGTTCAAACATGGTTGGTGTAGTGGATTTGGCACAAGCCCACACTTGCTGTCTTATTGTCTCACCTTTGTGTACTGAATGCAAGTTTTGGTATAAGTGTCTCACACAAAACCTATGCTCTGAGTCAGGGAACTGCTCATTGACAGCCTTGATTAGCCCCTAATAGAGAAAACAAATTATATCTTAGTTTGTCTGAACTTTAACACTAGTTTGATGAACAGTAACTGAACTTTAACACTAGTTTGTCTGAATATGAACAGTAACTAAACTTTAACACTAGTTTGTCTTAATATGAACAATAACAGTGATTTACCTTCTGTTTGTCACTCATGATAGTGAATGAGCTTGTGTTCATTATGTTGAGGTCTTGCTTCAGTGTAGAAAGGAACGAGGCCCAAGATGCATAACATTCTGTCTCCACCACTGCCATTGCAATAGGATAAATTGAGTCATTGCCATCAATACCAACTGCAGTGAGTAATTGGCCACCATACTTTGTCTTTATGAATGTGCCATCAATACATATGATTGGCCTGCAGCCCTTTAGCCAACCTATTTTACAAGCTACCAAACTGAAGTAGCAAGTACTAAATAGGCCATTCTCTAGATTCAGATAGAATGATGACCCTGGATTTCTATGTCTTAGTTCCTCTGCATATCTCCAAAGCAATGAGTACTGCTTCACCTCATCCCCATGCACAACTTCCAATGCTGCTTTCCTAGCTCTCCCTAGCTTGTGCCTGCTAACTTCCATGTTGAATTTCTTCCTAAATTTTCTTGAAAATGTAGACAGTGTCATCTTGTCATTGTCTTTGAACTTTTCTACATATTTATTGGCAAGAAAAGGGGCTGTAAGTTCCTTTACATCCCAAACTTTTTCACACGTGTGCTCTCCAACAAAAGTCTTTACAAGGAAAGACTCCGTCCTGTTGTCATTGACAGCCACAAGCTTCCAAGGGCAACCCTCTGAACACATAGCCTCAAACCTTTGCTTGTTATTTCTTTTCTTCTTAATTTGCACCCTGTTCTTTACTGCATATTGTGCTACAACTTTCCTAAGTAGCTCCACTGAATCAAATACCATTCCTAGCTTGAACTGAGGGTTTTCCATGTCAACAGCAGGGTTAAATGTTTTAAACCTATATATAGGTTTCTCCTTGTTTTTCTTAGCCTTATACTCCTCATCATCAGAGTCACTTTTATGTCTTTTCTCCCAGTCATCCTCTTCTGGTAGTTGCAGATCATCCTCATGAACATCATCTGTCCCAGGAACATGCCTATATTCAGCTCCTATGTTTTTGCCCTTCTCAACCATAGCATCATGCACAAGTACATCATCTACATTCTTATCATAATCCTCATCATCCTCCTCCTCCTCCTCCATTCCATAATAATTGTCATACCAAGTGTAGGGTAACGCAACAGAAAACAAAAAATTTCCGACCTACGCACCAGCCCAGGACCACTATGGAGACTGCATACAAAGGTTTGATCATTTTCGTTACCGACTCGTAGCGCAGCGGAAGAAGAGTCGATGACGATCGGCGGTGCAGATCCCCGCAGCTAGGATTTACAACCTCCCAACCGCAAGGATGTATACCCTCATCCGCCACTCGGACAACCCTCCGGGAGGCGGTCGAACAGTCCCTCGGACGGCGTCGCGGACAGCCCTTCGGGTGGACCTTCGAAACTCGGACGGTCACTCGGACAGCCCTTCGGGAGGACTCACAGAACTCGGACCGTCACTTGGACAGCCCTTCGGGAGGCACTCTCGAACAGCCCCTCGGACACTAAGATCGAAACTACGACCTCTCTACAGAGTTGCACACATACGGTGTCATCTATCCGGCAGGGCTTCGCCGTCCAGAACTAGTTCCTGCCGGAACCCAGATAGCCTTTCGGCTCTACGAAACTATTTCGCGGGGAGGGAGAGAGAAGCCAGATCATTGCATGGCACTTGTATGTGAGAAGGAGTGAGTTTTGGGCAGCCCCCTCACCTCCTATTTATAGGAAAGCCAAGGGGTAGAGGCAAGGGGTAAAAAGACCAAAAGGGGCTCAAGATCTTTTCACCCAAATGCCACATAAGGGTGTGTGTAGAACATATCCACCATGAGGTGGAAGGAAACCGCTATGGTACACTTGTTATGTTTAGTTTTTATCGGCTTTAAACATCATCCGCTATAATTGTATATACTGTAGAGGAAATTATTTTGTTGATGAAAGGTGGTGACTTGTTTGCCTCGTCTTAATAATATAAAATAAAATAGATAGATCAAATATGTTCTCCACAATGTACCACAACAGTCGATATACTGATCGACGAGGCACAATATTGTAAAGATTACACTGCAGCTGCATTTCTACGAACAACAAACCGACTAAAACTAAGACACCATATTAACCACCAATAATCCGCAAAACAACCATAGCTGAATTTTTTATTTGACCACTGAGAAGTCCAAACGAAACTATGGATAATAACAAAGACATCGATACTAGTAGATGATTAGCTTGCCACCAGACAGCTACAGACCCCACATAAGCAAATGACTCCAAGCTATATAAGCTAGGTTGAGCATGTTCTACGACTTCAAAGGTGTTGTACCATCAGAACATGCAGCTCCAGCTTTATCGCTCAAGTCTCGAGTTAAGGATTAAGGCCTGCACCTGCTGGCTCAGCTGCATCGGAAACAGAACAACAGGTTAGTTGCGTAACCCATTAAGAAAAGCTTGCAATATAAGAAAATTAGTTTTACTAAGAACTACAGCCCAAACAGTTAAACACAGAGCCAGACAATGAAGCAAGACATGAAGTCTACAGTTTAGGATTAAGGCCTGAACCTGCTGGCTCAGCTGCACCGGAAACAGAACAACAACTTAGTTGCGCAACCCATTAAGAAAAGCTTGCATTATACGAAAATGAGTTTAGTAAGAACGAAGGCCCTAAGAGTTAAAACACAGAGCAATTGCAAAGATGACCATCGTCCAGACAAGAAAGCGAAACATGAAGTCTATCAAAAAATATCAATGTTGTGAGTGTTGAAGTGTATATATGGATTGCCTAGTCCTTTCCATCAGTTTGGACTTTTGGTTGTTGACTAGTGCATGAAGCTTTACATGGTATCGAAGCGTGAGGTATTGAGTTTAAGTTCTGGCTTTTGCAATTTATGCAAAAATTAATGTTATCTGTCAACGGAGGTTTTCAATCGATATTTGCAGTAGTCTTAGATACTACTCTAGACAACAAGTAGTACCTCTAAGTAAACTCTAGCACTGCAAATGCTACACCATACAAAGAACCATGTCCCTGCTTATTTATCTTCCACGCTTATTACTAGTTATTCAATGTCTGACATGCAGACTAGCTGCATTCATTTCATTAACAAGCTTTTCATTTGTTGTTATGCAGTAAACTAACTGAATCCATAGCATCATATCTTCTGTTTGGTTCAATGTTTTGCATATCAAGCAAACTTTAGGATAAAAAGTATTTCTTTCGTATTCCAGTTTTACTACTATAATGCTACAAAGAGTTTAAGAGAGTTTTTAAAAGTAGTACCTGAAGCATGAGGTTTGAACATGCTGCACAGATCATAGAAATCGTTCCTCACAAAATCCAGTGAGTTCATGCACCTACCAAGAAAACAGTCCAGTAACTTGTGAAACTCCTTCCCATTTGCAGCTCACGAAAGAAACGTGTTAATAATTAGCAGCTCATGAAAGAAACATGATAATAAAAAAACTACTACAAATGCTCATCCCATTACAATTTGCCTCCATAGTTTTTTTTTTCTCTGGTAGAATTATCGTAACAGCTTATTTAGAGGTCTTATGAATATCACCCTGGAGTCCTGGACATACTTGCTTAACAAGATATACACTTGCGTCCATAGACAATAATCTAACAGAGACAAGGGGTAACTCTAACAAAGAATGACACCTTTATTTTGAAAAACTACATGTAAAAAGGTGCTTGTAACATCAATTGGAAGACTGAAACATCAACAAGTTATATGTTTATTTATTGTATAGATGTGCAATATTCAGAGAAGAAGACAAAACAAAGTTTCCCTTTTATAGCTCTAAACGCTAAGATAATTGGTGCATTGCCGTCACTGTTGTAAAGAGAACCCAGCTTTTTGTTTCAATTTTTGTTTCTAAACATTCATGGAATAGTGTTCCTACATTTAATACAACATTATTCAAGGATATGATTAACTAGAAAATTGTACTAGCGCAGTTATGTTCCTAACCCAACAAGCTCAGTGGAGTCGCCCAAAATCTGTGTCTATAAAGGCTGAGTAAAATGAGTAGTTTACAAAGGCAATGAACGTGCAGTTGCATCAAAATATACTAACACTAATAATATGGAAATGTGTTGCAGTAGATGAGTAAAGCACACTAGGCCATCACATTCAGTATGAGATTTCAGTAACAAAATGATCGAAAATACAATAGTGTGACATAATGATACAAGGTACTGACCCATCTCTGCTCTTCTCCTGACAACACTGATGGAACTGAATGCAACTGTTCTTCACTCTCTGAGCACCAATACTGCAATATGGAATAGCATACAATCAGAAAGACCCACAAAATCACTTTAATGAATGAAAATGAACATTTCAGTTCTATCTCTTCACTTCAGAATCCTAAGCGAATAGATGTAGCACTATGATTATCTGTATCTGAGTTAAGAAGTCAACTAAATACAACTATGAAAGCCCGGTGTAAGCAAAGCGATTTATTTCACTAGAGCATATGCAATATGAAAAATTAATCCAATAGGAAATATGTATAGAGAAGTGCTAATTCATGATAAATGACTTTGAATAAGCTAGATATTTGACATGTAAAGCGGTAGTGACTCATTGGCTTACATCCTCTGATTCCATAAGAATTACATGTATATACCAAAGGCATACATGGACTTAAGTTGATTAGGCAAGGGAACAGTTTGGGCATAATAATATTAGTTTCTAAGGATAATACTATTAATGTATATTAATAATCACACAAAGGCTAACCTTGCAAAACTATCAACTAGTTTGAATGGGATCAATTGACCTGAATATGTATGATAACTCGAGTGTCCAGAACCATCCAAGTAATATGAATGCCCCACTTTAAAAAGGAGATGTGAAGTGCTATCTTTGAGCCGTTTGATGTGCGTGGAACATATGATATTTTTTTATCATATGTCGGATCTAATTATTAAACATGACGATGACTGAATGGATTTTTTAATCGGCTGGACCACTTAACACAGTACTCATTGAGCTATCGGTTTATGGGAAGCAGATCATATTTGTCAGACAAATCAACAAACGGTAACAACGGCCAAACAATTTGTCGGATCTAAATAATATAGTAGTATAATGGCCAAACAGTTTGTCGGATGTATATCACACAACAGTACAATGGCCTAACTATTTGTCTGACCTAAATCATAAAACAATATAACAGAAAAACTGTTTGTCGAATGCAGGTCATAGAACAATACAACGGCCAATCGGTTTGTCGTATCTAAATCACGGAACAGTACGACGACAAAATTGTTCGTCGTATCTAAATCTAAATGAGTATAACGGCCAAATGGATGTCACCTTTCCCCAAATTAATGGGAAGATCTACTTGTTGAGCTGCCCAATGTGTACGGAACGGATAATTTTTGTCGGATGTACATGGTAAATCACTTCAACATGCCCAACAGATCTCAGCCCTCCGCATATCGACCAGAAGTGGCACTAATACGAAAGAACATCAATCTATACTTGTTGAGTCGTCCAACCAATGCAGGAAATGGACCGTCCCTTGTCAGGTCTACGACATAAAACACTATAATGATGAAACAGACCATAATTCTCCCCCAAGATGATGGGACACATTACCATGTCTCGAGCAGGGAGCTAAACACCTAATTTGCATGCCAAGAACTGAAGCAATCACAGTTCCTATACTATTGCACAATCACATACAAAGAGGACATAAAAGAAGAAAAGAGCTCACCATGCACTGCTTCCCTTGAGTTGACGCACAAAACTGCTCACCTTGTCATAGTCCACACATGGCTTGTCCCTGCAAAAACAGCAACCATATCCCCAAGCTAAATATCAAACCAACCACTCTACATTAATGGTCGGATCACACAACATGGGTGGGCGAGCAAAGGAAAGGAAGCTTGTGTACAGCAGCTTGGCGATCTCGCCGATGATACGCTCGCCGTCCTCGCAGAAGAGCGTGACAACCTTGTCGATAAAGTCTGGGGCGCTCCCTTCCTGGAGCATCTGCAGCTCCTAGAACTGATCGTCCAGCAAACCCTAGCCCACCAAATAAACACAGAAAGAAAAATCAAATTCCCCGACAAATATCGCGTTACCTATCCACCTTAATAAATTCCGCATAATTGGCATGAAAATAGTAAATAGTTTACCGCAGCGAACATGTTGGCAAGGAGGGTGTTGGGCTGGTTCAACATTGGGGCTGCCATGGCTACCCGCAACAAGGACACTAGATCTACCAGGGAGGAAGAAAGCAAAGCGAGGAGAGGACAGAGGAGGGCGAAGATGGAATGGAAGTGAATGGATGGAGATTGGTGTCGGTGGGTGCGGTAGATATAGGGGGAGTTGGATTGCAAGTCCGCAGCCATAGATGGCAATGGACGGCTACCCTTCGTTCTCCTTATAGCTCTCATTTATTTCCTCTTTTGTCCTTTCTCATCTGAAAAATGCAACTTTTTATTATTTTCTGAATTGATTTTTCATATCATTTAAATTCCTTACTTGATTTGACTGGCTAGGCATGGTTTCATTGGATACCTTTTATTTTCAGAATGTTTTAGCTGGATACCTCTTATGTTCCAGCTTTTACTTACCTGTTTACAGCTATGTGACGTTTTCTAGTAACGTAATAATTACATTACTAGAGACCAAAAATGACAGCAGTACTCAACAAAGCTTTAGAGGTTGGCAAACACTGGCAGATACTTAATACTCCAGTCCAGCTATTGGATGTTGGAGCAAAGGCCAGGGACCCTTGTTGGTTTTGTCTAGATGCAACGGCCGGACAGCTAAGCTCTGGCTCTTCACATAATTGCATCTTTTGTTTCTGACCTAATACCTATGTTCATCATTGTTCATACAACAACACAACTCTTTTGGTTCTAGTCCATTATCTTGTCAGCTGGCATGAAAATGAACAATATTTTCTGAGGCATGATTAGTGGATTTAGGAGTTGCTACAACGCGCGGGAGTAATGGCAGCATATAAGAATAAGAGCAATGGCAAAATACCTACTATATTGATGGTGCTCCGTTTAAAATTAGCTTCCTTTGCCTATTATTTTGGCCATGATGTGTCAGCTATTCTTTGTTAACCTACAGATTTGCTAAGATTGAAAACTGAAATATCATGGCTCTACTGACTCTTCTTGTCACACCATTTAGACCAACTAGGCATGCAATACATGAAAGAAGAAACTATGAGGTTTTAAAGTCTCTTAGATGGAAAAAACATGTGTAGCAACTAGCAACAGGGAACTGTTTGACAAAATAAAAAGAGAGTTAATACTATGATCGCACCCATTGTCATCAACAATATATATGGGTGAAGAGTCAACTAAATGCATCTACTAACATGAGGGAGCTCATCAGCAGATATTCTAATTAGTACTACCTCCGTGTCAAATTATAAGACGTTTTGTTTTTAGCCTACCAAAACATCTTAAAATTTGGAACAGAAGAAGTAGTAATAACCAATAGACAGCCCAGATGCAATCTTATCATGTAATCATTGATTTGAACCATGTTTGTCAAATGCCATAAATGATGTTCACGTCTCCAACAAAATTTTGTTCTTATATTGATCTGAGTCAGAAGAAAAAATACTCTCCAGATAGAAGTTTATTTTGTGCTCACGATTTCGAAAGGTATACAGCCAAAGTATAACAATAGCACAAAAAGGGCGTAAGCTCCAATGCATAATGATACATAAGAGAACCAGTACCTAGTCAAAGGGATGATTACTTGTCATGAAGAGTTCCAGGTGCAGGCCTGCAGATTTAAGAGAATGCGAATACAGCAGGGAGGATGATCTTGCGAGACAACCATTTACATTTGTTAGAACAATCTGATAACTGATAATTCACACCGTCCAGTATCACATCTTGCTTTAACAAATTTTACAACAAAAGACCGCAGCACAAGCTCGATATAGTAGGGAAGATATATTTTTACAACGCTGAAGATATATTTGCATCTGCTAATGGCTAAAACTGTTTGCATGACGCATCGCCTGTGAATGTAACACATTATATCAATCTAGGCAGATTGCATGCCAGGCTAAAACGAGGGTTAATATTCTAACCATTTTGTGAGCTGAAATCACGATATAACCATTTGATACAGCTTCTTTCATATCTGCTACCTTGCTGGGCATGGAAAAAACACATGTAACCCTTGATTGGTGCAAACCAGAGGAGGCTTGATCTTTACCAGACGTTAATCGCTTCAAAGAAAGATGTTGCAAAAAGAACAAAGATTTTCAGCTTGCAAGAACTAGAGCAAGGAACCAACAAATTAATTCATTCTAAAGCTGAAATCTTTACCAGATGTTAATCTCTTACAATCTTCATTCTAAAGCTGAAATTGAGCTGTCAAGTCTGAAACTTGACAGGTTCGGGCTTTTCAGTTTCAGAACCAACAATCTTGGACTGAAAAGTCGCCACTTTCAACGGAATTTTCAGGCTGAAAGGATTTCAAGCTCTTCAACATACACGTATGGCTCTAGGATACAAAGAGGATGAAGCTCTAGAGCTGGATATCTCTGGCTTTTATAGCCTTATTACTCAAGGTACACGACAGTAAAAAGTGTCCAGTTC
Source organism: Thinopyrum elongatum (assembly GCA_011799875.1). NCBI lineage: Eukaryota > Viridiplantae > Streptophyta > Magnoliopsida > Poales > Poaceae > Thinopyrum > Thinopyrum elongatum. The sequence goes on along the minus strand of CM022302.1, from coordinate 35,376,472 downwards.
TTGAGTTGAGAACTCTTGCTTTTCTTGACAACTTTCAGACAAGGTCTTGACACCAACCACCGTAGACAAGGTCTTGAAAGTGAACTCTCTAATACAGCAAGTAACATGCCATGCTTCCAGAATGTAGAATGCAAGTGAAATGACTTTGCAGACAACTTATTTCTACTACGCGGTGGTTTCATGCTTCGTCTCCAGGAAGAAGTAAGCACACCATGCGTCTGCATCCAGTTTCAGCCCACCTTTTCATCCTGGAAGAAAGAAAGCACCACGTACATTCAGCACACTGAAAACATCTCCAGCGCCTATAGCCAGCCCTGACATGTCTTGCCTTTCTGCCTTCCAAGGAAGAAAGGCTAATCGTCTAAACAAGTTCAACACCATTGAAAAGACAGGGGTGACCATGCAATCTGTAGATATAGTTACCACACTGGACAGGTATGCCCCGTGGATCTGTAGAAAAAAGATTGCAAGTATAAAGGAGGTAACGAACAAGCCTTTTGGAATTCTACTCATACGTGACAAACCACACGTGTGATGGACTACATGCATGAACCATTTTCACCTTCTTTGCTTTCCATGCCATTTTTCTTCTGCCGAGTGATTAAGTACCAGACAAGCAGCAACCATCCCAAGTTGCCTCTAATCATCTACTAAACTATAACAGGGTTCTTGCACAAACAGAAATTATTCCAAATTAGCAGGCTGATAACTAGACAGGGCACATTTGTCTACAGAATTTTTGATATTGATCAGGAAAGCTACACCACTTTTATCATTTGCAGGGCCAGCCGAGAAATAATAACTTCATGGTTTGCTACTTGCTAGTGAAAATACTAAGATTCTTGCAAGGAACCACCTACTAAACTGAAAATAACAATTTTTAATGCATCGAAGAATTGCCGGATCTCACAATTCTCCATCCCAACATCCGGTGTCAACACGGCATGAGGATGAAAAAGCCCAAAACCGTGCCAGCAAGGAATGAAAGTATCAGTTTCATCAGGACCTACCAACTACAAAAGTAGCATGCAACAGTAGCAGAAAATAAACATATAGTTACACAACAAACAGTAAAAGCATGGATTACCTAGCTTTACGTCACAGAGCGAAATCTTTGTTGTGCACTACGCATTTTCAAAATACAATACCCTGTTCTTGGTTCATGCAAATATGAATCTTGCAGGCACTTCCCTCTGCAAGCTGCTGCATAGTCTTCAACAAGGTGTGGCCCGGCTACCTTGTGAGCGCATATGAACTTCTTCATGAATACCTTCTCTGCCAGAATGATTGCAGAACAGTAGTCCCGGTCAGGCTTGAGCAATCCATTTTCCTTGAGAAACTTGACAACATAGTACCGGGGCCTGAGCCGACCCTCCAGGCTGTAAGTGAGCATTACCGACCGATGTGCGATGTAAGTTGGTTCCAACCCCACCTCATTGGTAAGGAACCCGGACACATGCTGCAGCCTGTCCTTAGACCTTGTCAGCACAGTTGGAGATCTAGACAGCAATGCCCACCTCAACATCTGACCACCTGAACGTGTTCTTCAAATGCTCCACTTTGGCTGTGATTTTCTCCTCGCTACGGAACGCAATAGCATTCAGTGCGTGCCTGAACATCCCAGAGCCCCCGGGCACACCTATGTTTTCGGCGCATGCCACCATCTCCTGGACGCGCTCCAGGTTGGTGGTGAGCAGACATGGGTGCTTGATGCATAGCTTGGCAATATCACAAGCACCTAGCCTGCACTCGTGCAGATAAGCGACATTGGGCTTGACGATGCCGTCGAGGTCAGACGAGAGAAGGTAGAAGTTCCTCTTGAGGGTCCGCAGGAAGTTGTCAGAGGACCCAAAGAGAAATAGTAGTGCAGCTTGGAGACGATGGATCTAGAGCGGAATCTGTCGGGGCCAAGCGAGACGAGGCGTGCGACCTCACAACGCGAGAGACCAAGGCCGGTGAGCCCCGCGACGTTGGGGGCCAGGGTTTTGTCCACGCCGGCGCAGAGGAGCTGCGGGTCCTTGGCGACGACGGAGGCGACGTCGGTGGTGGAGAGGCCGAGGCCGGCGAGGACGGCGAGCGCGGCATCGGGCTTGGAAGGGGACTTGAGGTGGGAGAGCTTCCGGGAGGCCTTGAGGGCCTGCGCTCGGGTGAAGCCGCAGATGTCGACAAGGTACTCCTCCACGACGAAGCCTGGGCTCGGTGAAACGGCAGGTGTGGCTGTGGAGAGGAGACGGAATGGAGAGGAGAGGAGGTGGCTGAGGATGCAGCACCGGAGCCGGAGCATGGCGGCGCGACGGCGAGCAGATGGGGAAACGAGCGCCGCCGGTCGATGGTTGCGTGGTCGAGCCAAACAAACCTACTTCTTCCTAGGAAGGAAGGAAGGAAGCCCAGCGTGTGAGGCTTAGGCTTAGTGGGCCTTGAAGCCTTTTAGTAACACCAGAAATCCCAAGTAGTCTGGGATCTTATTTGCTAAAAAAAGTAATCTGGGATCTTCTTCTAAAAAAAGTAACATTCAGATGTTTTTATTTCATGGATTTATGAGTTCTAATGTGGAAGCTCACAATTTAGCCGTCATGTTTGGTTAGGTCAGCCCGATGGACTTCCTTTCGTCCCTGTAAACATCATGACAGTTTAGTAAAACTTCGCGAGATTGTCTATAAAATAAAAAGCTGTTTCTCTGCCGGTTGGTCGCCACCTATGGCTAGGTTCTTACCAGACATTATTTTTATCCTGAACCTTGTGGAGTTTTAATTAAAAAAAATTGAGAACCGTCCCATCAATTATTTTTTCTAGAATAGAACGCTTGCGTATTACTCCCTTTTGGCGCCAATTCATTCGTTCATTCACTCAAACGGAGGCGACGAATACTTACTTTATTACAGGACACAAATTGTTGTCATCTAAAAAGAAAGGGGCACACATCGTTTGTCAAAAAAAAATCCGCAAAAACAAAATGTTTGTCATTACTATTAATATTTTACTTTATTAATTTACTTGCTAGTAATTCTGAGTTGTGATTCAAGTTAACAATTAAGTCAGAGTTCACTAATTAAACGAGGCTAGAATATTTAGAGCCGAGAACTGAAACCTTATAGGACACAAACTTAAGTCAGAGTTCAATTGTAAGATACACTTACTGTAGGTAGCATCAATGGCACTCGACTTGGGTGGATGCAACTAGTTTTAGAGCTTAACCAAAAAAAAAAGTCTGAAAATTTCAGAGGCCGAGAGCATACTTTTTAGGTCTGGTTTAAATTCAGAGTTCAGAGTAGAAAAATCATACCGCGTGGAATTGACTGTTCACTCAGCTTGTTGTTTGTTCAGGCTGCCTCACTCAACGACGGAATGCCGCGTTGTTTTGAGGAGCCACAACTAGGTACATTCAACTTATGGGGTTGTATCTCAGGACCTAGGAGCACTTGATGTGGCTGTGGTTTGGAATATCTTGTGATGCTCTTCTCTCTGAATATTTAGTTCAACCTGTCATGTTCACACTTGACTTGGGTATAATAAGTTTCACAGTTCACACATGAAGTCTGAAAAGATTCAGGGCTAACGTTCAGCTCTGATTCAAATTCAGAGTACGAGTACAAAATTTACGTACCACTTACTGTTTACATGCATGTGTGACTCGTTCAAATGGTTTACATCCAAGTGAAGATCCAACAAAAATATACAAAATTGATGAAAGCACCAGATGCTAGAAGGATTATTCAAATCTATAGTACTACAGTACTAGAAGGATTACTTAACTTGCAAGATTCAAAAAAGACAAAAGTAGGAGCTTCCCTCACTAGTAGAAAACAGGGCTTTGGTTCGGGCCAGCCCAGCCCATTAGTCCCGGTTCAGTCACGAACCGGGACCCATGGGGGGCATACGTCCCGGTTCATGCGCCCAGGGGGCCGGCCGGGGCCTCGTGGGCATTGGTCCCGGTTCGTCTGGACCCATTTGTCCCGGTTCCTGGCACGAACTGGGACCAATGGGCCTCGCTCCTGGCCCATATTCATTGGTCCCGGTTCGTGGCTTGAACCGGGACAGAAGGGGGGCATTTAGTCCCGGTTCCACGCACGAACCGGGACCAATGAGGTGGCTATATATACCCCTGGACCACACTGCTCTGTTTTTTCTGGCCGGCGAGGGGAGAGCTTTGTGGTGCTCTAGCTCACCTCCTATGCATATGAGGTGTTTGATGAAATGCCCGAGCCACACTAGTTAAGCTTTCTCCTCTCGAAGCTCGACCTTCAAGCTCCATTTTCCTTAAGATTTGTCTAGGTTTAGCGGTCCGTCACGTCCCGTCCCCGTCTTCACCGCCGTCGATCGCCCGCGCCGATCTCGTCGCCGGCATAACCGTGGTGAGCCTCTTGTTCTTATCTTCTTTCTAAAAGAAAAAAATTCTCGTCGCCGGTTTTTTACACACTTAATTATATATAATGCACGCAGATGAACCAGCAATGGATGTACGGTGACAGACGCACCTCCGAGTACATTAAGGGCGTGCATAATTTTCTCGAAGTGGCTGAGGCGAACAAGTAGAATGGTTTTATGTGTTGTCCATGCCCTATATGTGGGAATACGAAGTCTTACTCTGACCGGAAAATCCTTCACACCCACTTGCTTGAGAAGGGTTTCATGCCACACTATAATGTTTGGACCAGGCACGAAGAAATAGGGGTTATGATGGAAGACAGCGAAGAAGAAGAGGACGATGACAACTATGTGCCCCCTGAATACGGTGATGCTGCAACGGGGGAAGATGAAGATCAAGAGGAACCAGACGATGTGCCCGATGATGATCTCCGCCGGGTCATTGTTGATGCAAGGAGACAGTGCGAAAGTGAAAAGGAGAAGCTGAAATTCGATCGCATGTTAGAGGATCACCAAAAAGGGTTGTACCCCAATTGCGAAGATGGCAACACAAAGCTCGGTACCGTACTGGAATTGCTGCAGTGGAAGACAGAGAATGCTGTGCCTGACAAAGGATTTGAGAAGCTACTGAAAATATTGAAGAAGAAGCTTCCAAAGGATAACGAATTGCCCGACAGTACGTACGCAGCAAAGAAGGTCGTATGCCCTCTAGGATTGGAGGTGCAGATGATACATGCATTCCCTAATGACTGCATCCTGTACCGTGGTGCGTACGAGGATTTGAACGCATGCCCGGTATGCGGTGCATTGCGGTATAAGATCAGACGAGATGACCCTGGTGATGTTGACGGCGAGCCCCCCAGGAAGAGGGTTCCTGCGAAGGTGATGTGGTATGCTCCTATAATACCACGGTTGAAACGTCTGTTCAGAAACAAAGAGCATGCCAAGTTGATGCGATGGCACAGAGAGGACCGTAAGAAAGACGGGAAGTTGAGAGCACCCGCTGACGGGTCGCAGTGGAGAAAAATCGAGAGAAAGTACTGGGAGGAGTTTGCAGGTGACGCAAGGAACGTATGGTTTGGTTTAAGCGCGGATGGCATTAATCCTTTTGGGGAGCAGAGCAGCAATCACAGCACCTGGCCCGTGACTCTATGTATCTATAACCTTCCTCCTTGGTTGTGCATGAAGCGGAAGTTCATTATGATGCCAGTACTCATCCATGGCCCTAAGCAACCCGGCAACGACATTGATGTGTACCTAAGGCCATTAGTTGAAGAACTTTTACAGCTATGGAATGGAAACGGTGTACGTGTGTGGGATGAGCACAGACAGGAGGAATTTGACCTGCATGCGTTGCTGTTTGTAACCATCAATGATTGGCCTGCTCTCAGTAACCTTTCAGGACAGACAAACAAGGGATACCACGCATGCACGCACTGTTTAGCTGACACCGAAAGTATATACCTGGACAAATACAGGAAGAATGTGTACCTGGGGCATCGTCGATTTCTTCCGACCAACCATCAATGTCGAAAGAAAGGCAAGCATTTCAAAGGCGAGGAAGATCACCGGAAGAAGCCCGCCATGCGTACCGGTGATCATGTACTTGCTATGGTCAATGATTTACACGTAATCTTTGGAAAGGGTCCCGACGGACTATTTGTTCCGAATGACGCTGAGGGACGCGCTCCCATGTGGAAGAAGAAATCTATATTTTGGGACCTACCCTACTGGAAAGACCTAGAGGTCCGCTCTTCAATCGACGTGATGCACGTGACAAAGAACCTTTGCGTGAACCTGCTAGGCTTCTTGGGCGTGTATGGAAAGACAAAAGATACACCGGAGGCACGGGAGGACCTGCAACGTTGGCACGAAAAAGACGGCATGCCTCCAAAGCAGTATGAAGGTCCTGCCAGCTACGCTCTTACCAAAGAAGAGAAGGAAATCTTCTTTGAATGCCTGCTCAGTATGAAGGTCCCGTCTGGCTTCTCGTCGAATATAAAGGGAATAATAAATATCTCAGAGAAAAAGTTCCAGAACCTAAAGTCTCATGACTGCCACGTGATTATGACGCAACTGCTTCCGGTTGCATTGAGGGGGCTTCTACCAGAAAATGTTCGATTAGCCATTGTGAAGCTATATGCATTCCTCAATGCAATCTCTCAGAAGGTGATCGATCCAGAAATCATACCAAGGCTAAGGAGTGATGTGGCGCAATGTCTTGTCAGTTTCGAGCTGGTGTTCCCACCATCCTTCTTCAATATCATGACGCACGTCCTAGTTCATCTAGTCAACGAGATTGTCGTTCTGGGCCCCGTATTTCTACACAATATGTTCCCCTTTGAGAGGTTCATGGGAGTCCTAAAGAAATATGTCCGTAACCGTGCTAGGCCTGAAGGAAGCATCTCCATGGGCCATCAAACAGAGGATGTCATTGGGTTTTGTGTTGACTTCATTCCTGACCTTAAGAAGATTGGTCTCCCTCAATCGCGGTATGAGGGGAGACTGACAGGAAAAGGCACGCTAGGAGGGGACTCAATAATATGCAGGGACGGGCATTCTTGGTCTGAAGCACACTACACAGTTCTACAGAACTCTACCTTGGTGACCCCGTATGTCGATGAACACAAGAACATTCTGCGCTCCAAACACCCGGAGCAGTGTGACGACTGGATTACATGTGAACACATCAGGACTTTCGGCAGTTGGTTGGAAACACGTCTCAGAGGTGACAACACTGTTTCTGATGAGCTGTACTCGTTGTCCAGGGGACCATCTTCGACTGTATTGACTTACAAAGGATACGAGATAAATGGGAATACATTTTACACAATCGCCCAAGATCAAAAGAGCACCAACCAAAACAGCGGTGTCCGCTTTGATGCAGCAACCAAGAGGGGAAAGGACACATATTATGGTTACATAGTGGACATATGGGAACTTGACTACGGACATGATTTTAAGGTCCCTTTGTTTAAGTGCAAATGGGTCAATCTGTCAGGAGGCGGGGTACAGGTAGAGCCACATTACGGAATGACAACAGTGGATCTGAACAATCTTAGGTACACAGACGAACCATTCGTCCTAGCCAATGATGTGGCGCAGGTTTTCTATGTGAAGGACATGTCTACCAAACCGAGAAAAAGAAAAGATAAGGAAGCGAATACATCATACGATGAGCCAAAGCGCCACATAGTTCTTTCAGGGAAAAGAGACATCGTGGGAGTGGAGGGTAAGACAGACATGTCTGAAGATTATGAAAAGTTTCATGAAATTCCTCCCTTCAAAGTCAAGGCTGACCCAAGCACCCTGTTAAGCGATGAAGAATATCCATGGTTACGGCGCAATAAGCAAAGGACACAAGCGAAGAAAAAGTGAAGACAGATGAAGTCAGAAAGGGTTGAAAATTGATGATATGGCTTTGAATGGTACATTTTGAGCACACAAAAAGTCTGGAGCAAAAGGAAGCAACTAAAATTTATGCAACTAAAATTATCAAAGTATTTTCTGTTCAAAACATTAAAAGCAAAAATAATTTTCATAAAGAACTTTTTTTGTTAGAAACTTTAATAGCAAAAGGAATTATCATAAAGAATTTTTTTGTTAGAAACTAAAATAACAAAAACTGTTTTTGAATATAATGATAAAACACAGTAATATTAAATAGCAGGAAAAAGAATCACTTCAAAATCTATTTTTATAGTAAAGTTAATCACAAACTAGTGATTCACACAAATTTCAAAGAATTCAAATTTAAACTATTCAAATTGGAAAACTAATGGCACTAACAGCAAGTTTATAATTTTTATTACCTAAACGCAAAAAGAATCACTAAAAAACAGTTTGTATTTTGTTGTAAGTAGAAAAAAAAAAATAAATAAAGCAAAAAAGAAATAAAAAAATAGAAAAAAAATAAAAAAATGCCACCTACTGGGCCACCACGGCCTGAATACGACTAGAAACCCATCCATGGGCCAGGATTCAGGCCGGCAGAGGCCCAGCAGGCCCACGGCAAAGAGTAGCAGAGAAGGCCCGAAAGCCTGCAGTTGAGAGGAGCTCGAGAGGGTCGGCGCAGCAGCGCTTATAAACCACTCTCGAGCTCTCTCAACTAGCGAGGTGGGACTAAACATCCCACCGCACCACGCCAGCGCCAGGCCTTTGGTCCCGGTTGGTAGCACCAACCGGAACAAAAGGGGTGCATTGGTCCTGGTTGGTGGAACAAACCGGGACCAATGCCCCCCCTTTGGTCCCGGTTCGTGTCACCAACCGGGACCAAAGGTCTCTGTTTCCCGCCCATTGGGCTGCTAAAAAGAGACCTTTGGTCCCGGTTGGTGGCACGAACCGGGACCAAAGGGTGGCATTCGTCCCGGTTTGTGCCACGAACCGGGACCAATGCTCTGTGTATATAAGCAGGACTTAGGAATTTTTCAGTTTTCATCGACCATTTGCCCCCCGACAATGCCGAGCTCATCGACGCCGCCAGGCTGCCCGTGCTCGCCGTCGCCGCCCCGAGGTCGCCGTCGCCGCCCGCTCCTCGTCGCCATCGCCCCACGCCCCTGCCCTGCCCCGACGCCGACGCCGTGCGCCCCTGCCTCGACCTCGACGCCAACGCCGCCACGCTCCTGCCCTGCCCCGACGCCCCGCCACGCCGCTACCCTGCCGTCAACGCCGCCGCACCAGTGCCCGCCAGCCAGGCCGGTACTCCCTCCTCCCTCCCACCCCTCTCCTCTGTCCTTCCTCCATGTATGTGATGATGGTGAAGTTGGTTCAGTGCAAAGTTTCAGCCATGTCCACAAGGTGTTTGATGAAATGCTAGGGCTTGCTAGGGAACTTTGTTTTATGTGAAACTTGGCAGGATGATGTCTCCTTGGATGTTAGTGAAGATGGTTAAGTTGGTTTGATAAAAGGAAAAACTTCTTAGTGCAAGTTTATTAAAATTTAGTGCTGGACAGAAACTACATGAATTTTTTTGGTGGACTTGCTAGATGAAATTGGGGCTGCCCTTCTGGACTTAAGGGTTTAGTTGGAAGGACTACAAGATGTAAAAAATTCAGAATTTTTTAGCAAGGAAAAATTGGGTTGTAGTTCAATGCCAAGATTGGACCAAAATTGATGTTTTTGTTCATAGCATTTTTTTGTCCATGTATGTATGTATGTATGGATGGATGGATATGGATGTATATACAAAATGTTCATATATGATGTTTTTTTTTTCATAGCAATTTTTTTTCCATGTATGTATAATTTATGTATGTATGTTCATATATGCAAAAGTTACATTTAAGAAAAAAAATAAGAAAATGTATGTATGTTCATATGCAAAGAATATGCAAAAGTTAGAATTTTTATGTTCATGAATTTTTATGATTTTTTTTGTTCATAGAATTTCTTTGTCAATTTATGTATAGGTCATATTGTGTATGTATAGGAAAATTGTGCATGATCAAAGTCATTTATGTCAAAGTTTGCGATATACCCCCTCCCCGATAACATTTTTTTTATATGATGAATTTTTTTTCATAGCGATATATATGTATGTGGCTATATGTATGTATGGATGTTCATAGAATTTTTTTATATGTATGTGGCTATATGTATGTCGTTGTCGATATAGTCCCTTCCCGATAACTTTGACATGAGGGGGGGGGGGGGGCGGGTAGATATACCCCCTCCCCGATAACTTCGACATAGGGGGGGGGGATCTCCTACCCCCTCCCGCCCCTACCCGACACGAAGCTCTTCAAAGTTGTTTTGGAACGGAGTTCCGGATAGAATAATTCTCCTTTTGGTACGAATTTCAGCAAAGGCCTTCCAAATAGCGATATTCGGAAGGCTCTTGCTGAACGTTGTACCAAAAAGCGAATTATTCTATCGGGAACTCCGTTCCAAAACAACTTTGAAGAGCTTCGTACCATTATACGCCTGTAATTTCCGGCTAATGATGAAGTCATGGTTTTCTTGAATTCATTGACACTAGACAACGTGACATATAGAAGGGTAGATGAGATCAGGAAAAATATGGACCATTTTCTGCACATCCAGAATGGCGTCATTTTTTTAAATCCCTTGTCGGTCCGGACGTCGGACATTCATGAGAGAGGCGGTCCGACCCAAACCCTAGAAGCATTGTCGAGGCCACCCCAAACCCTAGAAGCGTTGCCTAGGCCACCCCAAACCCTAGAAGCATTGTCGAGGCCACCCCAAACCCTAGAAGCGTTGCCTAGGCCACCCCAAACCCTAGAAGCGTTGTCGAGGCCACCCCAAACCGTAGAAGCGTCGAGCTAGCTAGGTCTACGTTTTCACTAATATATCCATCTGTCATGTTTGTATATTAATTGCCATGTTGTAATATTTGCAGAAACTATGGAGCACCGAGACATCGAAGCAGAACAGTTGTTGGGGGACATAATCCTCGGCGGAGGTGATGTCTTGTCGTCTCTCAACGACATTGATGGTCTGGAAGGAGAGCGTGAAGTAGGCTCCGGTGATCGAACAATAGAGGTGGAAGGACATGATTATGATGGCTCCGGTGACGGAATGCCGGTGGAAGAAGGAGACCGTGATGACTGCTCCGGTGAGCGAACGGAGGAAGGAGATGTTGCAAAGTCCGGCGAGGTATATATATTAATTAAGCCTGTGCTGACTAGCTAATTGATGCATTAATTGTTTTGGTATGTACACATATTAACTCTCTTCTTTCTTCTTTTCTAGCCCTCCGGATCGAGCCAAACTTCGGTAACGAGACGAGGCCCGAAGAAAAGGTTGCGCCAGGATGAAAGGTTCACGATCACAGCAATCAAGGGCAATGGCCAACCGATTGAACCCAGCCGGACCAAGGAAGCATTTTCTGCTCAGTGCGGGGTTCTTGTTAGGGACATGATCCCAATCAGCATCCACCAATGGAATAAGCCTAAGAGCAAAGACCATCAAGTGTCTTTTGTCAACGATAGACAGAAAGATGATCTTTGGACCGCGCTGAAGGCAAATTTCACCCTACCGCCAGAGGAGGATCCGGATAAGCCAGTTATAGAGCCATTGGTCAAGGCTCATGCTCTTAAGAAGATGGCAGATCTATTCAGGAGATGGAAGAATGAGTTGAAATCAACGTTTGTCGACAAAGGGAAGACTCCAGAATTCACCGGCCGATTTGAGAAGATAAGAGATCACTGGCCCGCATTTGTGGCCCACAAGACATCGGAGAAGGGTAAGAAGATGTCAGCGACAAACAAGAAAAATGCTGCAAAGAAGGGGCATCACCATCGCACGGGGTCAGGTGGCTACCTCAAAGCCCGGCCGTTGTGGGACAAGGCTGAGAAGGACCTGCTTGATAAAGGGGTCGAACCAGAGACATTGAACTGGCCAGACCGTTCAAGGACTTGGTTCTTCGGGGTTGGGGGAACCTTGGACCCTGAAACAGGGAAGTGCCGTTGGACGAAGGAGCAACTTGAAATACCCGTCAAGAAGCTTCAGAAGTATATCGCCGCAGCGCAGCAAGGGACGTTCGTTCCCGACAGAGAGAACGACGAGCTCACAATGGCCCTCGGGAATCCTGAGCACCCAGGACGAACACGAGGCACGACAGGCTCCGTTGCGTGGAAGGAAGGGTTTTCTAGCGCAAGCGGTTACAAAACCCGGGAGAGGAGGAGGAAAGTGGAGCAGACCGAACTGCAGAAGCTGAATGAAAGGGTACCAGCGCTAGAGGAAAAAGCAATAGATCAGAGGCAGCGACCTGCCGAAGCTACCCCAGAAGCTACCACGCCATCTCAGCGGAGAAGCAGCGTGGCTTCTACCGAGCTCCTTCAGCAGCCTCACTTCACGGCTCCCAGCTACCCCGTGGATGCTATCACGGAGGCTCAAGATTGCCACCTTATGGCGCAATGGCAGCACCTCAAAGTCAAGGCGGCTGTCGGCTCTGTTGCACCTCCTTAACCCGGCGCAACTTTTCACTGCCTTCCGATTCCAGAAGGCTATGCTGTTGTGATGGTCGATGAAATAACGGAGGGATTTGAGGAGCTCGAGCTTGACCACCCTACCGGTGAAGGGGAGACTCAGCTGGGTCTTGCTCTGAAGACTCCATGTCTATGGCGGAAGGAGCTCATCAACCTTCCGAACTGGACGCCTCCGCCTTCTCCTCCGGCGAGTCAGGGCACTCCGCCTCCTCCTCTGGCGAGTGATCAGGGCACTCCGCCTCCTTCTCCAGCTGCTCCGGCGCGTGGCGGCACTCTGCCTCCTTCTCCGGCTGCTCCGGCGTGTGGCGGCACTCCGCCTCCTTCTCTAGCTGCTCCGACGCGTGGCGGCACTCCGCCTCCTTCTCCACTTGCGCCGGCGCGTCCGAGCAGCCCGCCTCCTCCTCCGCCTCGTCAGCAACAACGGAAGACAGCCGCCGCCGCTCCGGCTGCTCTGGCGGATCGTAGCACTCCGCCTCCTTCTCCGCCTCGTAGGCAACGAAGGAAGACAGCCGCAGCCGCTCCGGCTGCTCCGGTGTCTAGCAGTACAGCCAGAGGCGGGAGGCAATACATATTCGGTCCATCTCTCAACCCTCTAGAGAAGTTACCATACGAGATGACCGAGGAGGAAAACGCGTAGATCTGTCAAGCCGAAGTGAAGGACTTTTTTGCAAAGAAAAATCCACCTCCGGAGGAGAAGATAGATCCGGTGAAATTGAAGCGCACTTTGGAGAACCTGAAGCGACCACCACCGCCTCCGCCGGATGACAACCATGTCCGCGCTCTTAAAAAGGCAGTGGGAGGAGTGCGCCGGTCGGGAACTACTTCAACTGACAAAAGGTTACAAGAACAAAGAAGTGGGAACAAAATTCCCCAGCTCAGCGAACAGGCGAACCAATCGTGCCCCCCGCTCAAGGTGTCTAGCGATATCGTCGCAAATCTGCCGGGCATGCTGCTCGGTACCAATCCTGGTGATTACCTGCCCGACGATGCACATTTTGATACAATGGAGGTGGACGAACACAAATACCAGTACGGAAAGCCTCTCGTCAGACCTGGTGATCCTCCTCTAACAACGATGATGCGAAGATTCGATAAGTGGTACATGGACACCTGCAAGTCTGGGAAGGATATTTTGACGCTGAGAGTTAAAGAGGTGCACGACCTCGTTGGAATTGATCTGTTGTCTATTCCATTTGAGGAGTTCTTCCAGTTTTACAATCAAAAGGACCTTGATAAAATAATCATCACTTGCTACTGTCTGTAAGTACTATACTTCTGTAATTAAGTCTCTATATATAGCTCAGCTCTTTCATTGCATGTATATATAATTATCCTCACTATATTATGCAGATTGAAGATCGTCGAATACAGAAATGCACAAATCTATGATATTGGGTTCATTACCACAAATCTCATAGATGAATGGACAGTTAAATATAATGCGAAAGAAACCGAGGCCAACTTGCTACAATCGTTGATTAAAAATCAAAACAAAGATAAAATACTCTTTCCTTACAACTTCAAGTGAGTGTTACTGTCTTCTGCATATTCGGTTTCCATTATTACTCGAGGTTATAGTAATGTAATTGATGAGTTATGCATGCGTGCGCAGCTTCCACTTTATTCTCCTAGAGATTAAGCTTGAGCAGGGACTAGTAACCGTTTTAGACTCAAAATGAAAAGATCCCAAGGAGTATGCGGCCATGACTGAAATGCTCCAGAAGTAAGTTCAATCGATCATTATCGCACCATATCGGCAACTTTGTTCATTTCCTGATATCAAGTAATTATTTTCTTTGTCTCGCAGGGTTTGGAAAGTGTTCACCGCAGAAGTTCCGGGACTACCGGGGGAGCTGCGATTTACACACCCGAAAGTAAGTACTACTAGCTAGTTCCGCGCATCTCCCATTGATTCTAGCTAGTTTCATCAATACCATTTATAATGCTTGATTATCAGTTTGATTGACCTCTATTTCTCGTAAAGTGGTTGTGGCAGGAAGGCGGGAATAATTTTTGTGGATACTACGTTTGCGAGTACATCTACAACACAACGACCTCTAAGCGGGGCTACTCTAAAAAACAATATGAAGTGCGTAAGCAATAATATTCACAATTTTATTTTATTACCATTATTTGTGTTGAGTTTCATTCATATATATGTATTGACCCCCTTTTTCAAATTAGATTTGGCAGATGCGGGATGAACTCCTACCACAAGATCGCATAAAAGCAATTCAAGAGGAATTGGCGGGATTCTTTCTTGACCACGTCATCAATCCAGCCGGAGAATACCATGTGGAACTTGACATCAGATGTTAGGGATTGTAAGAGATCTTATATTGTATATATGTAGCTAGTAGCGTCGGATAGATATACGAAAACTTGTTGTTCGACCAATCTCTCGGAGAAGGAGGAGGTCGATCACTTCTCTCTGTATATGTTCATGACGATCTTGTGTACTTAATGGTTTCCTTCATTTGCTTACTAGCTAGCGTGTCGAGTCCTCTCTATACGTATAGTACGTAGCATCGACCAGCACGAAATAAGAGGACACTTCTCTCTGGCTATTAGCTAGCTACACAATATATGAAACCCCTAAATTAACCCTACAAACCCCCAACCCCCCCCCCCCCTTTCAAAAAAAAAAAACAAAAACTCCAGCTCCTGAGCTGCTGACACGTGGATGATCTTTGGTCTCGGTTGGTGTTACCAACCGGGACTAAATGCCCCCCTCTCTGGGCTCGCCGCAGCGGTCACATGGAGCCCCATCTGTCCCGGTTCGTATAAGAACCGGGACTAAAGGTGTTGGGCTTTAGTCCCGACCCTTTAGTCCCGGTTCCCGAACCGGGACAAATGGGCCTTATGAACCGGGACAAATGGGCCTTTTTCTACTAGTGCCTGATTAAAACTCATGCCATCATCAGGCCCTACTTGTCACTGAAGCTTCAGAGCACCATCAACTAACAGAGCCTTTAGAATAATGTATAGTACAGCAAAGCCATTGCCGCCATGGTTCCTCTCGTTTCCTGGAAGAAGAAAAAAAGCACCATCTACATGCAGTTTTAGCACATCTTCACCTGGATGAAAGAAAGCAACATCCACTTTTTGCTTGAGGAAGAACTCCACATCTTCTCATCCGGTGGTAAGTCACTTCATCCATCAACCTGTTCGCCTCGCCTACATTTCATTAAACTTGATTCTATAATTTCAACAAGCTCCAGAGAAGGGACACACAACTGATCTTTAAATCACATCTCTTCGCCAGTATAGCATGAACCATCTGTTTTGCCTTACAGTAAGCATACACAACTAATATCTCATTTCTTCCAGCGTCTATAGCCTCACATCAGTATTTGACGAATATTTATAATAATAATTTTAGGTGGCATGATTAGGTGTTCTTTTTGTGGGGCCATAATCAGGGGTGTTGTGGTGCGCTAAACATTGAGTCAATTTATCTCGTTAGATGGTGTACCAACACAGGCCCGAAAAACTTGTCACGGATAGGTAATATCCCAGGCGGGTCAATTTTTTAGATATCCAAGGCAAGTATTATTTTTCCGGTCCACGCAGATACAACGAGATCCAGGGAAGCCATGTTTCTTTAGCCTGCCTTAGAATATCATGCTGACAATCCTAGACGGGTCCTTTTACAAAACCACCTTCTAATTTTTCTGCCCACTAGTCCCAAAAATACATACAATACAATTTTTATCTCCCTCCCCAAAATTCTCCTCTTTATTAATAATAATAATAATAATAATAATAATAATAATAATAATAATAATAATAATAATAAAATTATTATTATGATTTATGATGGTTATCATTATTACTACCATCATCATCATTATCATTATTATTAGCAGCTCCACCTCGAAACAAATAAGGAGATCAATAAGGAAAATGAATATTCAAATCAGTTTACTAGCAGCTTCAACAAGAATAGTTGATTCTAAAGACCTGTATGTATAGACTAAAATCTGAGGGTACTTTTGTTTGTAAAGAGCACGAGTAAGAATGACAAATGCCACTTGCTAGTAATGATACCAAGAAGAACCGGGCTACACTATCTAATACAATCCTGATAAAGAAAGCAAAATAATTTGTAGGCCCAAGTGTATTTGTACATGACATGTTTAGAACTTGGGTTACTACATTATCTAATGTTGTTAGCAACATGGTCGGAATGGCGGCGAACCAACCTGTGGTTGGATGGTTAGGTGGACAGTCGTATCCCTAGCCCACCAGGATTCAAGTCCTTGTGCTCGAATTTATTCTGGATTTATTTCAGGATTTTCGGTGATGCGCGTTCAGTGGGAGGAGACGTTCCCGTCGACTGCGAGGCGCCTACGATGACTTCGTAAAATCTAAAGATGATATGTCGTCTCAGTCTCTCTGTGGTACTCATAGGGGTAGGGCATGCGTGTGTGCATTCAAAGGAATGAGTGTGTGTGCGTATAGATGAGCACTTGCGTCTGTACTGTGTTAAAAAAAAGCAACTTGGCCGGAATAGATTATTATTTCCTCTGTGGACCAGTATTTGTACATGATGTACAAATTAGCAAGTATATTTGATAGGTACAGCTATGTACTTGTAACCAAATCGAGGGATTAGTCCTATTCGATTTGGATTCGATGTTTTGGTCGTACACGCCAATTCCTGCGTGCCATGTATATAAGGGTCCTGACCGGTTGAAGAAAACACCAATCGATTTATTCAATACAAACACACTATTTTTCACGTTTGTCTATTTTTCGTCGTTCTTCTTCTTATGAGCCCTACCAGTCCTAGGGTTTGGTTGTTCTTTGCCATTTTGCCTGGCAAAATGGTCGTCTCTCCTCTACGAAAGTATGGAATTTTTGTTGCTTTGCTCGTAAAGTAATCGTTCGTTATCACGAAAGCATAACGGTTATCATGGTGTGGCGCTGCGGTTTTGCATGGCAATACCAAACACAAATTACCTACTGATAAACACCATGTACCATATGACAGGGTTGAGATCCTCTGCAGTACCGTAAGGTGCTGTAGTGCAGATGACATATGGGGCCGGGTCCCACATGGCAGTGACCGTACTGTACCGTATAGTACTGCAGAGGATCCTAACCCCATATGACAATGGCATTCATAAGAACATATGTCTTCATGAGCTTGCACTGCAGGATCTAACTATGATTTTTCCCATCTTGCTGCAATACTCAACATGATTTGTCTATGAACTGAAGACATGCCAATTCTAGTGTTTCCATGCGATGAATGTATGAACTATGAAATTGCTGACCCGGACCTTGATTAGAACCAGTGACGGAGCTACGATAAGTTGAAGTAAGTAAATTTCTTGAATTTAGAGAACACTTCATCAACATGCGTCACAAGAGCAATCCTTACCAGGTTGAGATACAGGGACGCGCCGCGGAGGTCCACGAGTGCGGGCGTGGATCTACAATGGCGGGGACAGTTATGTCGACTAGGGTGGCGCAGCCGCAGGAGCAGGGCTGTTCGGGAGCGCGTGAGAATGGCGGCGACTGGCGACGGCAACGGTAGGGAGAAGGAGGCGAACAGATCAATCGAGTGGCGGCAACTACAAAATGCGCTTAAACCTAGGCCCGTGACAAAGAAAAAAGCTATCACCCTTATTTTTTTATGCCTATCCTACCCTTAGAAAATCAATGGACAGATTTAGTTATACCGCTCCCTCCCATGTCAACAGTATAGGGTGCCGTAAAAACGGTCTGAAACTCTGTTGTACTATATAGCACAGTTTTGCATGATATATTGTTTCACATGTATTTAGAGAACCTCTGAAAAAAAAAACAAGTAAAGAAAGTGGTAATGTAAGTCTAACAGTAGTATAGTTCAGATTACTATTACCTACAGTTTGACATTTAATTCACTACTTTATACATATATACCTGCATCCGCAGCTTATTCGAACAATTACAATTACCTTGCAGAACAACCAATCTATGTTACACGAAAATTGATCATGTCGATCAAGGCAATGAATCCACACAATAAAAACAGTCCGAGCAAATTTGGATAAAACATCACCATGGTTCATCTATATATATTGGTACTCCTTCTGTAAACGATCTTACATTAGTTTACAGATGGAGTACAACACAAAGAGGTGGACTGGAAAGTATAAGGAAGGGAGAGTTACGAGGATCAACCACCGCAGAAGATCCTATTTCTTGGGATCTTGTTAGTACAGCAGCGGCCGTGTTGGGTCTTATCATTTCACCAGTGAACCCAAGTAGAACAAAAAGGACTCTCCCAAACGCACAAATGAATGCCCCGCTTCGCCTCGCTAGTTATTCATTATATTCAGTGCAGGTATGTAAGTTAACAATTGCATGCACTGGATCCGGAAGAAAACAATATGTCCTTTTATTGATGATTAAGTGCCAGAGAGAAATACATCCGTACCAAGAAAATAATTTAAACGGTACAAGACAAAAAAGATACCCACAATGCAAACGGTGGTGCTGGAATATAAAGCGAACCACGATCGAGACCTCAGGGGAAACGAAACAATACAGGAAGAAAAACACCCAGGCGCGGCGGCGGCGGAGTGGGCAGCAACAGGACAGAGCAGCGCGTACTAGGAAGGGCACTGGTTGATTACGACGGGGCTGAAGGGCCAGGGCTGAACCACTGCTGGCGGTACCACGGTAAATGTCCTGTCGACTTGTAGGGGATTCTCCGGAAAATCCCCGTAACTTCGGATGCGGACAGAAAGAGGTACCCAGGCGGACTGTGGGCTCCCAACAATTTTTGGAGGCTGAGGCGGCAAGGGTCATTGCATGCCCCCTGCCCATCGGAGACGACGAAAGTGTATGGGGCGAGTGTATCAAAATTACCACTGCCAACAGACCCCTTGGTTCGCGTCCAGATCTCATTGCTGCCGTCCTGCTTGTCGGACACGGCGAATATGACAACCGTGTCAGCTGTGCCCAATGTTGTTTGGACATCGACCACGTAGAAGCACAGGCCGTCGGCGACGGCGGCGCCAGCTACTAGGAGGATGAGGACGCCCAGCTTCACCTGCATCTGCATGGTGGTGGCCATGCTCGATCGCCGCAACCTCCGATCCGAACGAGATACTAATGAATATGGTGGACTGGCAAGCTCAACTACTTGCTCTGACTTACCATGGAATGGATGTACGTTGAGCTAGCTAGCTAGGTGCACTTATATACACAGAATGCCCCCATGTACGAGTTAATTTGACTTTCTATAGCCTACCACATGATCACATGCACATCCACATCAGCTTCCTCGCCCTTTGACTAGCAACCCAAGTGTGCAATTAATGACTACCAGATAGGATCAGATTTTATAAAGGGAACACGATTTCGCAAGGATCGCATGCACTTACTCACGTTGCATTCGCACGTGAGTTTCATCCACTAGACCATGTGTAGCTGGCCTTTTTAACTTATTTTTGTAGAGCACGTCAAATTGGAATGCATGGCTGCGTCAAGTTTGTAATTTTTGTAGAGCCCGTAAAAATTGAAATTTCATACTTTTTATAGGCTGGACGCGGTATTGATTTGATCTCAATGAAATTTCAGAAATATTTGTCGATCCCCATGTATTAGCATTTCACGTATATATGTTGAATTTGTGCCATAGTGAATAATTTTATAATTTCTTACTTGTACTCAACAACTCCCTGCCGAGTGAGTTTCATTAATTGATTTGGCCTTTGCCTCAAGCTAAACATCAATGTCCTGCATGGAATGAAGATTCGAAAGAATAACATCTCACAGTATCTTCACGTGCATTCATGTGCCTAAGAACCATGCGACTCACATGGCTTGGGCCATTTATATAAAACGAGCTAGAGTCATATGATTGCAGGTGCATCAAGAATCTGTTTGGAGTAATTGCATGTGCTGTCATACTTTGATAGCTGAAATATGAGTCGCATGTGAGATGGCAGTGGATCTCTCTCTCTATCATTCTCCCAAATCTCTCCCTCTACTCCCCCTCTCTCCCTCTCCTTCTCTCCTCTCTCTCTCTCTATATATATATATATATATATATATATATATATATATATATATATATATATATATATATATATATATATATATCCCCCACATGCTTCCTTCTAGCACTGGCGGAGTGTTAGATAGGACTGCCTCAGATGACACCAAGCGATGATGGGAGTATAGTGATAAGTACAACCACAATGCACATGAGTGCAAGACATAATAACTTCAAAATTTGAAAAATAGATTCTACGTCGGTCTCATTGTACACACTGACATTCCCTTGACTTTGAGTTTGATCGGTTGCACGATGCATAATTCACATGCATTAGAGAAGTCATGTGAACTAGTTTATTGAAAAAGTGGTAATTTAGTCATAAGGTCTGTCTTGGAACTATGGTTCAAACTAGTTAAGAGAAAGCAGTAATTAAGTCACAATGTCTGGCTTGAAACGATAGTTCACTACTCAAAATGTCATGTCTCCGAGTGCCAAAATTTCAGAGACTCTCGGCAAACAGGTGACTTTGCCAGTGTTTTCTAAAGAACCCTCGTGTTTGATAACCCGTAAGTATAGGGGATCGCAACAGTTTTTGAGGGTAGAGTATTCAATCCAAATTTATTGATTCGACACAAGGGGAGCCAAAGAATATTCGGAAGTATTAGCAGCT
Source organism: Thinopyrum elongatum (assembly GCA_011799875.1). Classification (NCBI taxonomy): domain Eukaryota; kingdom Viridiplantae; phylum Streptophyta; class Magnoliopsida; order Poales; family Poaceae; genus Thinopyrum; species Thinopyrum elongatum. Next base: position 35,355,489 of record CM022302.1, on the reverse strand, counting down.
GAGTTGTCAATTCAACCGCACCTGAAAGACCTAATATCTGCAGCAAAGTATTTAATAGCAAAGTAGTATGGAAGTAACGCTAACGGTGGCAAAATTAACAGTAGCAGTTTGTAGTGATTGTAACAGCAGTAGCAACGAAAGTAACTGAGGAAAGATCAATATGTGAAAAGCTCGTAGGCATTGGATCGGCAATGATAATTGTATTGGATAATATTCATCATGTAGCAGTTATAACCTAGGGTGACACAGAACTAGCTCCAATCCATCAATATAATGTAGGCATGTATTCCGTATATAGTCATACGTGCGTATGAAAAAGAGCTTGCATGGCATCTTTTGTCCTACCCTCCCGTGGCAGCGGGGTCCTAATGAAAACTAAGGGATATTAAGGCCTCTTTTTAATAGAGAACCGGACCAAAGCATTAGCATTTAGTGAATACATGAACTCCTCAAACTACGATAATCACCAGAAAGAATCCCAATTATTGTCACCTTGGGGTATGCGGATCATAACATATAATAGGTGTCTACAACTTACAAGATCGGATCAAGAACACAAATATATTCATGGAAACATAAAGGGTTCATATCTGAATTCATGGCACTCGGGCCCTAATGACAAGCATTAAGCATAGCAAAGGCATAGCAACATCAATCTCAGAATATAGTGGATACTAGGGATCAAACCCTAACAAAACTAACTCGATTACATGATAAATCTCATTCAATCCATCACCGTCCAGCAAGCCTACGATGGAATTGCTCACGCACGGCGGTGAGCATCATGAAATTGGTGATGAAGGAAGGTTGGTGATGATGATGGCGACGTATTCCATCCTCCGGAGCCCCGAACGGACTCCAGATCAGCCCTCCCGATGAAGAACAGGAGGTGGTGGCGGCTCCGTATCGTAAAACGCGATGAATCCTTCTCTCTGATTTTATTCTCGCCGAATAATTAATTATAGAGTTGGAATTAGGGTCGGAGGAGGTCCAGGGGCCCCACAAGCCAGGGAGGCGTGCCCTGGGGGGTAGGCGCGCCCCCCGGGCTTGTGGCCCATGGGTAGCCCCCCTCTCGTAACTTCTTGCGCTAGTATTTTTTATATATTCCACAAAAATTCTACGTAAATTTTCAGGTCAATCCGAAAACTTTGATTTCTGCACCAAAGTAACACCATGGCAATTCTGCTGAAAACAGCGTCAGTCCGGGTTAGTTCCATTCAAATCATGCAAATTAGAGTCCAAAACAAGGGCAAAAGAGTTTGGAAAAGTAGACACAATGGAGACGTATCAGTGTTTCCCAGGTAGGCTAGATGTGCCGCCGTCTAGCTAGCTGGGTCTTGGGCTTGGCTAGTTGGTCGTCTGAAAGTCTTTGAACTTGTTTTCGCGGCGCGTCAAATTAGAATGGCTGCATAAAATTTGTTCTTTTTGCAGAGCTCGTAAAATTGAAATATCATTTTTTAGGGCTGGAAGCTTTATTGATCTCAACAAAATTTCTGAAGTATTTTTCAAACTGCATGTATTTGCATTTCATGTCTTTGTGAATTTTGTAGCATAATGATGAAGTGTATTACTATTTCTTACTCGCACTCAAGAACTCCTTGCCGAGTGGGTTTAATTAATTGATTTGGCCTTTGCCTCAGGCTAAACATCATCGCCCCTCCATTGAATGAAGATTCAAAAGAGTAATAAATGACAGTCCCTTCACATGCATTCACGTGCTTAAGAACCACGCGACCCGTGCGGCTTCAATCGCTAATATTAAACTAGAGTCCATGTGATTGCAGGTGCATCAGAGTCATGTTTGGAACAATTATCATTAGTAGAGAAACCCTTATTAGTGCCAGTTAGTAGCGGCACACCGAAAATCCAATCCTCTACAGCATGGGGCTGAACTCGTTGTCTCGGGGATCAAGGCTCATCCAGGTCTCGCCGCGGATGGCTGGGCCGTCGCTTTCGCGAGGCAATCTAACGTTGCGGGAAAGCGGACATAGCACCATTTGGCGCTATAATCCTCCCACCTGGCCTTAAGGTCACGCACGATGTATTCTTGGGCACGCCCGTCGCGGAGACTGAATGTTACTCCACTGCCAAGGTTCTGAGAATGAGCACGTCAAATTGGAATGCATACTTTTTAAAGGCTGGACGCTGTAATTTTTTGATCTCGATGAAATTTCAGAAATATTTGTCGATCCACATGTATTAGCATTTGATGTATATATGTTGAATTTTGTGCCATAAGGATTAATTTTATTATTTCTTACTTGTCCTCAACAACTCCGTGCCGAGTAGGTTTCATTAACTGATTTGGCCTTTGCCTCAAGCTAAACATCGTTGTCCTGCATTGAATGAAGATTCGAAAAAATAACATCTGACAGTCCCTTCACGTGCATTCATGTGCGTAAGAACCACGCGACCCGCGCTACTTCAGCCATTGAACGTATAAAAGATGAGCGAGTGCGCCCAACTAGCGGCACCAGCCACGTCTCCTTTTATTCGCGCTATGAATAGTGCGCAATTTCTACTGTATCGCTGAGGGAAGGGATAAGGTCCCGAGCGCCGTGGCCAGCATCCTCTCCTCTCCCTTTCCCCTCGCTCACTTCCTCCTCCCTCACCCGCAGAACCAATGCGGGTATAGTAAAAGTGCCGGAAGAGGGCCACTGACGGCCTGATTCCAACGAAGCCCTCGCAAGGATGCTGGAAAATCGCCAGGAGCACGATGGCCTGGGGATGCAGTTGTGGAGACGAAGATCGTAGGTCTCGAGCACTGCATGGCAGAAGAAGGACAGCGGGAGAACCACGCCCGCTGCGATGAAGCAGATGAATAAGGGCACGTCGAGCTCCTTCATCCTCAGGTGGCCACGTGTATAATCAATGTAACCTAGAACATGTAAATAACTAATATTGTCTCCATCAAATATGATGACAATTCAATGATTACAAATGCTCCAACACCCTAGTATGATAATTGTGTTGAAGCAGGGTAAGTGTTGCGTTATATGCATCAACAAGTATGTCCATGAGTGGTAGGCCTCTATGGAAAAAAAGTTAGCTGAGTGCAAGAGAAAAAGAGGCGCAACACTGAAAGAGTATGTGCACACAAAACAGATTCTAAGCTCTTTACCGTCATACCTGTAACCTTTATTCAATAAACAAGAGTATAGTATGGATACACAAATATGATAAGAGCACGTTGGTCTACTAAATAGTAAGTACGGTGTTTGATGTTGACCTAATTCATTCAAATGCTTACAGGAGCAGGTACGATTGCAAATCCAGGATACATTTACTTATTAGAGAAAAATCTAATTCATTTATGAAAAGTTTCCTCAGGCTCGATATAGATTATATATGAATATACGATTAAGCAGATAGATAGCAAAGAAAGCGAAAAAGAACTCCAAAAAACTTACAGCAGTGTAGTCCATTAAAAATTGGACCAAATTTGCCGGGTAAGCTCATTTGAATATCATTTTTGACCATCAATGGATGCCATCATGGCAAATGCACGTTTCCTTTAAGGGTATATTAAGGGCAACTCAACGCACCCATACCCAAATTGTTCGCCATTGTCCTTGGGTCACCGGCACGTGAACTCAACTGACCCATTTGGTGACGATTTGCCCCTCATATCCGCCCTTGAGAGCGCGTACCCGACCATGCATAGCAACACGAGAGCTCGCCGGAGCAGCTGGAGGCACAAGTGGTGATCGAGAAATCAAGGCCTTCTCGTGCTCGTCTCGAAAACACGGCAGACCAGGCTCTTCCTTGAGCCGATGACGTGCTCAAGAAATTGGAACAACCCGAATCGAACAACATCATATATGGAGTTGATGATTTTTTTTTATTTATTTATATTTGATATTTTTTTTGTTGATGTTTTCTTTTTTTTTTCTTGTCTTCTTATTTTTTCTATTTTGTGGTTTTGTCTATCTTAACCTTTTTTTTTCTTTTCTATATTTTTGTGTGTTGTGTTTTTTTTTTATTATTTTTTTTTTTTGATTTTTTCGTTTGTCTTTTTTTTTTTGTGTTTTTGTTATTTGTGTTTATGTTGTGTTGTGGTGTGGTGGTGGTTGTGGTTTTTTTTTTTTTTTTGTTTTTTTTTTGATTTTGTGTTTGTTTGTGGGTTGTTGTTGGGTGTTTTTTTTTTGTTTTTTTTTTTTTTTTTTTTTTTTTTTTTGTTTATTTTTTTTTTTTTTTTTTTATTTTTTTTTTTTTTTTTTTTTTTTTTTTTTTTTTTTTTCTTTTTTTTTTTTTTTTTTTTTTTTTTTTTTTTTTTTTTTTTTTTTTTTAAAGTATTTCATAACTTATACCATGTACACAACATGGCTGCTTTCATCACCTACGAATATATCACTTCCTACAGGGCTAGAAGAACCATACTCCATACCCAAACATAGCAACAAAAGGCACAAACTTTGGGAGAAAAAATGGGAACATCTAAGATAGTTCCTCCCATTTGCACCTTGTCAAATCAGCAAGAGGAAAACACATGAAGAAAAGAACCAACTTTGGAGAGAAGGTACATCACTAAACAAATGGATTGACAGCTTACCTTGTAGTATATCTTTTACGTGTCCATGTTCTGCGTTAGCGAGACCCAATCCCAAGCACCATACTAACAATCCTCACTAATGACACACAAATCTGGGACACGAAGGAGAGAGCAAAGGGGGAAAGTTGGGAGATGCCTTAAACTTAGTCCTGAACATATGTCTCCATGTACTTTTGTCTCCTCTCTTTACAAAGGCTATGCGAACACGTGATGTGGCACGTGAAACAGCCACAAATGACTTGGACCTGTAGTTAACTGCATGTTGTCATGTCTCTGACAAAACACCTGTAGTTCCAAGCAAACCAAGCAGAATAAAATACCAAGACCTAAAATAGGAACAGCAAGCACATGTGAGGCTCCAGTTGTATCCGAAGAAGTAGCAGAGTGAGAACCCTGCTTGCTGCTCCACCTTGAAATGGTAGTCCATGGACTTCTCCTGCATCCTCGTCAGCAGACAGTCAGACACTCATCTGGGTTCACTACATACAGTTATAGCAAACATCTCTACAATTAGCAACCACCCTCGAGCAGTGCATATGCAACTGGCAGGCCATGCGTAAATTCCTAACACTACCACATCTTCAAAGTTAGCTAGCTCGACTCTCTCGACAGTTGAGGTCGTTCCATCGATCTATCTTAGCTTAGTTTTAAGCAGCTGTGGATGAGAAACAACATATTAACTAAGCAAGCCATGCGTGCGTAATACATGCCACTCTCATGTACGCGGGGATCTGGACGGTACCATGGTGAAGCAGGTCGGCGGGGTGGCCAGCCTCTTCGCCTGCGGCAGAATGGCTGACGCCGCTACCTCTGTCTCATCTTCGCCGCTGTGCAGACGTCCCGAGGAAGCTTCTCGGCGGGCAACATGACCGACATGACCATGCACAGCATCACGCGCCTCTGAGTTGAGAGCGCGCTCCACGCCTGGAGCAGCAGCTGCAGGACGGCGGCTCCGATGGCGAGAAGGAAACGAAAGTTGGTCGACCGCTAGCGCGAACGCCTTGCATATAATGCGATGTAAAGTTAGGATCATCAGGTACAAGTGAGGCTCCATTGCTTACATGATCTGGTTCTGCAGATAACGCGACAACTTCTTGGGCCGGCGGCGAACTCCTCTTGGTCAAGTGTGGCATAAAAGTTCACCTTCTGCTAGCGGCAGCCAGGAAACTGGAGCGTCTGCCCAATGCCATACGATTTCAACATAGGAGGAGCCGCCGCGCGGCGTCGCGGTGCGGGCCGCCAGGCCGAACTGGTCATGGGGCTTCTTCTTCTAGGGCGACGGGGGTGTACGGGTGCTGAGGCGAGGGAAGACACTGACATGAACGCATGGGCGCCGTTCATGTAGCAAAGGAGGAGTCAGAGGGGGAGCCAGGGACACGGGGGAAGATTTGCACGGTGAGTGGCGGGTGGTGAGAGGCGGCGGCCATGAGTATCATGTAGGAGGCGCGAGAGAATAGGAAGGGGGAAGAGAAGGAAAGAGCGTGGGGACATGGTACACGATGGAACTGCTTCCCTACGACCTGGTGGGTTGGGACTTAGGAGCAGAGAGGGGGGATCGTGGGTGGCCATCACAATTCATGAGCGTGAGGGGATCGGGAGCGAACGGGTTGGGAGAAGACAGGGGGTGGGTAGAGGCGGGGGGATTGGCAGGTCGAACCATCACGACGTTCATTCTGCTTAATGTAGAGATATAGATATAGATAGATAGATAGATAGATTTTAAATATCTGACGTCATTGTAATGTGGTGTATGACAGTGGATCAAGTTTGAAACAACAATTTATTTTCATTGAAATGTGATTGGTGGGTGTGGCGCACGCGCGCATGTGGTCAATGTTGAAACAACAATTTATATATAGTATCTCATTGTAATGTGGGGTGTGTGGGGGGGGGGGGGGGGCGCATGTGGTTCAAAGTCATTTTATTGATGCAAGACAAAAAGTACACCCACAATGTAAACGGCGGTGCTGGAATACAAAGCGAACCACGATCGAGACCTCAAGGGTGACGAAACGATACAGGAAGGAAAACACTCAGGCGCGGCGGATGCGGGGGCAGCAACAGGACGGAGCAGCGCGTACTAGGAAGGGCACTGGTTGATTACGACGGGGCTGTTAGGCGAGGCCTGAACCACCGCTGGCGGTACCACCCTAAATGTCCTGTCGACTTGTGGGGTGTTGTCCGGCCCTTCCCTGAAGCTTCGGATGCGAACAGAAAGAGGTACCGAGGCGGACCGTTCGTCCCCAACAATTTGGAGGCTGAGGCGGCAAGGGTCATTGCACGCCTGCCCATCGGAGACGACAAAAGTGTACGAGGCGAGTGTATCAAAATTACGACTGCCAACAGACCCCTTGGTTCGCGTCCAGACGTCGTTGCTGCCGTCCTGCTTGTTGGACACAGAGAATATGACAATGGTGTCAGCTGTGCCCAATGTTGTTGGGACATCGACCACGTATAAGCACTGGCCGTCGGCGACGGCGGCCCCAGCTACTAGGAGGATGAGGACACCCAGCATCACCTGCATCTGCATGGTGGTGGCCATGCTCGATCGCCGCAACCTCCGATCCGAACGAGATATGAATGAATATGGTGGACTGGCAAGCTCAACTACTTGCTCTGACTTACCATGGAATGGATGTACGTTGAGCTAGCTAGCTAGGTGCACTTATATACACAGAATGCCCCCATGTACGAGTTAATTTGACTTTCTATAGCCTACCACATGATCACATGCACATCCACATCAGCTTCCTCGCCCTTTGACTAGCAACCCAAGTGTGCAATTAATGACTACCAGATAGGATCAGATTTTATAAAGGGAACACGATTTCGCAAGGATCGCATGCACTTACTCACGTTGCATTCGCATGTGTTTTTCATTCACTAGACCATGTGTAGCTGGCCTTTTAAACTTATTTTTGTAGAGCACGTCAAATTGGAATGCATGGCTGCGTCAAGTTTGTAATTTTTGCAGAGCCCGTAAAAATTGAAATTTCATACTTTTTAAAGGCTGGACGCTGTATTGATTTGATCTCAATGAAATTTCAGAAATATTTGCCGATCCCCATGTATTAGCATTTCACGTATATATGTTGAATTTGTGCCATAGTGAATAATTTTATAATTTCTTACTTGTACTCAACAACTCCCTGCCGAGTGAGTTTCATTAATTGATTTGGCCTTTGCCTCAAGCTAAACATCAATGTCCTGCATTGAATGAAGATTCGAAAGAATAAAATCTCACAGTATCTTCACGTGCATTCATGTGCCTAAGAACCACGCGACTCGCATGGCTTGGGCCATTTATGTAAAACTAGCTAGAGTCATGTGATTGCAGGTGCATCAAGAATCTGTTTGGAGTAATTGCATGTGCTGTCATACTTTGATAGCTGAAATATGAGTCGCATGTGAGATGGCAGTGGATCTCTCTCTCTCTCTCTCCCACCCCTCTCTCCCTCTATTCCCCTCTCTCCCTCTCTCTCCCTCTCCTCTCTCTCTCTCTCTCTATATATATATATATATATATATGAGTTAAATGCACTGGAGGTCCTAAAAGTTTCATCGGGGTGTCACTTTAGTCCTAATTCTTCCAAAATACACCTTTAGTTCCTAATTCTTTAGTAAGTGGTTCACCTGAGGTCCTTTTTTCACGAGCGCTCGTTGACGTGCCCGCGTGGCACGGTGACCCATGCCACGTCGACAGAGGGCCCAACCGGCTGCCGAGAAAAATACATTGGTGGTCCTAAAAGTTTCTGGGGAGTGTCACTTTAGTCCTAATTTTTTCAAAATGCATGTTTAGGTCCTAATTCTATAGTAAGTGGTTCACACGAGGTCCTTTTTTGCACAATCATTCGCAGACCTGCTTGGTTGCGCGTTGACCCACGCCGCGTCCATTTAGGTTCACTAGCTGGTGAGGAACATTGAAAAATATCCTAATTTTTTCGCCGCTATCGTCCCATAGCTATGTGATTTCCTCTACTCTGCCACAATCACTAGCTGTAGGCATTGATTTAGTTCGATTTGCACTGTTTCGTTAAGTTCCTCAAACCGCTTGCTTCGATTTGGGGTTAGGCAGTAGGAGCTTGTGGAGGAGGCAGCGCTGCCGATGTTGCTGCAACGCTCCTCTTCGTCACCCACTTCCATGCCAAGGAGCTTGCTGCCCCAGCCATGGTGACGGTGTGGGCAAGAGAGAGAGAGAGAGAGAGAGAGAGAGAGATTCGGTAGGGGTTGGGAAATGTCAAGAGGGGGGTTACAAGGGGCTTTCTGTAAAAAAAAAGGGCAACCACAATGGCCTCTAAGTTGACGTGGCATGGGTCAACGCATCACGCGAGCAGGTCAGCGAAAGTTCGTGCAAAAAAGGACCTCGCGTGAACCACTTACTGTAGAATTAGGATCTAAATATGCATTTTGAAAGAAGTAGGACTAAAGTGACACCGCCCAGAAACTTATAGGACCTCCAGTGTATTTTTCTCGCCTGGCGGTTGGGCCCTGTGTCGACGTGGCATGGGTCAACGCGCCACGCGGGCAGGTCAACGAGTGCTCGTGAAAAAGGACCTCGCATGAACCACTTACTAAAGAATTAGGACCTAAAGGTGCATTTTGGAAGAATTAGGTCTAAAGTGATACCCCGACAAAACTTTTAGGACCTCCAGTGCATTTAACTCTCTCTCTTTCTCTCTCTCTCTCTCTTTCTCTCTCTCTCTCTCTCTTTCTCTCTCTCTCTCTCCCTCTCTCTCTCTCTCTCTATATATATATATCCCCTACATGCTTCCTTCTAGCACTGGCGGAGTGTTAGATAGGACTGCCTCAGATGACACAAAGCGATGATGGGAGTATAGTGATAAGTACAACCACAATGCACATGAGTGCAAGACATAATAACTTCAAAATTTGAAAAATAGATTCTACGTCGGTCTCATTGTACACACTGACATTCCCTTGACTATGAGTTTGATCGGTTGCACGATGCATAATTCACATGCAGTAGAGAAGTCATGTGAACTAGTTTATTGAAAAAGCGGTAATTTAGTCATAAGGACTGTCTTGGAACTATGGTTCAAACTAGTTAAGAGAAAGCAGTAATTAAGTCACAAGCTCTGGCCTAAAACGATAGTTCACTACTCGAAATGTCATGTCTCCGAGTGCCAAAATTTCAGAGACTCTCGGCAAACAGGTGATTTTCCAGTGTTTTCTAAAGAACCCTCGTGTTTGATAATCCACAAGTATAGGGGATCGCAACAATTTTTGAGGGTAGAGTATTCAACCCAAATTTATTGATTCGACACAAGGGGAGCCAAAGAATATTCGGAAGTATTAGCAACTGAGTTGTCAATTCAACCGCACCTGAAAGACCTAATATCTGCAGCAAAGTATTTAGTAGCAAAGTAGTATGGAAGTAACGCTAACGGTGGCAAAAGTAACAGTAGCAGTTTGTAGTGATTGTAACAGCAGTAGCAACGAAAGTAACTGAGGAAAGACCAATATGTGAAAAGCTCGTAGGCATTGGATCGGCAATGATAATTGTGTTGGATAATATTCATCATGTAGCAGTTATAACCTAGGGTGACACAGAACTAGCTCCAATCCATCAATATAATGTAGGCATGTATTCCTTATATAGTCATACATGCTTATGGAAAAGAACTTGCATGGCATCTTTTGTCCTACCCTCCCGTAGCAGCGGGGTCCTAACGGAAACTAAGGGATATTAAGGCCTCCTTTTAATAGAGAACCGGACCAAAGCATTAGCACTTAGTGAATACATGAACTCCTCAAACTACGGTAATCACCGGAAAGAATACCAATTATTGTCACCTTGGGGTATGCGGATCATAACACATAATAGGTGTCTACAACTTGCAAGATCGGATCAAGAACACAAATATATTCATGGAAACATAAAGGGTTCATATCTGAATTCATGGCACTCGGGCCCTAATGAGAAGCATTAAGCATAGCAAAGGCATAGCAACATCAATCTCAGAACATAGTGGATACTAGGGATCAAACCCTAACAAAACTAACTCGATTACATGATAAATCTCATCGAACCCATCACCGTCCAGCAAGCCTACGATGGAATTGCTCACGCACGGCGGTGAGCATCATGAAATTGGTGATGGAGGAAGGTTGGTGATGATGATGGCGACGTATTCCATCCTCCGGAGCCCCGAACGGACTCCAGATCAGCCCTCCCGATGAAGAACAGGAGGTGGCGGCGACTCCGTATCGTAAAGCGTGATGAATCCTTCTCTCTGATTTTATTCTCGCCGAATAGGTAATTATAGAGTTGGAATTAGGGTCGGAGGAGGTCCAGGGGCCCCACAAGCCAGGGAGGCGTGCCCTGGGGGGTAGGCGCGCCCCCCGGGCTTGTGGCCCATGGGTGGCCCCCCTCTCGTAACTTCTTGCGCTAGTATTTTTTATATATTCCACAAAAATTCTCCGTAAATTTTCAGGTCAATCCGAGAACTTTGATTTCTGCACCAAAGTAACACCATGGCAATTCTGCTGAAAACAGCGTCAGTCCGGGTTAGTTCCATTTAAATCATGCAAATTAGAGTCCAAAACAAGGGCAAAAGAGTTTGGAAAAGTAGACACAATGGAGACGTATCAGTGTTTCCCAGGTAGGCTAGATGTGCCGCCGTCTAGCTAGCTGGGTCTTGGGCTTGGCTAGTTGGTCGTCTGAAAGTCTTTGAACTTGTTTTCGCAGCGCGTCAAATTAGAATGGCTGCATAAAATTTGTTCTTTTTGCAGAGCTCGTAAAAATTGAAATATCATTTTTTAGGGCTGGAAGCTTTATTGATCTCAACAAAATTTCTGAAGTATTTTTCAAACTGCATGTATTTGCATTTCATGTCTTTGTGAATTTTGTAGCATAATGATGAAGTGTATTACTATTTCTTACTCGCACTCAAGAACTCCTTGCCGAGTGGGTTTAATTAATTGATTTGGCCTTTGCCTCAGGCTAAACATCATCGCCCCTCCATTGAATGAAGATTCAAAAGAGTAATAAATGACAGTCCCTTCACATGCATTCACGTGCTTAAGAACCACGCGACCCGTGCGGCTTCAATCGCTAATATTAAACTAGAGTCCATGTGATTGCAGGTGCATCAGAGTCATGTTTGGAACAATTATCATTAGTAGAGAAACCCTTATTAGTGCCAGTTAGTAGCGGCACACCGAAAATCCAATCCTCTACAGCATGGGGCTGAACTCGTTGTCTCGGGGATCAAGGCTCATCCAGGTCTCGCCGCGGATGGCTGGGCCGTCGCTTTCGCGAGGCAATCTAACGTTGCAGGAAAGCGGACATAGCACCATTTGGCGCTATAATCCTCCCACCTGGCCTTAAGGTCTCGCACGATTTATTCTTTGGCACGCCCGTCGCGGAGACTAAATGTTACTCCACTACCAAGATTCTGAGAATCAATGCGGGTATAGTAAAAGTGCCGGAAGAGGGCCACTGACGGCCTGATTCCAACGAAAGCCCTCGGACAAGGATGCTGAAAATCGCCAGGAGCACGATGGCCTGGGGATGCCATTGTGGAGACGAAGATCGTAGGTCTCCAGCACTGCATGGAGAAGAAGGACAGCGAGTGAGACGAACCACGCCCGCTTCGATGAAGCAGATGAAAAGGGCACGTCGAGCTCCTTCATCCTCAGGTGGCCACGTGTGGTATAATCAATGTAACCTAGAACATGTAAATAACTAATATTGTCTCCATCAAATATGATGACAATTCAATGATTACAAATGCTCCAACACCCTAGTATGATAATTGTGTTGAAGCAGGGTAAGTGTTGCGTTATATGCATCAACAAGTATGTCCATGAGTGGTAGGCCTCTATGGAAAAAAAGTTAGCTGAGTGCAAGAGAAAAAGAGGCGCAACACTGAAAGAGTATGTGCACACAAAACAGATTCTAAGCTCTTTACCGTCATACCTGTAACCTTTATTCAATAAACAAGAGTATAGTATGGATACACAAATATGATAAGAGCACGTTGGTCTACTAAATAGTAAGTACGGTGTTTGATGTTGACCTAATTCATTCAAATGCTTACAGGAGCAGGTACGATTGCAAATCCAGGATACATTTACTTATTAGAGAAAAATCTAATTCATTTATGAAAGTTCCTCATGCTATATATATATATATATATATAATATTATCTATATATATATTACAAGAAGAACTCCAAAAAAACTACAGCAGTTAGTCCATTAAAATTGGACCTAATTTTGCCTGGGTAAGCTCATTTGAATATATTTGTGACCATAAATGTATGCCATCACATGGGCAAAGCATGTTTACTTTAGTGTGTTATATAAGGGCACTCCAAGCACATACCCAAATTTTGTTCGCCATTTGTCCTTTTGGGTCACGGCATGAAACTCAACGGACCCATTTGGGTGACATCTCCCTCATTATCCGCCCTTGAGAGTCGCGTACCCGACCATGCATAGCAACACGAACTCCTCGCCAGCCACTGAGGCACATATGTGTTGTCAGAATATCCAGGTTCTCCCGTGCTCGTCTCGAAACAGCAGACCAGGCTCTTCCTTTTTAGACGATGACGTCTCAAAGAATTTTTGGAACAACCCTGAATCGAACAACATTTCATATATTGGATTTGATAAAAGTATTTCATAACTTATACCATGTACCAACATGGCTGCTTTCCATCACCTACGAATATTATCACTTTCCTACAGGGCTAGAAAACCATACTCCATACCCAACCAATAGCAACAAAAGCACAAACTTTGGGAGAAAAAAGGAACATCTAAGATAGTTCCTCCCATTTGCACCTTGTCAAATCAGCAGAGGAAAACACATGAAAGAAAGAACCAACTTTGGGAGAAAGTACATCACTAACAAATGGATTGACACTTACCTTGTGAGTATATCTTTTAACGTGTCCATGTCTGCGTTAGGAGACCCAATCCCAACACAATCATAACTCCTCACTAATGACACACAAATCTGGGCACCGGAGAGAGCAAAGGGGGAAAGTTGGGAGATGCCTTAAACTTAGTCCTGAAACATATGTCTCCATGTACTTTGTCTCCTCTCTTTACAAAGCTATCGCGAACACGTGATGTGGCACGTGAAACAGCCACAATGACTTGGACCTGTAGTTAACTGCATGTTGTCATGTCCTCTGACAAACACCTGTAGTTCCAAGCAAACCAAGCAATAAAATACCAAGACCTAAAATTAGGAATCAGCAAGCACATGTGAGGCTCCAGTTGTATCCGAAGAAGTAGCAGAGTGAGAACCCTGCTGCTGCTCCACCTTGAAATGGTAGTCCATGGACTTCTCCTGCATCCCTCGTCAGCAGAAGCTCCAGACACTCATCTGGTTCCACATCAATGATTATAGACAACTTCTACAATTAGCAAACCCACAACCCCTCGAGCAGTGCATATGCAACTGGGCAGGAGCATCATGTATAACTATTCCTAACTACTACCACCATCTTCAAAGTTTAGCTAGCCGACTCTCTCGACGTTGAGGTCGTTCCATCGATCATCTTAGCTTAGTTTTAAAAGCAGCTGGTGGATGAGAACAACATATTAACTAAGCAAGCCATGCGTGCGTACTACATGCCACTCTCTTGTCCGCGGGGATCTGGACGGTACCATTGAACAGGTCCGTGTGGCCAGCCTCTTCGCCTCGCGCCAGAATGGCTAGACGCCGCTACCTTCTGTCTCATTTCGCGGTCTGACGTCCCGAGGAAGGGCTTCTCGGCGGGCAACATGACCGACTGCCATGCAACAGCATCACCGCGCCTCTGAGTTGAGAGCGCGCTCCACGCCTGGAGCAGCAGCTGCAGGACGGGCGGCCTCCTATGGCGAGAAGGAAACGACCAGTTGGTCGACCGCTAGCGCAACCCTCTGCATATAATGCGATGTAAAGTTAGGATCATCAGGTACATGTGAGGCTCCATTGCTTACATCGATCTGGTTCTGCAGATAACGCGACAACTTCTTGGGCCGGCGGCGAACTCCTCTTTGGTCAAGTGTGGCATAAAGTTCACCTTCTGCTAGCGGCAGCCAGGAACTGGAGCGTCTGCCCAATGCCATACATTTCAACATAGGAGGAGCCGCCGCGGCGGCGTCGCGGTGCGGGCCGCCATGGCCGAACTGGTCATGGGCTTCTTCTTTCTAGGGCGACGGGCTTTACGGGTGCTGAGGCGAGGCGAAGACACTGACATGAACGCATGGGCGCCGTTCATGTAGCAAAGGAGGAGTCAGAGTTGAGCCAGGGGACACGGGGGAAGATTTGCACGCGTGATAGTGGCGGGGGTGAAGGAGCGCGGCCATAGTATCATGTAGGAGGCGCGAGAGAATAGAAGGGGGAAGAGAAGAAAGAGCGTGGGCGACATGGTACACGATGGAACTGCTTCCCTACGACCTGGTGGGTTGGGACTTAGGAGCAGAGAGGGGGATCGTGGGTGGCCATCACAATTCATGAGCGTGAGGGGATCGGGACGAACGGGTTGGGGAGAAGACAGGGGCGTGGTAGAGGCGGGGGATTGGCAGGTCGAACCATCACGACGTTCCATTCTGCCTTAATAGTAGAGATTAGATATAGATAGAAGATAGATAGATTTTAAATATCTGACGTCATTGTAATGTGGTGTATGCCACATGTGGATCAATGTTGAAACAACAATTTATATATTTCATTGAAATGTGATGTGTGTGTGTGCGCACGCGCGCGCATGTGGATCAATGTTGAAACAAACAATTTATATATAGTATCTCATTGTAATGTGGGGTGTGTGGGGGGGGGGGGGGGGGGGGGGCGCATGTGGTTCAAAGTCATTTTATTGATGCAAGACAAAAAGTACACCCACAATGTAAACGGCGGTGCTGGAATACAAAGCGAACCACGATCGAGCCTCAAGGGTGACGAAACGATACAGGAAGGAAAACACTCAGGCGCGGCGGATGCGGGGGCAGCAACAGGACGGAGCAGCGCGTACTAGGAAGGGCACTGGTTGATTACGACGGGGCTGTTAGGCGAGGCCTGACCACCGCTGGCGGTACCACCCAAATGTCCTGTCGACTTGTGGGGTGTTGTCCGGCCCTTCCCTGAAGCTTCGGATGCGAACAGAAAGAGTACCGAGGCGGACCGTTCGTCCCCAACAATTTGGAGGCTGAGGCGGCAAGGGTCATTGCACGCCTGCCCATCGGAGACGACAAAAGTGCGAGGCGAGTGTATCAAAATTACGACTGCCAACAACCCCTTGGTTCGCGTCCAGACGTCGTTGCTGCGCCGTCCTGCTTGTTGGACACAGAGAATATGACAATGGTGTCAGCTGTGCCCAATGTTGTTGGGACACGACCCACGTATAGCACTCCGTCGGCGACGGCGGCCCCAGCTACTAGGAGATGAGGACCACCCAGCATCACCTGCATCTGCATGTTGTGCCATGCTCGATCGCCGCAACCTCCGATCCGAACGAGATATGAATGAATATGGTGGACTGGCAAGCTCAACTACTTGCTCTGACTTACCATGGAATGGATGTACGTTGAGCTAGCTAGCTAGGTGCACTTATATACACCAGAATGCCCCCATGTACGAGTTAATTTGACTTTCTATAGCCTACCACATGATCACATGCACATCCACATCAGCTTCCTCGCCCTTTGACTAGCAACCCCAATGTGCAATTAATGACTACCAGATAGGATCAGATTTTATAAAGGGAACACGATTTCGCAAGGATCGCATGCACTTCTCACGTTGCATTCGCATGTGTTTTTTTCATTCACTAGACCATGTGTAGCTGGCCTTTTAAACTTATTTTTTGTAGAGCACGTCAAATTGAATGCATGGTTGCGTCAAGTTTGTATTTTTGCAGAGCCCGTAAAAATTGAAATTTCAATACTTTTTAAAGGCTGGACGCTGTATTGATTTGATCTCAATGAAATTTCAGAATTTTGCCGATCCCCATGTATTAGCATTTCACGTATATATGTTGAATTTGTGCCATAGTGAATAATTTTATAATTTCTTACTTGTACTCACACAACTCCCTGCCGAGTGAGTTTCATTAATTGATTTGGCCTTTGCCTCAAGCTAAACATCAATGTCCTGCATTGAATGAAGATTCGAAAGAATAAATCTCACAGTATCTTCACGTGCATTCATGTGCCTAAGAACCACGCGACTCGCATGGCTTGGGCCATTTATGTAAAACTAGCTAGAGTCATGTGATTGCAGGTGCTCAAGAATCTGTTTGGAGTAATTGCATGTGCTGTCATACTTTGATAGCTGAAATATGAGTCGCAGTGAGATGGCAGTGGAATCTCTCTCTCTCTCTCTCCCCCCACCCCTTCTCCCTCTATTCCCCTCTCCCTCCTCTCTCCCTCTCCTCTCTCTCTCTCTCTCATCTATATATATATATATATATATGAGTTAAATGCACTGGAGGTCCTAAAGTTTCATCGGGGTGTCACTTTAGTCCTAATTCTTCCAAAATCACCTTTAGTTCCTAATTCTTTAGTAAGTGGTTCACCTGAGGGTCCTTTTTTCACACGAGCGCAGTCTCGTTGACGTGTGCCCGCGTGGCACGGTGACCCATTGCCACGTCACAGAGGGCCCAACCGGCTGCCGAGAAAAATACATTGGTGGTCCTAAAAGTTTCTGGGGAGTGTCACTTTAGTCCTAATTTTTTCAAAATGCATGTTTAGGTCCTAATTCTATATAAAGTGGTTCACACAGGTCCTTTTTTGCACATCATTCGCAGACCTGCTTGGTTGCGCGTTGACCCACGCCGCGTCCATTTAGGTTCACTAGCTGGTGAGGAAACATTGAAAAATATCCTAATTTTTTTTCGCCGCTATCGTCCCATAGCTATGTGATTTCCTCTACTCTCTGCCACAATCACTAGCTGTAGGCATTGATTTAGTTCGATTTGCACTGTTTCGTTAAGTTCCTCAAACCGCTTGCTTCGATTGGGGTTAGGCAGTAGGAGCTTGTGGAGGAGGGCGCTGCCGATGTGTGTGCTGCAAAACGCTCCTCTTCGTCACCCCTTCCATCCAAGAGCTTTGCTCCCCCCAGCCATGTGACGTGTGGGCAAGAGAGAGAATAGAGAGGTAGAGAGAGAGGAATTTCGTTAGGGGTTGGGAAATGTCAAAGGGGGGTTACAAGGGGGCTTTCTGTAAAAAAAAGGGCAACCACAATGGCCTCTAAGTTGACGTGGCATGGTCCAACGCATCACGCGAGCAGGTCAGCGAAAGTTCGTGCAAAAAGGACCTCGCGTGAACCACTTACTGTAGAATTAGGATCTAAATATGCATTTTGAAGAAGTAGGACTAAAGTGACACCGCCCAGAAACTTATAGGACCTCCAGTGTATTTTTCTTCTCGCCTGGCGGTTGGGCCCTGTGTCACGTGGCATGGTCAACGCGCCACGCGGGCAGGTCAACGAGTGCTCGTGAAAAAGGACCTCGCATGAACCACTTACTAAAGATTAGGACTAAGGTGCATTTGGAAGAATTAGGTCTAAAGTGATACCCCGACAAAACTTTTAGGACCTCCAGTGCATTTAACTCTCTCTCTTTCTCTCTCTCTCTCTCCCATCTCCTTTTCTCTTCTCTCTCTCTCTCTCCCTCTTCCTCTCTCCTCATATATATATTATCCCCTACATGCTTCCTCTAGCACTGGCGGAGTGTTATAGTGGACTGCCTCATTGACACAAAGCGATGATGGGAGTATAGTGATAGTACAAACCACAATGCACATGAGTGCAGACATAATAACTTCAAAAATTTGAAAAATAGATTCTACGTCGGTCTCATTGTACACACTGACATTCCCTTGACTATGAGTTTGATCGGTTGCACGATGCATAATTCACTGCAGTAAGAAGTCTGTGAACTAGTTTATTGAAAAAGCGGTAATTTAGTCATAAGGACTGTCTTGGAACTATGGTTCAAACTAGTTAAGAGAAGCAGTAATTAAGTCCACAAGCTCTGGCCTAGAAACGATAGTTCACTACTCGAAATGTCAGTCTCCGAGTGCCAAAATTTCAGAGACTCTCGGCAAACAGGTGATTTTCCAGTTTTTCTAAAGAACCCGTGTTTGATAATCCACAAGTATAGGGGAATCGCAACAATTTTTGGACGGAGAGTATTCAACCCAAATTTATTGATTCGACACAAGGGGAGCCAAAGAATATTCGGAAGTATTAGCAACTGAGTTGTCAATTCAACCGCACCTGAAAGACCTAATATCTGCAGCAAAGTATTTAGTAGCAAAGTAGTATGGAAGTAACGCTAACGGTGGCAAAAGTAACAGTAGCAGTTTGTAGTGATTGTAACAGCAGTAGCAACGAAAGTAACTGAGGAAAGACCAATATGTGAAAAGCTCGTAGGCATTGGATCGGCAATGATAATTGTGTTGGATAATATTCATCATGTAGCAGTTATAACCTAGGGTGACACAGAACTAGCTCCAATCCATCAATATAATGTAGGCATGTATTCCTTATATAGTCATACATGCTTATGGAAAAGAACTTGCATGGCATCTTTTGTCCTACCCTCCCGTAGCAGCGGGGTCCTAACGGAAACTAAGGGATATTAAGGCCTCCTTTTAATAGAGAACCGGACCAAAGCATTAGCACTTAGTGAATACATGAACTCCTCAAACTACGGTAATCACCGGAAAGAATACCAATTATTGTCACCTTGGGGTATGCGGATCATAACACATAATAGGTGTCTACAACTTGCAAGATCGGATCAAGAACACAAATATATTCATGGAAACATAAAGGGTTCATATCTGAATTCATGGCACTCGGGCCCTAATGAGAAGCATTAAGCATAGCAAAGGCATAGCAACATCAATCTCAGAACATAGTGGATACTAGGGATCAAACCCTAACAAAACTAACTCGATTACATGATAAATCTCATCGAACCCATCACCGTCCAGCAAGCCTACGATGGAATTGCTCACGCACGGCGGTGAGCATCATGAAATTGGTGATGGAGGAAGGTTGGTGATGATGATGGCGACGTATTCCATCCTCCGGAGCCCCGAACGGACTCCAGATCAGCCCTCCCGATGAAGAACAGGAGGTGGCGGCGACTCCGTATCGTAAAGCGTGATGAATCCTTCTCTCTGATTTTATTCTCGCCGAATAGGTAATTATAGAGTTGGAATTAGGGTCGGAGGAGGTCCAGGGGCCCCACAAGCCAGGGAGGCGTGCCCTGGGGGGTAGGCGCGCCCCCCGGGCTTGTGGCCCATGGGTGGCCCCCCTCTCGTAACTTCTTGCGCTAGTATTTTTTATATATTCCACAAAAATTCTCCGTAAATTTTCAGGTCAATCCGAGAACTTTGATTTCTGCACCAAAGTAACACCATGGCAATTCTGCTGAAAACAGCGTCAGTCCGGGTTAGTTCCATTTAAATCATGCAAATTAGAGTCCAAAACAAGGGCAAAAGAGTTTGGAAAAGTAGACACAATGGAGACGTATCAGTGTTTCCCAGGTAGGCTAGATGTGCCGCCGTCTAGCTAGCTGGGTCTTGGGCTTGGCTAGTTGGTCGTCTGAAAGTCTTTGAACTTGTTTTCGCAGCGCGTCAAATTAGAATGGCTGCATAAAATTTGTTCTTTTTGCAGAGCTCGTAAAAATTGAAATATCATTTTTTAGGGCTGGAAGCTTTATTGATCTCAACAAAATTTCTGAAGTATTTTTCAAACTGCATGTATTTGCATTTCATGTCTTTGTGAATTTTGTAGCATAATGATGAAGTGTATTACTATTTCTTACTCGCACTCAAGAACTCCTTGCCGAGTGGGTTTAATTAATTGATTTGGCCTTTGCCTCAGGCTAAACATCATCGCCCCTCCATTGAATGAAGATTCAAAAGAGTAATAAATGACAGTCCCTTCACATGCATTCACGTGCTTAAGAACCACGCGACCCGTGCGGCTTCAATCGCTAATATTAAACTAGAGTCCATGTGATTGCAGGTGCATCAGAGTCATGTTTGGAACAATTATCATTAGTAGAGAAACCCTTATTAGTGCCAGTTAGTAGCGGCACACCGAAAATCCAATCCTCTACAGCATGGGGCTGAACTCGTTGTCT